>OW028580.1:25056974-25656974 GCA_932294295.1 Alitta virens | reverse complement strand
TTGCCTTTAATGTGACAACTACTAAGCTAATTTGTCAGGCAATCAGTTTGCAATTTGGGGTGGGAGTTGTGCAGTCGATTTTTCGATATCAATATTTTCTCGATTGATCGATATACAACACATCAATGACAACCCTTACACCCTGACTACAGCTACTTTCACCTTACATCAGTAGTTATTAGTTTTTATGTGATCTAAGTCACTGTTATTATTTTACTAATGTTACCATTGTTACAATTCGCTGACACTTAAGGCTAAAGTTTTTGTAACAAAAACCAAATCAAAATGAAATTTACTTATGTCTAGACTTATATTAGTCCTACCTGATAACAATGGTTGCGTAATACACAGATCTTTAATGCGTCGATTATGCTCAGTGTTCACGAGGGCATCAATATCTTGATTGAGATAATCTTCTGCACTGATCATATGTGACGTGATATAGGACAATTCTCGCAAACCGAGAAGATTTGTAGCAATTCGTATTTCTTGAAGGTTGGTGCTTGGTGGATGATTTCCTGTATACAGCCACTCCAAGATATATTGAAACGCAGTCGGTGTGATCTGGTCGTCCAAATCAACGACAGTCTGCCACACCTGAATGGAACAAAGAATGAATAAATTGCTGGACAACTGTGGACATGAAAATACTAAGCAGCAGCGTTCACGGTAAGCACAAAATAGCTGCCGGTCCCAAGAACCAGCTGTGTGGGAAAGCCGACGAACCGGCCCTTTTTTCGAACACTGCTTAGCAGAAATGTACATCACAGTATACGGGATGATATTGCAGCATGTGCATGCATGAATACTCACAGAAACTAATGAAAACTATAAGACTTCATGCTAATGTCATCATCACGTTAACATCTTGTATTAATCGCATTTAAATTATTTTTTTTTTTATCATACGGAGTGGCCCTTACTATTACGTGATCATTTTTTTAATGAACTCAGATGTCACACTTGATAAATTGCTGGACATGAAATACAATCTGAACAAGGGTACATTACAACCAGTCGATAATATTCTCTTTCCTGCACTAAAGAAAGACCACAAACCTTATGTCCCGGATGAAAAGGGTCATCTCGCTGCTGGACGTGGATTTTTCGAAACGCAGTGTGATTCAAGATGCGGATTTGTGACGCCGTGTTAGCATTTGCATCCGGTTCCGTCTGAACGGTGTGTGTAGGAGTGCTGCCAGCGGAGTCCCCAGTCATTTCATTATCGAGAAGTTTGGCTGTGTCAGATATGGTCTTTCTATCTTTAGCACCATCTTTTTCTTTGCTGCCCTTGGCTGAAATATCAGAAAAATATCAGAAAAATTTTATGAAATCAACCTTGATAATTATTGTAATTTATACTGACACTTTCAAATAGACTTGGTATTCTCAGATCGTTTTACGACTACTTTGATCCCAAGATATTGCATCACAGTAATTATAAATTTTTCATAAGTTCTTCAAATTCACAATGTCATACTTGCGCAAGTCTTGCGTTGAATTGCATATGTGTCAAATGTTATAAAAATTAATTTCAACAATATTTCTAAGGTTAATGACTATTCCATGAATTTTTCCACAGATCTCCTTTTTTTCCTTGACCACTAATTAAATTCTATGACTTTTCCATGACCGAGAAGGATTTACATTTTTCCCTGACTACTGTACTCACAGTGCTTGCTATTACTGCGGTGTAACTTGGCGAGAGTCGCAGCAGGGTTCGGACAAGTTGAGGTTGGCGAGGGGGTGGTTGGAGCCGTGGTTGAGACGGGGCTGGCCACCTCCGAGCAAAACAGATCCTGAAAAACTTGTGATCCTGTGACTAGACACACGCGGTGGGCCGGAATACATACACCCTGCAAAATTAGTTAGACAAATGAATTAAAGGAAAACATGTCTTTCATAAATCAAATGAAATATGACCACAAGAGGGCACTGCATTCTTGTGCAGCACCTAGTGGCAAAATCTGTAATATACAAGACAATGCATTCTTACACTAGCTACAGTTACCACCAACTAGTTCATTAGTTAATCATTTGCCAAGCTACATTGCAAATGATTAACAGACTATAAACTACTCAGAAAGAATAGTTATCGCCATAGCTTTACCATTGCAACAACTAAAAGTTCAACCAGTTCATTTGACCCATTTCTAGGTTATTTAGACTAGATTACAGAGCATGGGGGCAAACTAACCTGCACTACAAAAATGACATCACAGAATGCTTGGTTTTCGAGAAGGCGGCCAAGGTCATTACTCAGATGAGGGGGAGGCACAGCAACAACTGGAGAGGCAGGAGCAGGGGGTAGCAACGGCTGTTGGCACACCGGACGCCTAATTCTCTTAAGGTTACCAAGAATGTTCCAAAAGTTCCGGTCACGTTTATAAATGAGAGAGGCACGAATGACGTTTGTGAAGACATCGTCGATCCCATAAGGTCTGGCGACGCTCGTTTCATAGTAGAAAGCACCGAGTTCCTCAGCCACAAGGCGAGCTTTGTCGGGTGTGATTATGTCGGAGTCATTGATTTCTCTGCAAGGAATGAATAAATGTAGTGTCTTGACAGAAAATCATCAGAAATTACCAAATATTTTTTTTTGCCAGAAATCAAAAATACTTTTCTCATTCTAATAACAATAACAGTAGCATAGCCACTAATACATGGTGCAAGTATATCTGTTTCACACAACTCCCACTGGAGACATCTTTAGCTTAAGGAGCTGAACTCAAAAGGGTAAACATGTATTACGCTGTTCACTATGTATATTAGTCTAATCAACTGTAAAGAATTCGAAAAATGAAATTCTCTGCATCTTGACTATATCAATGATAGCAAAATTTTTTTTTTAAATCTATTCATTTTATTTTCATGGCATTTAATGGTTATCGGTGAAGTTACAAAATAGGTTTACACAGCTTCTCGCAGAATTACTGTTCTTCACATACCTAAAGAAGTGTCCCTTGTCCATTTTGATGAATGTTTCATCCATGTACAAATAACGGAGGTCTGCTTGGCATCCACAGACGATCACTGGGATCCCAGGACAGAATCTCCGTACTTCCGGAATCCAATGGTTGACGACGCTCCGCAAAGTTCTCGGTCTCACGACAGAAAAACAAACGAGAATGACGTCCGCCCTGCAACAGACAGGAGTGCCGTATGAAAATAAATTCTCCTAGTTTCTGGAAAAGCTTCAATAATGATTTCTTAGACATAGAAAAACTGTTAGGAAAGCAATTTCACACAACAAATTCAACTTGCAATTTTTTTTACTGAGAGATCTATGAAAGGAAGAGAAAAACTACACAAATAAGCATAGACATTGAATATCCCATCAAGCCAAATTTTGCTACATTTTACGTAGTATCTATGTAAAACACAAAATAACAATGCCAAGAACAAACCGAAAAGTCAGAAAACAGGCACCAGTCGGCATTTAATAACACCCAGTGACCCTTTTCACGGAGCAGCCATATTGGCATTTTTGCCTCATATAAGTGAGGTCACAGAGTGAAAGAACAATGGTCTAGTAATGACGTCATATAATATATCACATAATTAAAATTAAATCAATGAGACAAAAATGCCAACTGGCTGCCATGTGAAAAGGGTCTAAATATGCAGTAAATTAATGATAAAAAGGTTACGCTCTCCACAAGACTAGGGAACATTCAGCAGCCCAGAATGACCTCAGGCTCATTTGCATGAACAAGCGTCTTCTCTAACGTCCGGAGCGTCACCTCTAAGGTCAAGGACTGTTTTCAGCCAATCAGAAGCCAGCCAATCAGAAGCCCTCTGTTGCACAGCAGAGAGTTCCACGCAGCCAGAGTGGAGTGCGTCACCTTCTTATCATGCATCGCTAAATTTTTTAATCACTGACTGACACCTGTGGCCTGAACACTTATGAATCACCAACTTCGTAAATTTGCAGCAAATAAAATGAAACACTGGATTGGCTCTATGATTTACAGTGTGTTTGAATGGGTGAAGGAATTTACCTTCCATAGGCGAAACGTCTGTCTTTGTCATGGTAACCAAACGTGTCCCAGAGTCGCAAAGAGACTGTAACCCCATCCACGACACACCACGATCGTTCCAAAACCTGCGATGAATGAAATATCAAAATGTCAATGAATGAAATATCACAATGTCAATTCTTACAATACGACTTCATATACTATATAATCATATGACAGCGATTGTGACAAAAATTATGTAGTGTTATTGCAACGAGTCCTCTGCAACACTGAAGAGTTCGATATACATTTAAGTACAGTTTCATAACGCAGTTTCATTGCAACAGTTTCATGACGCAGTTACAGTGGCCCCTAACACAATCCACTGAGGTTCTTTGGGGTCTCCTGGCAAGTTTAACACTAATAGAATGTATGTAGTAATTTAAAATTTATAATGCCAAAAAAATAACAAAATGTCATGCTGTATTATTGTTTAATTGCCAAATAAATTAATTTCAATTCAAGTCAGAACTTCCACCACTACTAACATTACTACCACCATCAACATCATTGCATAGTATAGACCCATACACTCTAATTACAGTCAAACTTGCATTAAACGGTCACCAAAGTGAACTGATCGAAGTGGCCGTCTAAGGCAGGTGGCCATATTATAGATGGATAAAATAATTAATGAATATGCAAATCTGGTTAGTTGGTAGCAACCATTTACAACAACGGGTGACCATTCTATACAAGTGGTCACTAATGCAGGTTGGACTGTAAAGGTCTGCAAGTTCATTACGAGGTACAAATACATTGTCATAGTTCTAGCATACCACTCGGTCCTTCCTGTAATGATCGATGGCCCACACAGTTGGACAGTGGGTCTGCATCAACTGCTTAATTGTGTAAGTCGTGTTGCACGCTCTGGCACACACCAATCGAGTCTTGCCAACTCCTGAGTCTCCGACCACCACGCATTTGATGATGTGCAAATCCTGGAAGATACAAATACAAAGTTCATTACAGATCAATCTACTACAGTAACTGTCAAACCCATTTGCAACAGTTTCATTGCAACAGTTTCATTGCAACAGTTTCATTGCAACAGTTTCATTGCAACAGTTTCATTGCACAGTTTCATTGCAACAGTTTCATTACAAAGTTTCATTGCAGTTTCATTACACACTTTCATTACACCAATATCTGGATAAAACAAAGCATCTTCTCAGAAACAAAGGTTGATTTTACAATCCAAGTTCAACAGTTCCACACCTCGTTTGAGGTGAAAAAAAAAACAAGATAAATATTTCACAAATGACGTTCATCCAAATTTTTTAGCCAAGAATACATAAAGAAACATTTTTTCCCAGCATGAAATTGGAGTGACCGGTTACTGGGCCAGTTTTATTCGAAAATTTTGCTCATTTTAGTTTCTCTCAGACAAGAAAAAAGGTTTGATTGCCATACAAGCTGTGCCATGTTCAATAACATATGCGCATGTTAATTGACAAATATCATGACTTATGAATGAAAATGATATCAATCATAATTTGAAATAAGTAGCACTCATCTTAAAATCAATTGAAATTGGAGAAACATTACGGACACACAATTTAAGTGTTACTATCTGAAAACCGATCTAAATTTACAGCATAGTACTGTACTAGGAAAACCAGCTGGCATACTCGAACTCATTGGGCAATTTACATGCATGACGAACCATATGATACTTGATATATCACAGGCAGTAAGTTAAAGGAAAAATTTTCAACTAGCAGGTTAACTTTAAAATTGCAATTAATAAACGGATGAATAAGAATAAGTAGGGTTTAATGCCACTGATATTTCACAAAATATTCGACCTTTTAAACTTTTATCAATTACCTGCCGCACGGGGTCCAAATATGGACCGCCAGGGGGTCCCTCCACCGGAGTTCCAAACGACATTTTGTTCTACTCTGGCGTCTTCTGTTCGTTGTATTTGAGATCAGACTACTATACATCCCCCTGCCCTCGTCTGCAAGCACATAAAAAAAAAACATAAATAAATCAACGTACAAGTTCCCATTTAAAACACCAATTGAATCAGTCTCATTCTTTGGGTAATAAGGAAAATCAGGTGGGTGTGCTATGTGCCTGGCACCTGTTGTCAGGCGAGTGAAAGACTCCATCTATGTGTTAAGGACACGGACACAGACTAGTTTAGTTTGTACTTTTTCATTTCATTGTATTCTTTATTGTTTCGATGCTCCATACCACTATGTTAGTCCGAGTTTAATAAAAACCTTGAACCTTGATAAATAAATGATAAATATAGTACAGTACATGGTGTGGATTCTAGATTCCAAGCCTTTGTCATCTCATCATTACCACTGCCAAACAGCTGATTATACTAGCTGACAAAGCTTCAGACCAATAGCTTTGATGCAATACTATGGGTCTATTGCAACACAATGAGTGAGGGCCACATGATAAATCTGCAGTCTGTGCCCTTAATTATTAATCCATTGCATAAATTAAATGGCCACCTTCCTATTAAGGCCCCCGATATAATATCTAACATAATCATTACCCACAATCGAGAGATACAAATGTTTCACACATTCAAGTTTGTGGTCATCACTTCGAGTTTCTAGACGTGTATATCAGATCAGACAAGACCAGACATATTCAAGTCTATTGGGAATTTTCGATGTCTATCCATTCATAATAATGTGGTTCACACATACACGAGGTAACAGAATAATCTGTCGTCTAATCAAATAACAAGTTTCTTCGGATGATGGAAGCCTAGGAGAAATAGCCAATGCATAAATTAGCTGCAGATCATGGACAACATGGACAAAAGTAAGTAAGTAAGTAAAGGATTTTACGGCATGTCTATCAACATTAGCAGACCTATACAGATAGACAGAGATAGAGAAAGGCAAAATATTCAATAACTAGAAAGGGAAAGACCAAATATTAAATTGCTAGATGAAGACAAAAACAAGGAAAACTGATCTTAAAAAAAGCTGCAAAAGAGTACAATTTATATTTTCATAAGTATTCATACTCTTATACTTCCGAGTACAGCATCTCAAGTATTCGTTATTGTTCTTAAGTGCATTGACTAAAGCCTGTCCTCATAAATGTACTTGTGCTTCAATTTAGCACTTGCACAAAAAATAAGAACAAAAAAGTTTGCATGAATGGTCAAGGACAAAATTACGACGATGTACTTAATAGCGGATTAGTCATTTTTTTTCCACCAGGATTTATGATTAATTCATTAAAATGTATACCTGAAACACAACAGGGACAGACAAACACTTTTAACAGACATATGATAACACAAAGATTCTTAGGCATTTGTAGAGTGCCAAATCAATATAGTTTCCTATAAGGCTCTAAAAAGCCGTTCTACAAGGCTCTAAGAATTTTTGGCCCTTTTGAAACCCATTGTTCTTGCAAGAGGTTTAGGTATTAGTGGTTGCAAAAGCACTTGATTTATATTAATACACGCTCACTATACATGATTCACTTAAATTTATTTTTGCACCCAAGCCAGGTTATCTTCTTATATATTATTTATAGCGAGCTTGTATTAAAAAAAATCCACCCCTGGAATCCTTCGGACTGTTTGGAGCAAGTGAAGCGAGACAACCAAATGACATACTAAGTATGATCATGTTCATGGAAGCACTCCTTAAACTATACACTTGCCAATAACTCCACCCACAAGTGTTATTCAGTCATGGTTACCAAATATGAATACATTTCTTCCTATCCTATGATTAACCGTGCACTAGACAAAGGGAAGAATTTCATACAAAGATAATATTCCACTTCAGTACCTTGTCTGTGAGTGATAAACGTTTTTTAGGGTCATTAACATTTCATAAATCATATAATAACCATTGATCCTGATTTTAATAATCAGTTATCAGTTAAAAACATATCCGTGCAAAAAGAGGAACAGATAGCAGACAAAGAAAAAGATGAATAACTCGAAGAATGCTATGAAGTCGAGGTAATTAAGCAGAACTCAGGATGGCACTGCTCGATAAAGGATTCTTGAGAAGTGGGGAAAAAAGGAGACAAATAGAGCACATATATATATATGTCTGCAGCTGTCACTTTTGTTTAACAACACAACATATTGGCACATCATTCTGTTGTACATAACCATCCTATCAGCTAACACCTGGAAAGTTTCTTGCAGGTTTCGATATTCTGATGGGGAGCCAGAGATTTGTTGGGTAGTACAAATTCTCGAATACGCTTCGCAATTACATACATGTACCTTTCGGTTCTTTTTTATTCCCCTAAAGAATTTTGAAAAAAAATTTTTGGGGGGAAATCTGTTCCAGGAAACCCTGAAGTATATGAAGGCATTATCACAAAATACATGTTTCTTAAAGGGGTCTTGGGTGGATTGAGATGTTATTTTTTTCTGGTTAATGCTATAATATATATTATAAACAATTGAATAAATTATGACAGTCAGTGACCCCAATTCATTTCATGTTCTGTAGGAACTGATAAAGGATTCAATATGAACACAAAGGATTCACAGTTAATGTCTCTTATTTTGACAGAGCAACTCGGAATGAACATACAGCCTGTCGCCTCATCTTTACATCTGCCCTTTACAGTGGATCGAGTCACCCTTCCCATTCTGGAAAGTAATTCTGGAAAGTAATTCTGGAAAGTAATCCAATTGATTCAATAGGCATGTTGATTCCTTTTTGTAGACGTAGATTATGTATAAATTGTTTAAATCCCAGATTAATTTATCTAACCTTTTTTGGAATTGATGTTAGTTATTCCTTAATACAAAATGCATCCATTTGTTCTAATCTATGATGATGACTTCATAAACCACAGGACAAGATAATAATACAAAGTTTGGTCACAACTTTTGACATATGGAACACATAGGATCACCTCAGTGTAACCACACAAAGGCCACTTTTAAGTCATTCAATATAAAAGGACTTGACCTTGTGAGCCTCTTTACACTTAATGCAATTCAAACATATGGCGATCTGTGAATACATAAGTCAAGAGAAAAACACACGAGGAAATAATCTACACGAGATAACATCGTAAACCTCAAGGTTGGATTATTGTACTTGTTTATGTCAGTCACAGCTGATAAGTTGAATCAAAGTGCAATTAATTGTACATTATATAACTTTATAAATATCAAAGCTGTTTCATTATCTAATTAACATTGTACATAAGAACTTTATAAATGTAAAAGCTATTTCATTATATTAATTAACATTAATTGTACATTAGAACTTATCTATCAAAATCCCAGACTTTTCCCAGCCCAGGGGAGCTTTCCATACATTTCCTAATTCTCCCGATTTCCTGGACCAGTGGGAACCTGTAAATATCAGCTTTCCATGACTTTTCAAGGTCCCTAAAACAAATTTCAGGACTTCCCCCTGTATAATTTCCATGACTTTTCCAGGATTTTCAGGACCCGTATGAACCTTGTTATTCAGTAAATTTTATACAAAGACCCAATGGTGGTCTTACTATAGTACCAGTGATGCCATGGGACTAAACTTAGTACATAACATAAATTTCATGGCATAAAAGTCATTTAACTGATGGCTATCTGGTTTATATTAATTCCTTTGTTCAAGATGGATTATGAAATGTATATATTGGTTGATAAATTATGTAATGTTGTAAACAATTTCTGAAATTGGGAGAGGAAAAAAGTGGGGAAAAAACTTTAAAGTAAAATAATGATTAAGCACACGAGCTCTAACTTGCTGGAGCCATCTATAACTATAGTCTTTGTTGTATTCCCTATTTTTGATTATTTTCTGATTTGCTTTTATTTCTTTTTATATTTTGTATTTGTGACATATATGTCTTGTCTGACATCGTCCGTCAATAAAATCATATATATATATATATATATATATATATATATATATATCTAATTATATCAAATAATCATGTTTTTAATACTTATTTAGCAAAACTACTTCAAACTCTACTTTAACATTTGAATTACATCAATTTTATGGGAGTTTAATATGACAACTTGATCACCTGTTGCAGCTGATTTATGTCAAGCACTCAAGCGTATTGATACAGTTGCTGAAAACTGAATACACAAGCTTTTGAATAACCATTATTATGTTACGGTTATCATTTACCATATCTTCAATAGCATGTATTAGACCTAATAATGTGGTATCATAAGTTATTGAAGCTTAACAACAACAAAGACTGCACTAATACCATAAGGTCCATAATATTGATCAAATAGTCACTGATATGAATACTGAATATACACAAATGTGTTAGCCAATTTACATAGTACATTATACATGGTTAAAGTATGCTAAAAAAGAATAATATTGTTAAACACTGAAATGTATGAAAATTCATAATTTTGATAGATTTTTAAAAAGTAAGAAAATTTCACCTATTTTGCGCTTGAAATGCCAAAAGTCCACCGTTTCTGTGGGAATCTACTGTACATTGTTCAAGTATGCTCGAAAAGAATAAAATTGCATTTATATTTAACATTAACTATGAATTTATTGTTTATATAAACAAAAACAATGCCACAAACCTTAAATATTTACTTAGAATTTATTGTTTGGCTAAAGCTGAAGATCTGCGTTGAAAGTGATTTTTTGGGAATTCAGTATTATGAGACATATATTCTCTGTGATGCTAGAGAAAATGAGCAATATGTAGATCAGTAGTGCTGGAAGTAGTTTTTAGTTAGTATATTCAACATATGTAACTTTCATGTTTGTATTATACAATGTATTGTTCATTCTATGTACCTTGTTTATGACAAATGGGTCAAAATTGACTCTGTATATAGTCAATAAAATTTATCTATCTATCTCTATAAACAAAAACAATGCAAACCTTAAACTTTGGACCAAAACATTGAAGCATCCATGGCAGACTTAACATGTAAACAAACTCAACAAAGCATGACCCTTAAATGGAGCTGAAAATAAACCTTTATATGCCAAACGTTACATTCAACTACAAAAGGAAAGTTACCTCCAAAGCTGAAGATCTGTGTTGAACGATAAGCAGATACTGTTAATGAGTCAGATAGCTTGGACTGAGTGGGTCTAAAAATGCTCAATGTTCTTTGTCAGTCCTAAATATTGTGTGCAGGGGCGTATCTAGACCAGCAGGTGGTGAAGGGAAGGGGATTTGACTTGACTTTTTTTTTCTACAGGAAAGAGGCTTATGTAAGTCCATAAAATTTCTCAATATATAACCGCATAGAAAAATGGTGGGAGTTTGGTTATCTTAAGGGTTCACTGAATATTAAATGAGGTGGGGGTGACCAACATGAAATTTAAATTTTGAAATATTACTAACCACAAAGGGTATGGGTACGTTGGCCTCTTTTCAACATAAAAACTTGATAAACAACAAAAAGTTACGCATGAGAAATTTAGGATAAAACAGAAAATACAGAACATAGGAAGTCGAGCATTTTCTTAGATTTGGGACCTTAGTTGGGTTTGACACAGAAAATTTGAAGTGAACTTCTGATGAAATATTACAAGTACATTGCGAAGCAATCCTCATTCTTCATATATGACACACTGACTCACCTAGTTTTTAACATATATAAGTTGCCCAACCTATAACATTTAACTACCACGATCAGGTATATTTATGTTACAATTTAGATTTGCAAAAGGTTGTGGTCAACTTTTTTTCTTTTTTGGGTCATTTATGACTCAGTCAGTCAGTCAATCAATCAGTCAGTCAGTCTGCCCAATTGGTCAATCCAATGGTCAGCTAGGTCATTAGGTTGTATTGTAGAAATCAAGAGTTATAGTGTTATAACTAAACAAATCACAATTATTATATTTACTTCCACACTCAAATGACTGAACTTGAATTGATAAAGTTTTGAGCTGAACATTATTCAATCATTATACTTAGTAAGATAGCAAGGAATGGTCACAGTCCATCTAGATTGAAGTTTTTTTTCTCCTTTTTTTCTCTAGTTAAGGTAAGGAATGTTTGTAACCAGGAAATGGCTGTTCCTATGGCAGCCACAAACTGCTCATTGCACCTCCTTAAGTGCTACTCTTATTCAAAGTAAGAATTGTGATAATTACATGGCTTAAAAAGACCTGTCTAGGTTATTCAGTGCAACTATTCATGTGCTCAGTGCAATATCATTTATACGTAAGATGCATCATTGTTGGTAATCATTGCGTATATAAGTAAAAGCGGCAGAGAGCCAAAAAGTACAATTCTGAGAAATGATCAGTTTAATGCAGCAAGTGCAAACACAAGAATGCTAAACTATTAAAACATGAAAAATGTGAAGTGAAACCAAACATATTTCATGATGCGTATGAAGCTTGTTGAGCTTATGCTTAAATGTGACCCTGGGAACCATATCCTAACACAATTTGGTTTTTTAAGATTTGCAATTTAGTCTAATTGACATTACTGGGCTAAGAATTGAACCCTGGCCCCCATGATCATATGAAAACCTGCTCGATGTTTTTGCCATTAGGCCAGTTGATGATAATGATGTTATCAAGAAAGCAACTTGAAGACTGTAAAATAGCACAGTTCATGATATTACTAAATGTCTATCATAATCGTGGTCAAAAAACATAAAAGAAATTACTGAATACTTTGCAATTTGCCATTGATTTATCATTGTTTATACAATTTTAAAATCATTCAAAAGTAAAACAGGTTATTCTTGATACTTATGGAGCCAAAGGGCAAAATAACATCATATGTTATTACACTTTTTGGCCTACAGAAAAAAAAATTGTGGATACACTGTAGTGTAATTTAAAAACCACTATGTATAACTGTACAATGCCATTGTCAATATCAATTTAAAGACTTCTCTTATCAGACTTTATCTTGGAATTTGAGATTCAGCGTATTATCAGCTATATAAGGAATCACTGAGATACTTCCTAGAGTTACAAGGTTTGGTTTCTTGTAAAGAAAAAAAACGAAAAAATTCAAATCTTAGAAGAAAAAAATCTGAAGTTAACGAAATTTGTTTTTGGGGTTTTTTTGTTTTTTTTTTCCCCTTACTAAATTCTTTCTTAAGAATGATATGTAAACGTGCCAGATAATTTCCAGTTGTTGTTTTTGACAAGATCAAGGAACCATTTTACTAATTTACGAGACACTTTTATCTCTAATAAGTGTGTGAAAATTGGTTTTATCTGAAGTTAAGCTCTTTAACACTTGATATGAGTTTCTCATACTGAAAACATCAGAAATTAAAGTGGCCAAATGACAGCCAACTCTATGGAGTGTACTGATTTACTTTGCAAACTAAAGTTAAGGCAAGAATTTTAAATACTATACTGGACTTAATCAATAAATCATAAAAATATTACAAGACTAACTGAAATGGTTCCCACATAATGTTATGACTAATAATTACACCTCAGGTTAATAACTAATCAACCTAACAGGTTTCAGACCATAAAAAAAACAGTAATTTCTTCCTAAGTCTGAATGACTGAAGATTCAATAGCATATGAAGTATGACAAGACTTAGCACAAAGTAAATATTCTTTATATTAGTCTGTCTGTTATATCATATATTTTTTTATTTATCATATATATGTGGCGCGCACAGACTAGTTATTAGTTGAGTATAGAAAAGTTACCTCATTATCACATATCCAAATCACGTAAGTTTTTAAAGACAGATAACGAAAATATGCCATAAAACGTAATGCATAGTTTAACAAGTGCCTGTGTCGCTGCTCATTACGTCTCAGTGGTTATGTGCGCGAAAACATCAAATTTTCAAATACCCCAAATGACCACTAAATATTGAGATATCTGGAAATTTTTTACATTTCCATAAACTACACATGTTAGACAATTACTTGCCATCAAAAACTAATTTTTGAAAAATCCACCCATTAGCCCCCTTTTTACATGGTGCGTCACATATACCTATATTCAGGTTTATTTGAATTTTTAACAAATATTACACACTCAATTACCTCATTTGGTAGTGGTTGCCCTCCTCTTTAATAAAAATACTTCCTAATGAATGTATTACATATATCAACCTCTTCCTGAAGCGGCAATGAACTTTATGCCAATCTGATAGGATCGACTGTCCTTATTTATATATGATGCACCCATGCTGAAAATTGGCAGCAAAAAGTGCCATTTCCTGACGCTAGAAAGACCTCGAGGAATTTATTAGTCATACAGACAGACGGACAAACAAAACCCAAAGTCATGTTGTCTCACACGTTTACAAAGCAATCAGGACAATACTTCATTCAGCCTCAGTCTGGGTCCTCTTTATCACTGGTGACAAAAGTCACGTCAATTTTCAGAATTATTTGCATAACCCTAAGTAAAGCTAATGTTCGTGGGTGGCTATGTCCTCACATGAGGCCTTCAGGACCTGCAGTAAAGAGGGGGGGGGGGCACTACCTAACAAAAAAGATATTAATGACAACTGCCCCTATTCACCCCTAAGATCAGGCCTCACATCAATAATTTAATTTTTTTTCCATATCAGTTTCATTCTCTTTACATTAGTTGTGTTGTTCAAAATAAATTTATTTCATGAATGAATAATAGAATATCAAATTATATTTTACATCCTGAATAATCACACACGAGCGTGTAGCTGCATAAATTTACCATAAATTTAAGAGTGCAGTATAATCACACATGAGATTGTAGCTATATATATTTCAGAGATGCCAAGTTCTGGAGTGGTGAATGCGTGAGTTTTGGCCCTTCAGTTTGCATTAAAATGTTAAAGATATATTTTGGTTCTGTTTGCGCGAGTCAAATTAAATTATGAAGAAAATACTCGAGTCCAAAGGAGTGAGACAGCAACCAAACGAGTGAGACTCGCGCAAAATGTGTGCAACTTGGCATGTCTGTATATTTATATTTATAAGTGCAGTATACTCATACATAACTCTTTCATACTGAGCTGCTGAGGGTGAACATTTTCAGACATAAACAAATTGATCCACATTGCAGATAATAGATGAAATCTTTATTAGGTGCAACTACAAATGTTTTCGGACTCTTATTTGGGGTACATCTTCACCATTTTTCTCAGTCCAGGTCACTTAACCAAAAAATGATGAAGTGCCCCCCTCCATTGCCTTGTATACAATCCACCACAAATCTTCCCTAAAAAAGGAAGTCAACAAAAAATAGAATAAGAAAAAAGCAAGCCAGAGAGCAGGAATGCCCTAAGAAAAAGTTGAACATGGCTAGCAAGTACAGCATGTCCAGACTATAGTGATGGGTATGTGTAATACTGTGTGTAGCACTGCGCTCATGTTAGTATCAAAATCATGCAGAAAAGAGAATAATCTTGTCTATGAGTTTATAAATTCTCTTTTTTTTAAAAAAAAACATGTATTCTCTTTGTCTTTAATGGTCAGACAAAAGGTGTTCATGAGAATTTTTGCAGAGGAAAGTATGCACAATTGCACATATTCTGTATAACCACGATTATACTCCACTTAGACTGTTTTCCTATCGTTTTGAGCGGGCAATGACCAACGAAAATGTTAGTTGACGCCCTCCTGAGTGCAAACTGAACTTGTTTTGCATAATAAATGCATTAAAACAAAACAAACAATCAAGCAAATTAGTAACTATGCCTAGTGGAGTATAAGTTAGCTATATCCCTCATAGTCAGGAGTTAACTAACATTTTTGTTGGTTATATCCCTCCGTCTATGAGGGATATAACTAATACCAACAACTCTGTCCCATTTCAGTTACTATGGTTATGAATTAGCTATGTTTTTCCTCCCTTTAAAATAAAGACCGTGTCTATCTTCTTGATCTCCCCGAGTTCCTCCTGTTAGTCTGTCCGTCTGTCTATCTATCGGACGGGCTGTGACTTTGTCTCTGATAGTTTGTCTGTCCTTGGTGGCTTTGAATATATGTCTTTATCTCTTTGTACATATATTGTTCATAAAATTTCTGCATTTCTGTCTAGCTGTTAATCTCTAATATAACCATTCACTGTCAGTCTCTCCAGCTGTCTTTGCCTAGTTTGCCATCACATCTATCTCTGTCTGTACTATCAAATTTCCTGTCTTTTTTTTTAACACACAAGATCAAATTTAACTTCTCCAATTTTTCTCTCTTCTTTTCATATAACAACTCTGTCTAAGATTACACAAATATTCCAGTCCATTCCTTAGAATGTACATGATGTAGCCTACCCAGGAATGTTATCAATGGAATGCTAATGGCTTCCAATATTTCGCTCCACCCTAAGCACCTTTAGTATAGCAACAACCTAAATGCCAACTAAATTGATCTAAATCACACACAATACATGTATTTCTGAAGTACTACCCGAGGGCATTTTGACAGTAATAGTAAAGGGCAATTTCAACTTGTTTTGGGTGCTGTATAATATGTGGGAGTCCCCTAGAAATTTGATCTTTTAACATCCACCAGCTCGCCAAAACTTACCAAAAAACAAAATCAACAGAAACCTCTGTATTAGAAATCTAAAACCATAATTTGTTTATGGCCAAAGAAGTCCTATAAATAAGGTGACCTCGAAAGAAAGATCATATTTGACGAGACAAAAATATGTGGCATTAACTTACAAGTTAATAGTTCAACTTCAGTGAAGCTCTATTGGATTGGTTTGTGAATAGAAGTAAGGATAATAAACTTTAAATTTATCAATTAATGCCCAACTACTAAACATACCCCTCCACAAGCTCCACATCTAAGTTTAGAAATACACTGTTGTATGAAAATATTGTTGATCAAAACATAATACTATGTAACACACACCCACACAATATGGCACACGCAGCTAAGCAACATGGAAATCCAGGGGCCGTATTTACACTGTAAAAACCTAGTGTCATATACAACATGTTTATCTGCAATTAGGTTTCACTTTCATCCTGTAACCAAAGGCAAATTGCCTGTGGTAAAGAGATTTTCATGTGAATTTCTAACACTGAATACTCTTCTGACATTATATCAATACTGGAAAGTGATGAAGAAAAAATTATATTGGCTTCGGCTTTGCCTCGGCCACTATAACTTTTCTGAATCCCACAAAATTACGTTGGACAACACACCATCCACCATTACTTATATTCTCCACTCATTTTAAAACATATACACTGCAGCCGTCACTGACTGCAGCCATCCAACATAGACTCCAACTGTCCAACATACACTCTGACTATCCCACATATACCCGTGCTGGATGACACTATTAAGTTATAATTAGAAAACCTAGAACCCGAATAGGGATCAGAAATAAGTTAATTTTCTTTAAAATTATAAACAAGTTACAAAGAGTGTCGAAATCTCCCAAAGGCACCTAGCAGGGAGCCACCAGTTGAAAAACAAAGAGAAACAACAAACATGAGAAAAATTCCAGTATCAACTTAAGCAGATTGTGGTGAGAAGAAGAGCAGAGACATGTGAAATAGAAACTGTGCCATTACCACTATCATGTGCAATTATAAGCCATGTTTTGACGAGGCATTCAAGGCATATATGAAAAAACAAAAACTCTTGAGTGTAACTTGCCCGAGCATAGGTTAACATTCAAAGTCAACTCTAATAAGCAAATAATTTAATGTTTCAAATGCCATGTTTAATTATTAATATTAAAATATTAAATTTTATTTTTTAAATGCATGTTTTTTTTTTATGATTATTTTTTATAACTCATTCTTACCTCTTGATTCATGATCCCCACATGAATCCAGATCTTCAATGTTCAACAGCTGTATCTTTTCGTAGAAGATGAAGATGCAAGCAAGATGATGTTCCTCCTAGATTACATCGCTTGTCTCCTCCGTAGCAGATGTTTTTCAGACAATTATAGTTTCTATGTAGTAATAAAAATGCTCAATTTCCTATAAATGAATCAAAAGACAAGACCCATAAGAAAAGCATATCAAGAAGACATTACCTATCAATCAAAATTCTTTCATGAACATGATTATGAAGTATGACAAAATAATGTTTTACGCACTTAGGAGTTGTCCTGAGTGTGATAAAAAACTGAGAAATTGCATATAATAAGCAAACACCATTTAGCTTTTTTTGGGGATAAATGCATTGCATAACATTGGGTTTTTTATCACAGCTGTGTGCTCTGTAAACAATTGGTATAGTGTGGCAAACAAGAACTTTTCATTACATTCACGTCTATGTAGCCTATTACCATGATTGCAGTTGTATTTATATAATTCTATCCTTATTGTCATAATGATAGTGAGTAGTTTTTCCTAGTCATTATAAAGTACGATAGTTTGGTCACATATCCCTATTTCTTTTTTCATAGTATTGAGGAGAAGTCAAAAGTGATTGCTGAGCAATTAAATTGTCAGAGATACTTAATAATCTCATTACTATGCTTATCAGCACTCAGTGGTAGTCGTGGCTCATCTCATTGTTTCATTTGTTAACAATTATCATCTTGTTTGCGCTTGTCAAATAATCTTCCCAGATGTGCTTGAAATTCACAATGAATAGATAACTCCACTGTAGAGTTCAGTCCTTTTGTTTTGTTTTTTTCTCTGTCATATATATTGAAAGGATATAAATACAATCACACAATTGCAGACTCTGACCGGCATATTTTGTGAGCACCAACATTTTTCTATAAGTGTTGGATTCAACAGCTATTCAAAACATGAGGAAAATAAACATTACTTTGAAACAATTACATTTTTAAGCCTAATAAAAATTGGCATAATTCGGGGAAATTGACAGTTTACCATTTCAAATACTTGCACCAACTTGCTGAGCACTTCTCATCATTCATTGGGTATTCTGTATTCACATTGTTAATGCGTAATAAAAACACTGGGGTCACTTAAGTATTATTTATTACTCTTCATATATATTGACAATTATTGTCAATTTGCATCAGTTTAATTTATATAATTTTGTAATCATCATGACTGCTGACAATTATACTAAGCACAATAATAAAACTGTTTTAGACCATTTACTACCCAATATAAAGCCAGCAGTTGGCACACACAGCTGCTACGTTTAGAATTTCTGAGGTGTTGCACAAGTGACAAGATTTTGAGCAACTTCCAGTCAAAAATGTATGTGACACAAAAGAAATGGAGGGGCCATTATCAATTTTACAGAATTTACCCATTGGTATGATCAGTCATTGTAAGCTAACTAAAGTGTGTCACTTTTTAGCAAATTACAACATAACTGTCAGACTGGCTCTTTTGTTTGATTAGCATCAATTGCTACAGACTTATTGTTTGTCACAAATTGACACAATTCAACATGCAGTGTTTTACACACCCTCGCTTGATGAAGTCAGAGCTCAAGAAAATGAACCAAATGTCATTTCTTGCTGTTTTGCATGCACCTACCTTGTCTCTGGGACCACTGTTTGTCGTTTTACAGCTGTCTGCAGACTGTCAAAATCTTGCAACGCACAGTTCAGTGTTTTCATCTGTGTTGTGGTAAATATTCAGACGTCACAAGAAACTGTGCACTGACCATGGCATTGACCTTGAGTTCCCCAAATACTCAACAGAGGGCTCTCTGATGCAAAAGCCATCTGGTGGTGTTTACTGGAACTACAATGTAATGAAATAAACTGGCAGGAAAAAGAGTTTTGCAATAATTGTATTTTTACTAATTGATTGACAAGATATGTAACGCAAAAACTTCCTTTAAAAAATATAAGCTATATAATGACATTAAGCAAATCTATAACACCACTAGCAACCTGCCGTGATGAGGACGAATTGACCAGCTGCTGACTCTCCCTTGCACAAAAAGTGATGACGTAGTTCACAAGCACCTGTGGGGAAAATGTCGCGCATTGACTTGAACAAGAACAGGGAAGCGCTTTTGAGCGCTCAAAAAGAGATATGCGACGTCAAGAAGTCTAATGATTGGTGAGTAAAAATGTCTAAGAATCTTTGGAAGTGCAAAAATGAGATTAGAAGCCTCTGTCACTGGGTCTTGTGGGATTGTGCAGTATATTGTACATGACAGGTGCCGGTGAATTTGGCTTCTTTTCCGGTTTTTTGGCCTGTGACCTGGAGGAGGGGCTTATTTAAGACAGTGCAACCTCTGGATCCCAGAACGATATATATAGGCGTCCATTTCCATCTTTTACTGAAATCCTAGAATAGCACTATCATTTTTATGACTCAGTATGACAGTAATGGTCACTGAATTATCCTTGGATTTTATCAGTGTTTATTGCACTTCCTGGTGACTAGGACATGAGATGATGAGTGCATGACCTGATGACCTGAACTTATCACGGTCACTAGCCATGTTTGCAACAATTTAGAAGTGCAATCAGAGACAGAGTGCATAAAAAGTCTAATCTGAGTGCATATAGTACATCAAGTTCGCTTAATTGCTGTTAATTTAGTTTTTGTTTTAATGGTCATGGATTAAACTTCTTTTATCTCAGGGAATCCCTTTTTTCTTTTCTTTTTTTAAGCCATATACATCCTCAATATTTAAAGCTGACTATATACAGCTATATATATATATATATATAATATCAATAAGGAAATCATTTGTTTAATTAATTACTTGAGCAGACACATTGTATGTTATGTCTCATTTATCAATTTATTTTTTGGTCGCCCACAGAATATCAATCTGTGTGATACACTGATGAGTTTTCTGGTATTATTCATGTGACAAGTAAGCTTCCTTAATTTCAGTGGTCATGGTAAATGGTGAGCATCTGCCAAATGGTAACTGCATGGTGTTGCTTTTCTTAAAAAAAATATCATTAAATATAAATCCAGTTTTTGTTGAAACTTTAAAGCTGACAGTATTTATTGGAGGCCTGACAACATGAATACCTTGATTACCATGTATGTTGATCATAAAATGAATGTACATAAAGTGCATTCTTTTTAGTACAGTGTATTTTAGAAACTGACTATTGTTAAAGGGGAACTAACACCTTGAGCACTTTACCTCTCAGATGTTAGCTTTGGTCCATTGGATCACATCCACGCTATACATAACTTGTATATGCGCACTGGTAATGTAATATCCGGCATTTATTAGCACTGTCTTGTGAACACTGGAGGCCGCCATTTTGACTTTACCAGGCGTCTGGCACTCGCCGGAAATACGTCACTGTTGTCTTAGGTCTCAGCCTAGAGTTCTAGAGACCCTGCATTTTAGTCCAAGTTTCAGAAACAGGTTAATTGCACTTAAACCTTTGTTATACTAAGAGAATTTCACGGTTCTTACCAAGTGTCAAGTAAATTGCCATTGAAATATGTTAAGCAATGCAATTATATAGGCCTAAATGTGTTATTTACACATAAAATTAAATGAATTGAGTCGAAATTGCTAACAATAATCCATTACTAATTCTTTGGGTGTATTGTCACATGTGAGTTTCAAATAAATCTATGATAGGCTAAATTTTCTAGATTTGCCATTTTGTATGCCTAATTTCCCTCATTATTAAAACTCATATCACAGATAACTTATTTTTTCACAGCTTTTAGAGCCGCAAATTTATTTTTTATTGGTGTCAATACCGTCTTTCTACCTGTTTATGCCTCACAGTTTAGTTGTGCAATGAAGGATTTGGTTCCCTAGCCTTCAGTATAATTGCAATGAACATGACTGGTTAAGTAAAATTAATAGGAACATATATAATTGCACTTAGCACCTAGATGACAAGGTGTCAGGCTGATTTGCTTTTAAGTCAATGTAATTGTGACACTGATGGTGAATATAACTTTTTGGCCTACCAGAAAATATCGGGATTCAATATTTATAAACCTATCAATTTGGATGGCCCTTTAATATTTCTTCATTATGATAATCTTGTGAAGATTACTGAAGGAACATCCTTTTAATAAAATCTAGAAAACTCAATACAGTGTATTAGGAACATATACATGTGCCCAGCTGATAGTGATACTAAATGTAAACTTATTATATAAATTATAATTACATGGTGTTATCATGTACTAGTGGTAATAAGAACTGCAATAATATGTGTGCCGTGAGCAAAAATGGCGGCCTCCAGCGTTTCAGGGGATGTTGAAAATTGCACTTTTAACTGGCTTAAAATCATACTAAACTTGATTTTGAAGGATTGCATTCAGTACTTAGTACATAAGTGACGTCACCAGATTGCGTGCCGTGTGCAATAATGGCGGCCCCCACCCATGTGGGGGGTGGCGCAAATTGTACTTTAAATTGTCTTAAAACTATACCAAACCCGACTTTAAGACATTTCCTTTCACAGCAATATACTATTTTACATGTAATTAAACTTTTAAAATCAACATACAATTATCCTTTAGTACCCCTTTAATAACAGAATTGAATGCATGGATTTCAATTATTGACAACTGCGCTAGTCTTTTTTGCTCATAAGGTTTATATAAAGCTCCGTTTGATGACTAACAAACTTTGTACAAAATGATAAGAAGGAAAATGCATGGTCCATTTTGTGATGAGTGCAGTATGATGTTGGATTACTCATCAAACTTCAGCTATTAAGTCCTACTTAAAGAGCTCTTTAATTCCATTTTCCTGCATTTCTAGGAATGTTTGAGTGTATCATATACACTGTATTGTTTATAACAGCTTAATATCCAGTACAGTGTGATAAGTTTAATTTCATGTGGGTGATTCAATGGATATTGGAAAATTATTTCTTATGTAATTCAAGTGTTTACATTGTAGCTGAGACATGATGATTGCAGTTGAAGCCATTTTTTGATTAATTATTGATGTAATTGCAATTGAAGTCATGATTAATACCATTAAAAGAGGGAGACGTGGTAATTGCAATTGATGATGAGGTGTTATCTAGTAAAACTGGGACATATAAATTGGAAATAGGATGGGGTTTGCTAATTGCAATTGAGAGATTTAGCTAGTTAATTGGATCACTTGAACTGAAGAACAAACTATAGACAGTTTAATCAGTTTGAATAACAATTAGTTACCTATAATTTAAACTGTATAATCAGTATGTGTATTATCATGTATGGACATGGTGTTATAAATACTTTCTCCGATATTTACAGGGCACTTTTTTGCTATGAGGGTCAGACTAATACACTCAAAGTTTTCGGTACAGGAGGTAAGTGAATCACTGCACATTTTATATGCTCTGCATCTTAATTTTGACAGAACTCCTATCCAGATAAATCCTTGAACTCCTCCACTTTCTCAATTCAGATGGCGGAATTGAAGAACTCGCTGAGGAGTTGAGTAGCGGGAAAGTGATGTATGCTTGGCTTCGCGTAAAAGATCCAAACACTGGGCTTCCTAAATTTGTTTTGATACACTGGGTGAGTATTAGGGAACACCATGTAATTTATCTAATGTGTAAATGTAGAATTTTAAAGGATATTTGTTCTAAAATGAATAATTTTGTTTTAAGCAAGGTGAAGCTGTGTCCGAGTTGAGGAAAGGTTCCAGTGCAAGTCATTTCAATGAGGTGAAGAATTTCTTCAGGGTGAGTACATATAGGTTTAGTGAATTTTTTTTTAGCTGTTAAATGTGCAATTAACTTAAAGTTGTTACAAATTTGTGGGGTGAAATTACTTAAGAGTAAAGATAATCACATGTTAACAATATCTTGATTAGTCAACTGATATATGAAGCCATCAGTGGCAGACATGATGATGAGATGATAAGGCTTGGAGTCCACACCATATTACACATTTTCTCCATGGGTGGGGTATTGTACTTGCACAGCATAGACCAAGTACATAATGTATTTCTTGTTGTATTCAATACTTAATATGAATAATAATTTTTTTCAGGGATCGCATTTAACAGTCCATGCAAGAACAGAAGATGATGTCGATGAAGAGGCTATCTTGGACAAAATTTCGAAATCCTCTGGATCAAATTACAGTTTCCACAAAGAGCAAGCAAAACCTATGCCTGAGGCTGGACCCGTGGTATGGATGAATCTCATAAATTTTTATGGTGGAAGTCCATTTCCAATTAACATATTTTCAGTGTTTCTCCCTTTGAGTAAAATAGCAGGTTGTTTGTATTTAGTCAATTTCATTGTAAATCAGATCTCTTTTTTTAGACTTCGTACATTTTTTACACATTTTAAATTGCTCAATGTAATATCCTTTATGTGTTATCAATTTTGTATAAATTATGAAATTTTATCATGACATTTTCTGTCTATTACTTTTCTGTTTTTGTGTTTTTGTTTGACAAAGCACAACTCCTTCCGATTTCACAAATCTGTTTTTATTGATATCAATCTGCTGTATTTCTTTTGACATTTATTGGCGTTATTTGTCAATAATATGTGTGTCATGTTTTCAATATTCAGGAAGATGACCCTGTAAGTTTCACAGGTCTGAATATTTCTAATTAAGCTGATAAGAATAATTCTCAACTTTATTGTAATACCTATTAATTAGCTATCGAAGTAAATCTTCTTGATACGATAATATGCCACGAGCAACTTGCATGTTTGGATCATACACAGTAAGATATGTCCGAAGCATTGGCTGACAATCTCACAGGCCAGATGTTCTTCAATATTTTTTTATGCACTCAAATCCAATTTTTTACAAACTTTAGTCGGAAATAGATTTTTAGACTGATCGTGTGAAAATTTGATTGTTGGTATGTGACTGAGGGTAAAAAAAATATATCAATGTTGCAACTGTTGACAAGTATGAAATAATAAAATTTGAAGTGATGAAATTTAGCACTGAAAACATACACATATATTGCAAAAGTCTGGCCATTTGAATTTATGACATTTTAGAAAATTATTGTGAATAAGCCATCACATCATGCATGTTCTGAGAAAGAATTTTGAGTTAAGACTAAAAGTTACTTTATCCCTTTCTTACAATTCCTCTATTCAACCATCAAACTTAATCATACTCTGTTTCCTTCGTATTGTACTTCTAGTAACAACTGTGTTTTAAAT
Organism: Alitta virens; assembly: GCA_932294295.1. Taxonomy (NCBI): domain Eukaryota; kingdom Metazoa; phylum Annelida; class Polychaeta; order Phyllodocida; family Nereididae; genus Alitta; species Alitta virens. The sequence continues at coordinate 25,632,057 of OW028580.1, read as the reverse complement.
ATGATGAATAGAAAGTTTGATTTCTCTTAATCTTAAAAGTTATATATTTTTTGTGAGATTCCCTTTTTTTTTTTAATCAAAACCTGTAATCTTCAATTCTTAATAGGCCAAAAATCTAGGTAATTTTAATATTATCTCCTTCAGTTTTAGTGGTAGTTTTTGATGTATTATTATTTTTTTAATTTGTTGAGCTTTTGAGTTCTGAAACTATATTCATTGAAGATATAGTCATTCATTGAATTTTTTTTCTGCCATTACTTTTAGTGTTTTTGTATAATTTAATTCAGTTTTCCAGAATAACTATCTTTATTTCATGTATTGCATTTTCATATTTGTAAAATTTTGATCTTAATGTGACTCGTTTTTGTGGATTTCAGGGATCTGTGTACAAACGAACACTTCCACAATTTGAAATTAAATCGACCAACAGGGATGCATTTTGGCAGAAACAACAGGTTAGCAGCTTGCCATATGGTCGTTGTTGCGGCTCTGGTTGAAAGACTTAATTGATTTTAATTTATAGAGAATGAGCTTGGTGATAACCATGGTAACGATGGGCTCAATATTTCCACCAGGTGGCTAATACTGCAATTCTATTGGCTGAAAAAGTATCCGCCCTTAATGGTGATTGGCTGAAGCAAATAGCATCCTAGCAGCAGTATATTTAGTGCACTTTAATGTATATTTGACATCTTGTCATTCAATTTATTTCCGCTTTTTCCCTGAGAAAATTATTTATGGAATCAGTCAGTTATGATCTACTATGTCTGAAAAGCAAAACGAGTAATAAGAAGAGATGAAAGACCTATGGCCTTCTGAATTCAGGGCTGCCCAGTGAAAAGACTATTGGATACTGTTAGAGCGCTCCGCACTGGTGGGTGTGGTCTCATTTAAAAGCACCAATCAGTTTGCAGCTAAGTAATTTAAGTATTAAAATACAATGGTCACTGAGCACTTACCCTAAAGACACAGAAGTGTGCAGGCACAGGGTCTAATAAATCGTTCAAACTCATATCTTTGTTGTTCTCATTATGTGTGGTTTTTACATGACTAATGATTTTTTTTTTCTTTTTGTTCGTTTAGGAAGAAGAGAAGAAAAGACAGGAGGAAGAGAAATTGAGAAAATCTGCTGAACATAAAAAACTTGATGAGGAACGAAAAGAGAGGGAGGTGAGAATTGTGATGGAAACCAAGTTAATGTCAAACTCCGATTAGATTTATTTGACAAATTTATATTGAAAAAAAAAGAAATGCAGCAAAATGTGTGAAGGTAGCACAATATGAAATAAAGTAATGCCTCCTCAAAGGAAATGATAATCTTAACTATTATATATTCATTTTTCATGGCTTTTTTACACACATACACTAGAAACTGACCTTATCTTCATGTCTATGTGTCCCTTTATATTTTTCATGTGTAATAACCATAAGTTGGGACTTATCAGTAACATTTCTGTCCACATAGTGCTGCTCCAATATGGTCAAATACTACAATAAATCTGTAATGTGATTTCTTTTCAGAAAGCCGAAGGAACAGAACGAGAGAAGAGAGAACAAGAAAGACAAAAGATGATCAGAGAAATACAAAATGCGGAACGGAAAGCAAATGAAGGAGATTCAACGGAAGACAATAAAAGATGGGAACAAACTCAGAGAGAATCGCTTCAGGATGAGGACGATAGAAGAAAAAGAGGCGAGATGCTACGAAAGGAGAGACAGGCGGTGAGTGATTAATGATTTATGAAGCATTTATAAAAATGATGTATAATGCACTTGTGGTTGAACTCCGATGACATTGCCCAATAATGGAAATATTAGACAAATTGATATTAAGATCACTTTGCAAGGATTTAAAGTCACGGCTATTAGAAAGTTCCAGAAATAAGGCTGCCTCAGTAATATATACATGATATATGACTTTCCATATTGAGGTGTTCTTATTTCTGGAATTTTGTCACTAGAAAAACATTTCAGTGTTTCCCATAAACCCTTTTCACACCATGTTGGCATTTTTGCCTCATTGACCTCATTTTGACTACATCATATATTATGACATCATTACTTCTCCATTGTTCTTGCACTCTGTGACCTCACCACTCACCATGACCATTGTCTACCAATGACGTCACAATACTTAAGCTGAGTGCAAAGAGAGGTCAATGAGGCAAAAATGCCAACATGGCTGCCACGTGAAAAGAGTGTATTAAATTATGGGATTCAACTGTATTCGGTACCCTTAATTGGAATGCAAAATCATTTTACTACTACTGTTAAAGTTGAAAAGAAATGTAATTTCAATTCACTTTATTGGACTGCATGCAGTTAGCATTAATACAGCTATCAGAAGACGTATGAGCCTTTCACCAAATATCAAAAGGCAAATGCTTATCCTGTTTATAAATAGAGATAGATGTTTATCGATATTCTATAGAGTCTATCTTTACTGATTATGATACTAAAAATTGATAACAGTTGATAGATATAATAATAATAAATTACAGTCAATTAGACAACCAGATAATGACGTGAAGTTGAAACAGAGTAGACAAAAATCCCTATTAAGATAAGCAACTTCAAGGAATGAAAGACATGGCACAATCTGATATAAATGAATATTATACTTTGCCTGAGCTGTCTTCAGTTACAGTTCATTGATGTTAAAAGTGTGATCTTGATTGCAGGAAGCCCAGAAACTTGTTAAGCAGAGAGGAGATCATCCTCGCAATATGTTTGAACAGAAGCCTGTGTCACAGTTCGATGACCCTGCAACTGCCCCATCGTCCAGAGGGGGGCCACCTCCTGCACGGTATGTCTTGTTTTCCAGTCTTGTAATTATAATTGTAGGTCCTGCATTACTTGCATTGCAACTTTTCTTCATGCTACTATTCTGAAGGTTAGGCAGCTTGTATGACCAGTTGCTAATGGCAAATGAATTATCTGAATCTTCTCACGACTGTCTAAAGTGTACTATGGATACCAACTCAGATAATGACGGAAGTTTATGACGAGTCCCCCCCCCCCCCCCCCGTTTGCGTTATTGATTTACTCTCATCAGTGACAATGATCTTGATCATATCCTTAATGGTCTACAATTAGGGCTGTTCCATCTAAAAAAGAGAAGGGTGGGGGGTGACCTGAACATTTTTAGAACCCCGATATCTGGTTTTTGACAGACCCCCACCCCTGATTTATTTTCTAAATTAAGATATTAAGAAAATACTGGTCAACCAACCCCCCCCCCCCCCTTCCCCCAAAATCAGTTTTCCCCAGAACCCCCACCGGATATCTGAAAAATCTTTAGGTCCACCCCCCCCCCCCCTTTTTTAAATGGAACAGCCCTTAACAAATTCCTGTCCGGTTAATGTCTCTGGGGAGAGGAGAGTTGCCCACGTATAATCAAACCCCCAGACTCAAGACTCCGTTTATTCACACCTAATTGTTGAACACTATTGTATTTATGAATACATTTTAAACAAAAACGAGGTAACGATGCTGGGAGACTCCATTAGGGAAAATAAATATCGCTAAGGTAAATGGACTTAGACCTCTTACTGGCGCAGCATTGTAGGAGGGATATGCCCTGCTAACACCGTTTACAATGGTATTTTCTCTTTTTGCAGAAAACTGAAGCATTCCTTCTTACCTGAAGAACAGAACCAACAAAACGTTCCAAGAAGAGGTCCAATTCAACTTCCGACGGAAGACCCCCACAACCCGGAAGTGATTGAGTCAACTCCCCGATCTCCTCCTCCCACGTCCCCTGGGATGAACCAGCAGCCGGCCGCTCCCCTTAGCCCCAGCAAACCTGCAAGGTGAGGAAATGGGTGATTTATGAAATATAAGAAGATATAAGTTGATGTAGATTGTCATTCATCCAGTTGGTATCCAATTTATGTGAAATTATAAATCAGTTACTGGACTTACTTAGCAGTTCACGTTTCGTCCTTGACCCATGGACTTCATCAGGTAAATGATGGTTGTTTGGTCGTTGCTATAAATCTTTATTATCACATGGAAATTTTGGTAGCTGCATGTGCTAAGTTATTTACAAACACAAAGAATAACAAAAAAAAAAGATATATAATTACAGAGATTTTAATGGTTTGATTTTAAAGTCTTAATGCAAAGAAGAGCAGTATTTTAACCTTATAGGTTTTTATTGTGAATAAATGTCAGCCTCAACATTGATTGTAAACGTTTTCCGCTGACTTATAGATATTGCATAACAAATCTTATGTAAAACCAATGAAATCCATTTTTTGCAGACCTGTCGCAGAACCTCCTGCACCCGTTCAGCAACCTCTACGAGCTCCCGAGCCAGAACCTACTCCTGCACCCGCACCTGCTCCCGCAGCAGCCCCACAGATGCCCGCAGCAGCCCCACAGATGCCCGTAGCAGCCCCACAGATGCCCGCAGCACGTAACAACATGCTGGCTCAAGCTTTGCCACAACGACCTTCATCGGATGATGAGGAGGAAGAGGATAATTGGGAGGGTATGCTTTTTTCATTTTTTTCTTCTTCATTTTTTGGCCCATTACATCAAATTTTATTCAGAAACTTGGGACGGTTATATTTGTCTCACTTCCCAAAAATTTTACACTGACACGTCGATATAAAAATAGTAAATCATGCAGGTAGGTCTATGGACTGCCACTGACGTTAATATTTGGATGGCACCAGTTCTGTTGTCAGTTGACTGTGATAATATAATGCCTCCTTAAAACGAATAAGGTGCGGCTTATCGTTTGTTTGATTACTTGAATTGCACAAGTCAAATCCATTGTAAAGATGAAGTATTGTTCATGTATTCACTCCTATATTTATCAAAAACATCAAACCAAATATTTACAAAAGATGGGGGGGGCCCCTCCCCCCCTCCCTCTTTTTCAAATGGAACAGCCCTCATGAAGATTGCTTGGACCAGAGGACAAACCCACATGTCCAGCTCCGGACATAACTAATGCTTTAACCATAGAACTGTAATCCTCTTTAACCATAGAACTGTAATCCTTCTATGGTCTACCCACTAAGCCACCTGTTCATGGCAGTCCTCTTCTTTCCTTTCTTTATTTTAACGAGCAAGAAAGAGTATGATGATATCAAATCAGATCTGCGCAACATTTATTTAAAATATTTTAAAGTTCAAATTGATCCATGACATAAATTGTTGTTTTAAAAGCCAAGAAAAATTTGCAGAAAACCGCAGGTAAATCCTTATCTAAGGCTGCTAATGTAAAATTGTTAAGTTTGCAGGTTGTTGTGTATTGGTGTAGCTGTTAAGTTTACATGCAATTCATATTAACATTTTGTTATGGCTTGACGAAGTTGCTGTACAATGCCAATGGTAAAAAAAAAAATTACAAAATTAATTTGTGTTAATTTTAAGAGGTGTTCGGGACACAGCAGATTTGCAAGATGTTTGTTCAAATTAGTTAAGTGTATGAAATTTGCACTTTACTAAAATATTACTAAACGCATAGTATCATGATACTGTAGTATGTAAATTTATTATGTCGAGATTGTTGCAATATCATTATTGTTATGATTGTTGTCTTGTTTCAATGCACATTTGCCACATCAAATTGAGAAGTCATTAGTTGATAAGAGTTATTCATAATCAAACATTTGTTCATATTCATAATCAAAAATTTGTTGTTGATCAAAATTGCTTTTGTCAACGCTTATGTGCAGCAGGGGTGTTAGCAGCTTTCAAGATAATGTTAAATTTAAGAAGGAATTTTAAATCTTGCTAAGAGGATTTATTTAATGATACTACAATGTCATGTAGTAATATTGCAGAGTTGCATGACACTCAATCTTCAGTCAATTATCTCCAAAATTTCCATTATTTATTTTGTGCAGGTAATGTAAGTCTACCAAATGAAGCTTGAATTAAAATCGCGTTTTTTAATGTGAAGTATCAATGATTTTGTAGCAATTATGCACTTTCAAATGTTGTTCTTGTGCATTTTATCCTCTAGGAGGCGCTGAATCATCACAGTGCCCTCTAGTGCCAGTAGTGGTGTGCATAAGAACCAGAGAGGAAGTACTCTCCGATAAGAACCACAGTATCATAGAGAATTTAGCCCATAGGCATCTTTAGATGCCTATGATTTAGCCTGCCAGAAAAATCAATTTTATCAGCAGACTCACTGATTGATTATTGAACTCTATTGTCACCTTTACTTTGCAATTATTCATTAATTTAGATGTAGATTGAAATGCTTGTATTTGGCATCTCATTTCAGATGATGCTGAGTCAGGTATACCTCCTGCAGTCTTGTCACCGACAGTGCCCGAACAAGGCTACCCAGAAGAGGCCTTTTTTCCACAGAACACCCCTCAAGCAGCGCAACCCGCCAGTCCGGGTGATGACAAGGGCATGTGCGCTCGGGCATTGTACGACTACCAGGCAGGTATGTATCATGGGCGTCCTAATTTTAATTTTCGTTGACAGTCATTGATGTATTCAGGGGCGTAGCCAAGAGTAGGGGGGGGGGGGGCATTAGAAGTCAGCAACCCTACCATTGGCCCGAGTTTTTACATAAATACTTGGAACCCTTCAGGGTCCCAGGAAACTAAAGTGACCTACATTTCTATATATCGCTACGCACATTCAAATAAATGTATTTGCAGACCGACTACACAAAATAGTTCGATGTTTTCCGACCAACATTGTTTCAGACAAGCATTAAACCCCAATTTTGTGGGTTTGCCTTCTTTAAATATAATTGAGCAAGTTTGAATCAAGGACCATAGGTCAAAAGTGGCTGGGTTAGTTGTGCACAAATGGCAGTGCGTTTTTCACAATTAGATTCTGTAGACGCTCACTGTTCTAGCTCACATATTTAAAGTCACTATAGATGGCGCAAGTGGTCGTCTTGTAGACAGGTATAAGAATTTTTTTATTTTTTTTTTTATTTGTAATATGTTTTACATGGGTACACACACTCGGTGGGACCGTTTTTCAGGTGGCCCATATAATAAAAAACAGCGTAAAAACACAAATAAATTATATATATACAGGTATGTACATAAGAACGTTAAAAATATTACTGATGAGCTCAACTGGGTACTAGCTAAAGTATATCTTTGCTTTACATTTGAATAAATTTACATTATTACAATCTTTCAATTCTTCTGGTAAGCTATTCCATATAACTGATGCCCTATATAAAAATGATCTTTTAAAGTACTGGGTATGACACTCTGGTATAACAACATTTGATGAATTTGCTAGTCTAGTATTAACCTCATGAACATCACAAGCCATTACAATTGAGTTTACTAAATGCAATGGAGCATTCCCATGAATACAATTATACATGTGTATACTTAAGAAATAATTAATTCGTTCTTGTATATTTTGCCATTTCAATGATTTAACTAAGGTAATACCTCTAATATTGATGATATCAAAACAGCCAGTAATTAGTCTTGCGGCTCTGTTTTGTAACCTCTGAATAATATTTACATTTACATCTGTGCAACCCCATACGGTGCAGGCATAATCAAATAATGGTAGTACATACATTTTATAAGTAAGTTCAAGTAGGTTTCTAGGTACAATGTGTCTTAATCGACCTAACCAAGCAAGTTTACCAGATATCTTTTTAACTATTTCTAGAATGTGTTTATCAAATTTTAAGTTTCTATCAACATGAACACCCAAATATTTTGTAACTGTAAGATTTTCAACAATTTGATCATTAAGCTTAACACATAATATATTTTGCTCATCACAATTAACCTGAGCATCTACTAACATGGATACTGTCTTATTTACATTGAGGGCTAAACAATTTGAAGTAAACCATGTTGCAGCCTTATTTACACAATCATTTAAATCATTATTTATATCCGAGACCTGTTTACCTTTACAATAAATTATAGTGTCGTCGGCATACATAGACAATCGGCCATCACCAATGAAGTTAGGCAGGTCATTTACAAAAATAGTAAATAATAAGGGACCAAGGTTAGAACCTTGGGGAACCCCAATATTAATATTTAATACATCAGACATTTCATTATTATAATAAACACTTTGGCATCTATCAGTGAGATACGACTTAAACCATTTAGACTCATTGTTTCTTATTCCATATTTTTCTAATTTAGCTATAAGAAGCTTATGATTAATAGTATCAAAACATTTGGATATATCAAGGAATGTAACTCCAGTTTTTAGATTATCATCAATATTCTGTAACCATTCATCAATAGTTGTATGTAGACAATTAGAAGTGGAGTGAAATTTCTTATAAGCATACTGGTCAAGCGAAATAAAGTCATGTGACACAAGATACGTTAACAATTGGTATATGTATGGTCTGCAAGCAAATCCGAATGTTGACAAGTCAAGCCCCCACCCCCTTACTCCATACCTGGCTATGCTGCTGGACACTGATATTTACTCATTTTAAGAGTAATTTACAAAGGGCCTTAGTATCCTTTCTGACTGACTTTACTGGTTGACGAACTTGTAGTAGTAGCTTTTTCAGTATTTGCATTATTTTTGACAGACTCGCCAGGAGAGAAACTGTTTAAACATGTAGGTACAAATGCAGTGCTACCAGTTAAGAGAATCCATTACATGTACCATATTTAAATAAAGTCTTCGTCTGTTTGAATTATGCAATTGGATTATGCATTTTCAACTTCCAAGACTATCGGTAGGAGTATATGGTATCTAATGTTGTCAAGTCATTTCAGATCATGGCATTTTAAGCAAATAAAAATTTTACGATTTCACATAAATATTTAAGAATAGTCCGTGGCCAAAAATTGAACAATACTGCTGAAGGGTATTTTATGAAACCCTCGTATCAGTAATTGCTAAACAATATAGGGCTTCAGTGCTGATTACTGATCTTAGGATTAATTTTAATCGATGAATTTACTTTCATGAGATCTTAATGTGTTTTTTTGCCATTATGTCTCGTCTTCATCATTGAAAAAATTATGGCGACAAAATATTCAGATCTCTGAAATGTGAATTTGTCGATTTAGTATTATGTGATACTGCAAACAATTTACCATTTTACACACTGAGACAATATTTAATGTGCTGCAAACACTACATTGTGAAACATTTACATTTACATTTAGGGAAAAGTGATGTTGGGGGAGGAGGTGGTGGACCAGTAGGCCTATTTTCTTAATATTTTAATGTAGAAAAAAGCAGGGGTGTCTGTCAAAAACCAGATATTGGGGGGGGGGGGGGGGGGGGGGTCTAAAGAATGTTTAGGTTCACGCCCTCCCCTCTTTTATAAATGGAACAGCCCTTAGTTAATGAAACCCCAAATGAAGGAACACTAGTATTGAATGATTCGATAATGCAAATTATCCAGCTTAAACAGAACAGTTGCCTCTCTGACGTCAGTATTATGTGATATTAATTATACATCTTGATGTTTTTTCAGCTGATGATACAGAAATTACTTTTGACCCAGACGACCTAATCACAAATATTGAACAGGTCGATGAAGGATGGTGGACAGGAATTGGCCCTGATGGCCGACATGGAATGTTCCCAGCTAATTACGTTGAATCGATAAACTAAAATTAATGTACAAATGCCGGAAAGTGCTTCAAAATGTGATTTTCATCTTCTTATGATTTTGTTATTATATTTGATGGACATGTATTTTCATATTATTATATCATTATATTTTAGGGGTGTGGGCACTAATAAATTTTACAAATACATACGATGATGATTTAATTAGAATTGAACTCTGAATTGGCTGTAATAACTCAATTAATTGGTCTCAGTTTGAGGGAGCAAACCCTTTTTTTTTTTATCTTGCATGCTATATTTTGTTTCCATAATTACAACCATGACCCTGACGATTTTTGCGTCTTTAATTTATGCTTCGAAAGCTCGAAATACGCAAAACCTTTGTTATATGTTATTGTTACATAAAAGACAAGACGCTGAACTGTTTGATGCCAAATAACTTTATTCGTACCTTAGATGAAAAGTAACAATTAAATTGAAGTTCATACGTTTATATAAAAACCATGTTTGGATGTGACGACATCATAATCTGCAGGTTCAGAAGGCCTTTGTAAATTATCATGAGATGCAATCGATAAACTTTTTGTATGAAATGTTTTTATGCAATAAACTAATGCATAAAGTTAATGTGAGTAGTCTTTAGTTTTTCATCGCAATCTTTTGTAAATCGATCACAATGAAGAACACTACGGCTGGAATGCACAAAATGGAATGATGTTGTTGCACACATTTCACAGTAATTTGGCCTCAATTGTATTGTGTGTGTTGGGTGTACAGAAAAATAAGACCAAATAAAGTATGAAGGGCCTTTACTTGTATTTAATTTGGCCCATGGTCTAAACAAACTTGCTGGACCCTGCGCAGTGAAGTTGTGCATATATATAATTCATTTTTTTATCATTGAAAGACTACTTGCATGTGAAAACAGTTGCATTTGCAACAAGCTATAGAAAAAATATCTGAGAATATATAATGTGAGACTAACTAGAGTCTAATTCAACATCTGGGAACGCCCATTAAATCTCGCACAGTGGAAGATACGTGATGGGAAGCTGTCACTATTTTGCAAATTGTGCAACTAATGTTTGCAGCTGCTTTAGCACCTAGTGAAAAGGGGTATGGATTATTATTTCAGTTGCATACATTCACATATAAAAACTTGCATAGAACCATTCACTGATTGCTATTCACTACATGATTGGAATTGGACGATGCACCTATTGTGACTTTTGGCGGGAAATTTCAATACTTCGGCCATAAATTGATGAAAATTTACCACCAACATAATACCTGTAATTTGTTGGGAATGGAATAATACAGTTGTTTTTCAGTATAATAAATATATCTTAAAGTTGTAATTTGTTGGAAAAGTACAGTATAATTCAACAAGTTGTTATTCGGTGGAAAAGTACAGTATAATTCAACAAGTTGTAATTTGTTGGAAAAGTACAGTATAATTCAACAAGTTGTTATTCGGTGGAAAAGCACAGTATAATTGTTGGAAAAGCACAGTATAATTGTTGGAAAAGTACGGTATATTTGTTGGAAAAGTGCAGTATAATTGTTGGAAAAGTACGGTATAATTGTTGGAAAAATATAATGGTTGGAAAAGTACAGTATAATTCAATAAGTTGTAATTCGGTGGAAAAATACAGTATAATTATTGGAAATGTACAACAAGCTCTAATCCGGTGGGATAAATAACAAAGCAACAACAGTATATAAAACCGATAACAATAATTAACAACAATTCTTCACAGAAGACTTACAGGCGAATAATGCCAGTCACCAATCTCCCACAGTTTTTGAGCGAGCTTTCGGCACTGGCTCTGCGCAAAATGATTTGGCACGAGTCCAACATGGACAGTGAGCAGCTCGTAACAATTAACCGGACGGTTTTGCAGAGTGGGCAAACACTGCTTGATGATTTGCCTGGAGAAGGAGAAAATGCAATACATATTATTGTAAAAGAGGGTGATTTGAAATTAAAGCGACATTTTAAAACATAGTAAAAGACATTGATCGTTATTGTCAAGGTCATCAAGGGAGCTACTGTATCTATTTCTAATCAGTTTAACCCTAGGTTTAACCACATGTGTCAGCCAGCAATTCTAATCATTAGTAAAGTAATTCACTAGATCTAGCCGCACGGAAACACTCGACAATCAAGAAGCTTGGCCTCTCGTTGGCTAGAAATGGTCGCAGACCTGAAAGCTGACAGGTGCGACTGTTAGAGGTGGCACTTCCACTTCTCATGCAATGAGGTAAGTTCATTCTTCACCAGCTGGATGATCTAGTGGTAAGATGCTCGCCTGCTACTCTGAAGGACCCGGGTTCAATCCCAGGCCTGACCACCTTTAATGAGCATCATTTCAGCTGGATGTCATTCGAACGAGATGTTAAATTGGCAGTCTTACTATGTCTATGCTGAGCCAGGTAAAAGATCCCACCCATGGGGTAAATGTGTAACATGGGTGGACTCCTCCTCTCTCTCGTCTCATCAATCAACCCTCGATAGCGGCAAGAACTTGCCTTAGAGGGCTGCACTTCCCATATCTATTTATCTATCTAGCTGATCAAGTGTTCCCAGTCTCAGTAAAGTGCACTACCTTCTATTATTAGTAGCCCGACATTACTATTTCAATGAATAAATTTGTGGGCTGATGCCTGTGGTGGTGCAAGACTTACTATGAATATCAATATGAAACTTTTTTCCATCAAAAGTAGCACATACCTGTAAAAATTCCCTGCAAGAATACCTGGCATTATGTTGTCAGGGCAACCTCGGAACTGATGATGTAACTGAAGAACACCGCCCTGGAAACAAGCACAGTAGTAGTAACGGAAAAAGTGCAGTATAGCAGACCCAAATTTATGACCATATTTAGCGAGCCTCGTTGCCAGACTAATAACGTAAATGCTTGAATTCAATGAATGACGTCACAAACAAACAACGGCGGTGATCATTTTCAAGAAAAGAACCCAGTTAATTATTTTTATTTTTTCTTCAGGCTGCTGCCCCCAAACCGCCGCCACACTGCATAAATTTTTTTTTTTTTTTGATTTCATGGACGCCAGATATGGGCATAAATTTGTGCTATATTGCACTAAACCCGTAGTAACACAACTGAAAACAAATCATTGCATTAGTACTGAGCAATAAGGCACTTACAGATGTGTCTTCAAACCAGATGTAGTAGCAAAATAACAGATCACCTCGATGCACGGACTGCCAGAAGTGACCTTGAGCTAATTGTGTCTGAATGTCAACAAACTGGGTCCACAGCTAAATTAAAAAATATTTTAAAGGATTAGCAGTTTGTGACATAAAAAAGGTTCACATTGTAATTTTATAAATCAAATTTTTATCTCATCTCAAACATTTAAAGACTAGAAGTGGTCCATATAAAATTATAGTATTGATATCCATGTGATGAGCATGAAATTTCTCAAAAATGTATGCTCAAAACAACATAGAAATCAGTCCAAAAAGATACCTTTTCCTTAATCTTCATCATCAAAGTATTGCTGCCATCATCCAGTTGATCGCTGACATTTATCGAAGGGGCCATCATTTGGTGGGACATTCGGTCAACGTAAATGAAATGGATGAGTCCAGGAAAGTCCTCCACATAAGTTGTATTTGTCAAGGAAATTACACCAAAAAATTAGCAATCTGCAAGGCCTCTAAAAGCTGATTCAAATGCTACTCTAATATCTTCAATAGGCCCACCTAATTTTAACATACATAAATCCAGTCATAAATCCTAATTGAACATCCTCATTGAGGCCGCCGTAAAATTTCCAAGCCAAAAGTGGGTCATTTCAAGGATTCAAAGTGGCCTCGATCTTTACTGGTTAGAGCTTATCAATTAAGCATAATCACATAGATTGCTAAGATGCTTGTTGTGTGGCTTTAATTTGATGGCTTGCCTTGTTTTAAGTAGAAATAAAGAGTATTCTATTAATTGTACAATGTACATGAGAAGCAACACTTGAATTTTTTACATTCTCTAATGCAATGTTTTCTATTGCACTACACTGATACATACAGTGCATGTACTGAAAGGATATCTTGTGATAGTAATATTGCGCTGGGCTTTCACATCCAGATAGTCCTTGTAATCAGACAAACTGCTCTGCAGATAAAGACGGATGTCATCAACACTCTTGTTCAAAGCTTGCTGGGACTCTGTTGTCGTTTTCCACGGAGTCAGGTACAAGCGTCGAAATAAGGCTTTAAGACTATTTAAAAGATTTGTCAAACAGCTTTCCAACCTGAAAACAGTATATATATATTGAATTGAATTGACTTTTTTCGTAGGTACTTGATACAGACAACATATCACTTTAGGCATGACACAGAAAAGCATAGTTTCAGTAGCATTTGGTATTCAGTTCATCTTCCCAAAGCAAGGCCCCCTTCTCTACACCGCTCCTTGCTTTAGGAAGATGTATTCAGCTGTGTAAGAATATTACCTAGGTGGCAGCTCAGTCCTTCTTGGTTGTCTGAGATAATGAGCCAATCCATTCTTCTTTACTTGTTCCCAGTGATCTAGACATGCCGCCATGGACCGATCAATTAATTGTGGGCCCTATATGGTAATAACACATAATGAATTAGTTTCACGGTACTCAATTATATTCCTTAAAGGTAGTGCACATATCAAAGATAAATTAGCATGACACTGGTTTTGAAAACTTGAATAACTTAAGGTTTCAGTTTTCACTTCGTTCAATCCATGCAAATGTAAAACTATTTAAAATCACCAATGCAACAAACCTTTAGCTTCTTGACGACATCGCAAATCTTCTTAAAGTTAGACTCCACAGACTCAATCACATTTTTATTCTGGCTCAGGTCTCGACCGCTTTGCCCGGCAAGGGTCCTAACTGTGGTCAAAATATGGCAGAGAGCACCAACATGCTTCGCCCTTGAAACCTGAGATTAAAAGTTTGTGATAAGTAACAAATACCTTTGCGAATAAACAGCACATTGCCATGGCAATTACTGAGACAAAGTAAACAATATATGTCACTAAGAAATCAAACAACAATATTACAAGAAAATAAGTGTACTGTCGCCAATTAGAGATCATATTGTATTGGTATTCAGTTCATCTTCCCAAAGCAAGGCCGCCTTCTCTACACCGCTCCTTGCTGTATTCAGATATATATATATGACTTTTATTGACATTTGTTCATATAAAAAAAGATACATATGTCACATATGTCTATAGCTCTATATGATGTGAAACCGTCGCTGCAGGCTTGTCATGCACCAACCCTGAACAGGCTTACATTGTTTCAATGGCACTGGCGCCTCTGGGTATATCTTCTATGTGGTATCATGTAGACCAGTGACTCACCAGCAGAGGGACCTAATCTTTATTTCAGAACAAACAATACAAAAAACAGAATACTTAAGAAAAGAATCAAAGTATTTACCTCACATGCCACTACCAGCACAGTCCCAGGTAATATCTCAATGCAGTGCAAAGTGTGGGGCGTAAAACGACATGACGCTGTTCCCAGTAGTACGGTGAATTTCTGGTAGGGGTCTCTGTCATCAGCTTGTGTTGAGTAGAAACTAGTGTTGCTATGGTTTGAAAAGAGCCTGGTTCGGTATTCCATAGATTTTTGACTGTCTGGTTCACTTGGCTGAGCCGCCTGAAACAAAATGAAGATATAGATTAAAGCTGCACTGTCGGCCAATATCGCAAGTTTCTAAGAGTTCATCATATCAAATTAAACCTCTTTGATCAAATAGTTTGAAATTTCCTTAATAAATCAAGACACACTAAATTTGTATCATCTAGTCAGTCTATCAGGTGTTAATTACCAAAAGTAAATAATTAAAAGAAAATCCAGATCAAAACAGTGGAAACACAATGGAAATGGCATCATCACCCATTGTTCAGTATTGTGACGTCATCACTAGGTTTGTTTACACATTGTATTTTTAATGGCATGAAAAAAATATTATTTATTATACCTTAAAGTTAAATTGCTGTGCACAAATGAGCATGTAATGGTAAACAATATCATGAGACAAGAAGGTAATGTTGGTTAATGTTAATATAATTATTTGCCAATTACAACTTGTCCCAACATTCTCATGGTCATCAATTTTTTAACGCTCTGCAACAAATTTTAGGAAATGTCACTGCCTATTTGATGTCCTTATTATGTAAATAATCTGCAAATTTATATTAAATCTAATATTAATTGCAGCACACTCAAACAATTTGAGTTCACATCCATTTTGGGACAAAATGCAATCCATTACCATTCAACTGGATGTAACTAATCAACTAAGAATTATTATGTAATTTGCACAATATATTTATAATTTTAAACTACATAATATCTTTTATAAATACCTGTTTCAAGGAGTTCACACCAGAAAATCCACCAATGATTGTTGATTGGTCCCCTAAAGTAATATTGTCAAGAGTCGATTGGTCCGTAGTGGCGGAAGTGTCCACCGTCGATCTAGTTTCATTTGGATCTTTAAAAAAAATCATGACACCATGGACACTATTCACAGTAATTTCATAAAACTAACTAAACATGTACAACACAGTTATGTAACTATTTTAACTTATTTATCTAAAGAATTTCAAAATAAAACCTGTATTGAGAAAATATGCACCCCATGATGGAACCACATACCTTTGCCACTGCGACTCAGGGCTGTCAAGTTAGGTGAGCTTCTCGGGGTACTGAAGAACTAAAATTAAAATAGTAGACTATTATATATTTATAAAATGTATGTCAAGTTATGCCCAAAACCCCAGTTACCTCTATCTAAACAAAACAAAAAAGACAACAAAAAAAACACAACTAAATCTACTTTAATGATAAACTTTTCTTGGGAATGGGTTTGGCAAAAAGCAGATGTATGGTGTACATCTCACTTATTGTCATGGATTTCCTTACAGTTTCTGTATCATGGAAGAAAAATTCCAAATAAATTCGATAACATGCCAGATAGACCTGATGTCGGCCCTGTGTTGGTCACAGGCATCACAATCGCCCTCTAGTGTAGCACAACCCGCCCTAGAACAATTGAAGTGCCTGTGGTGTTGGTTGACATTATTCTAAATGTCGACCCCGTATGGCATGCTATCTCAGTTAGCAAGTTTAATGATTCAATTAAAATTTCAGCATAAATTTGTGGCCTTATTTGCGAAGAGACCTTACTGAGGGCTGTTCCATTTTTAAAAAAAGGGGGGGGGGGGGGGTCGAACCTGAAATTGTTTAGACCACCTCCCTCCACCTCCGCTATCTGGTTTTTGACAGACATCCCCCCCCCCATCCGTTTTTGTTTGTTTTCTACATTAAGATGTTAAGAATACTGGTCAACCCCGCCCCCCCCCCCTCCCCCGATATCAGTTTTCCCCAAACCCCCGCCCCCTCCTCCTCCTGATATCTAAAAAATCTTCAGGTCCCCCTCTTTTTTTAAATGAGACAGCCCTTAGGTTTTTAGTAGATGACATTGTGGTGAAAAACAACTTTATCGTAACTATTTCTGAAAGCATTCCAACAATCTTACTGTAATTCAACTAAAAACCATGTTACCTCCACTTCTTCAGATTCTTGGCCAGACGAAGCACTCTCATACTGTTCCGTTTCCAACCTAAACATGCTGCTCGCTAAATTTGAATCGTTGTGGCTGGATGGGTAAGACTGAGAAAAGAGATCCTCTAATCTTTGGTTGGTGGGAAAGACAGTTCGCGTCAGCACCATCATTAGTAGGATATCGGAAGCTTGTAAGTCACTAGCGTTTCGTCTGAAAATGTAATAAAAAATACCGAATTTTTTTTAATCATAAACCTTACCAGTTATTAAATGACAACAATGACTGATAGATAATGTGAAATAAAATGTTTCCAAGTTGATATATACTAGATTGGTCATTGCCTCGAAAACCTAAAATATTCTGTCAGTCATCAACATCCAGGTTAAAAAATAACTTTATTTTCAATCTTTTTCTGCTTGAGCATAAAAATCCAAATTTAGTTATTATATATATACTTTCTATCAAACTAGGATTCTACAATTGTAAAAATAAAAAAAAGATTTGAGAAATCTTACCCAGAATAAAAAGCCAAGAGTTTTGCATTTACAATTAACATTGCGTGAAGAACTCCCTTTTCTCCACCCAGTTTCATTGTCATCATGACATACTCCAGCAATTCAATGCACTTCGCATTTAGAGTTTGGTTGACATGTAGGCGTTCCACAGCCTAAACAGTAACAACATGCATAGTACATGATACATGGATATATGTAATGCTATCATTACATTGATATATGTTAGAGTTTTAATTAATCTGAATTTTACAGCTGTATGTGAAATTAACAATGAAGCATCTCACACACTTGGACCCGAAATGTCACAGGAAAACATTTTCGTGCAAAGTAAAAAAAAATTTGCTCCAATGACAGCAACTAAATTTCATGCAATGTAATGTACATATTCCATGCAATTTGGAACTATTTTAGTCATAGTACAGTGTAGTACTACTAGTAGGTAGTACTTTATCAGCATGTGTGGCATTAATTCTTGAAACAATTATTCTTCCTCAATTTACATATGATTCAGCACCATATTTATTGACTATACATGCTATAGTAATTGACCAATGAGGTATATAATTACTCTGCTTAATGAGTAGTTTATGCCCTACCTCAATTAAAAATCCCTGTTCCTCATTATACAAATGATGCCAAGTGTTCAGCAATTGTGTGAGAAAAACCCATCTGATTCTGCATTCTTGAACTCTCTCTGGCTTCAGCCTGTAACAAATATATCAATTACCTTTTTAAAGATCACTGAAGGGACTTGCTGATTTCATTAAATGAGATCAGTAAGTTGCTGACTAATGAAATATACACAACAAACATCAACCACTTTTCATTTCACCAACAAGGAAAATAGACAGAAAAGTTGCACAAATTTCAATGGATCAAGATTGTGTGTATCGCAGGCCCGTAGCCAGCCGCTAGCATTTGGTGGGTCTTTTTCATAAAATGTTGGACCTTCGATACAATTTTTTTAAATAGCATTCACTGTTGTGGACCAATGTGTGGACATGGACCAAATTGGGTGGGTCAATTGACCCCTCGACCCCCCCCCCCCCCCTTTATGGCCTGGAAGTTGGTAAGTTCTGATGAGTCAACTGCACTGTCAAAAATTTAGACTACCATGACAGTTTATTAAATCATATATATCGCTAAAATTAAAACATGATGAGCTCATGTGAATGACATTATGCAGCTTTTATAAAACTGTACACATTAAACAAAAGCAAGTTAATACAAGAACATATGTATATCTATCATCTCTGCTATGCCAATTGACTTACTATAATCAAATCAACTTACTCTTCATGAACAGGCCCAAATAAAAATGTGAGCAACCTCTGAAAAACTAGAATTTTTCTATGCAAGAATTCTTTAGATTCACTCTCATCTCCATTGATTGCCACTTGAATGAGATCATGAAACTGAAATTAAAAAAATTATTGAAGTACAGCAACAAGATGCTTCCATAATATTGTGGAATTAATTAATTCATCTAATAATTTGTCAAATATATCTTAAAAGATGGCTCAATATTATCAATAGAAGTTGTTTTTTCATTGAGGCCCTTTGTAATAGAAAAAGACAAAAAAGTATTAAAAATATTAATTCTCACCTGCTCAAAAACAAATAACAAACCATCACTACATTGAATAGAGTAATAGGGATTGCCCATTTGAGAAATCATAAATCGCTGAGAAGCCACCAGCGGGGCAAATAGTTGCATGATGACATTGGGATCCACTGGATCATCCATTTGCTTCTCCTGCATTGATTAAATTCAAAGAGAGTATTTAGTTAATCAACAATTGAGGTGTTAACAAAATTCTAGAGTCATTAATCTCAGGTTTGGGTGGCCCTCAACACAAGTAATTAACATGCTTAAAAGACTCAGATGGATCTCCCCAATATATAGTCCTATGTAAAGTAGTATTAAGACGCTCGCCTGCTCCTCTGAAGGGACCCAGATTCAATCCCCGGCCTGGGCACCCTTCATGGGCAACATCTCAGCTGGATGTCGTTCGGATGAGACGTTAAATTGGCAGTCCCTAGCTTGTACTATGCTGAGACAAGTAATGGGATGGGGTAAATGTGTAACATATGGGGCAGGGTGGACTCCTCCTCACCTCATCAATCAACCCTCACTAGAACATGCCTTAGAGGGCTGCACTTTCCAAATATATCTATCTAATTAATTTTAAAGTGTTGGTTTGGACTCTAAACAAAAAAGTGTTTCTCACTCCAATACACAACAGAAGCTAGAAAGTAGTAGAAACTGAAAGCGAAAGCGAAAGTAAAAGTGGTGTCCTACTTACAGGAATGAGGCCATCTTCAAAGGCTCGCTTGTTGACATGTGCTTTGAACTCCTTGTCGCCGTAAAAGTACAAAACATCATTCAGGTCGTTGAAAACTATAAAACCCTTCATGGTACAACAGTTTAGAACAGTGTAGGCATCGTTTGAAAGGTTAAAATACTCCCACAACCATCACATCTTGCTCGCGCCTACAGGTCATGTGATGTGATTCAGGTTAAAATTGGTTTCGTCCTCGTTTGCACAATTGTATATTAACGTCATTTGTTATGCCGATGATGCTATTCAGTTTTACAATCGGCGTATTATACTTCAAACGAGTTCTGGTAGTCAGAGTATCATTCTAACTCAGTCCATGACGCGGCACGTAGTTTGCAGACGTTCCGCATGATCTGCGTTTTATTGCACCAAAAGCCAAAAAGTGGGCTGCATTCCAGGCCAGTAAACAGATCTGTTTGTATGACAAATTAACTTGTTTGTTGACATTTCCAGTGAAAATAATGTGATTATAACATCATGGACGATGTAAGTGTAAGAAATTATAACGTCTTAATTAGTTTTAATTGTTGTCAAGGCTGGAAGTCTTGTTATATTGAAGTAAGGTGGCAATTTCGCCATTGTGTATTGTGTGGCATGGCTGGAATAACAAATTTATTCAGCTGATTTGGAATTTCCCATGAAGTCATAGATGATCTAAGAGATAGTGAGGCTGTTTGAATGTAAATCTATTGGTTTTTATGCCTGAAGGTACTGACGCCAAACTCGTCATTGCTCATATGTAAGGAGATTGACAAGGATTGATGCTAATTGTTATCAACGAAATAAACCCATCCTTTCATTTTGTTTATTGCAGATGCGACTGAGGATCAGAATCAGAGACATAAACCCGCACATTGTGTGTTCACTATGTGCGGGTTACTATGTGGAGGCAACTACCATCATGGAGTGTTTGCACACTTGTAAGTGAAAGTATAACTTATAGACATATGTAGTATTTAGTGTTTTTTACTAAAGAGCACAAAGTATGAAAGCTATTATATCTGTGAAGAAACCTATATGGCATAATGCAAAGGGCAAATGAAGTAAAAACATCTTTTATTTATAAATGTGGAAAATACTGGAAATCATAATATGTATAACTGTTGAAAACAAAACAAAACACACTTAGAAATTACTCTGATAATTGATAAATGCTATAGTTTTATTTTATTTACAGTCTGCAAAAGCTGCATAGTCAAGTACCTTCAAACAAGCAAGTACTGCCCGCAGTGCAGCACGAAGATCCATGAAACTCAGCCTTTGATGAACCTCAAACCGGACCGAGTTATGCAAGATATTGTGTACAAGCTGGTTCCTGGTTTATATGAAGGTCTGTACCTAATACCAATAGAGATTTTTTTTTGTTCTATATATATGTTCATTTGGAACATGTTGGGCTTATTTAAAGTCAAACCTGCTTGTTACGTCAAAAATATATAATCAACATGTGCTTCACCAGATGCAGATTTTACAAAATAACCGGGGTCTAGTCAAGTGGTCCGCCCGACAACTGGTCCTCTGACCAACTCGCCCGCCTGTACAGCTGGTCCGCCGGTCAGGTCAACTGGCCCGCCAGAAAAGACATCTGGTCCGCCACAAAAATTTGGAAAAAAAAGGATTTTTCGGAAATTACTAGGAACTTTAAATTTTGAAAATCGGAATATAAATGACCAAGTTATGCTTGATTAATGACGCAGAAGGTTACTCCCTTCACATTGGCTGGAAAGGCCGTTTCGGTGACATGTTAATGGCGGACCGCTTGCCCTGCTAGAGGGGACGGGGCGAGCGACGGCCGTACTTGCACCCCCGCGAAGCCACTCGCGCCGACGGGCTGCTTCCCGGCGGACGGATTGACTTTGAGTTGGTTGGGCGGCGGACAGGCCGTCGGACAACGAAAATGTCGGCGGGCCAGTAAGTTTCGACCGGCGGGCCAGTAAGTTTCGACCGGCGGGCCAGTAAGTTTCGACCGGCGGGCCAGTAAGTTTCGACCGGCGGGCCAGTAAGTTTCGACCGGCGGGCCAGTAAGTTTCGACCGGCGGGCCAGTAAGTTTCGACCGGCGGACCAGTCGTCCTCGGCATCGGCCCAGTCGGTCTCACGGCGGGCCAGTCAGTTGCGGACCAGTTGTCGGGCGGACCACTTGACTATATTCCAAATAACCCATTTGTGGTAAAAAAAAAAAAAAAAAATCATTTTAACTGCAAACGATAGGCAGATGCTGGGGTAGGCACAAGGGGACACATCTCCCTTTTGATTGCCAAAATTAATTGGATGAATAACCCTAGAAGGGCTTTGCCTGGTGCTAACTATCATTGCACCCCCTTTCACAAATTCCTGGAATCGCCCCTGCCAACACTTTTTTATTTTCTGGTACTTTTTTTTTTATTAATGTTATATTTTTCTATGTTAATTCGTCATTATAAAGATAATAGCTCACTTGTTTTTTGCAGATGAAGAAAGAAAGAAGCAGGAATTTTACAAATCAAAAGGTCTAGTTAAGGAAAGGCGAAGAGGTATTCACAGATATTATTTTGTTTGGCTTTAAAAAAAACATGATGTACTTTTATATTCATATCTAGAAGTAAAAAACTCATTCTTCATTATACTTTATCTCAGCAGATGACGAAAACATTCCTCCGTCTTTGACAAGTGTTTATGACAACCCTCGTGCTCACTATTACCGACATGATGAGCAAGTGTGCATGTGTCTTGATAAGTACAGGTGAGAATTAATTATCAAAAATTTGTCTTTTATGACTTAATAATATGCCTTATTGCTTGTGTAGGTCTTATTTTTCCAATAATAATAATTTCATTAGCTGTACATGAGTGATCAATAGTACTGAGTATTCCAATGCAGAACCCTTATCAAAAAGTCTTTCGTGTCATTCTTTCTCCTACAATAACTTTATTATTTCCAGCCACGAACCGGTTATGGGTTATATCGTTCCATCTCTGCCGAAGAAATTTGTTAGATGTTCCATCAGAACGTGTGTCTACCATATAAAGTATTTACTAAGGAAGAAACTTGCCATTCCAAGCAATTTTAGGGTAAGTGATATTACACTATATTCATGAAAATGCTTTGCCAATGTGGCATTTTTTCTTGATAGATATAGATTTGGAATTATCAAATGGAATACAGAAATGTTGAAAATAGATCTAAAAATAATCCTGAGTAAGTCATAAAAAAAAATCTGAAGCAGTAATTTTGAAAAAAAATATTAAATTAAATATTTTTTTATGGACTTTGAATTAAACTAATAGTAGAGTAGAGCATCCGTTACAATCAATACTAGACTTTGAAAAACTTTCATTTTATTATAAATTACAAACATTTTTATTTCAGATTGAGTTATTATGCGAAGATAAAGTCCTTTCTAAAGAGATGACCTTAAAACAGATCTGGCTTTCTGTATGGTTTGGCAAGGTAACTTATAATCTAACTTTCTTGAAAATAAAAAAAAACCGAGAGTAAGGGCTGTTAGATTTATTTTAAAAGGGGGTAGACAGGAAGGTTTTTGAAAAAGCGGGGAAAATTTTCAGCCCTAATGTAACATTTAAATGCAGAATAACTTCTTTTCTATAGAATTTCAATATCATATTTAAATTTACAATGAATAATGTCTTAATTTATTTATTTTCCAGCCATCCCCATTAATGTTGTACTACAGAATGGTTCCTCGTTGTCCCATGGAGGCGAGGAACCACTAATTTGCTGGATCATTTCTGAGACTTATTTGTACATAAATCATGATTTTTAATTTTTACTCAGCCTCATCGTGTACATTTTGAGTACGTGTATTTGACTTTAAAAGTCATTTATCAGACAGATTTAATTTACTACCTAGTATAATTATTTATTCAGAATCAGTTGTAAGAAGTGAGAGTCCAAAAGTTATGCTTTTTAGCTGATAAAACTGTGATCGAATTGTTTGTTGTTGAATGATTTAGAGCCATTATATTTTTCAATATATGGCATTCTGATCATTAGTGTGGATTAATTTACTGTTGGAAGATGATCTATGATTACGCTGGACAGTAGATATTTGTAGTTAAATGCCACATAATTGTACATTTTGTTGTAGCTGTAAATAAACCATGAATTGATCTTTTATAATTGCCTCTTACTTGTTTGATTTATTGCATGGGTGACTCATTTGATGGGTCATTCCAGTGCGTTAGACCTAAGCTGAAGCAAGTGAATAATTTCACGCACCTAGCACATGTCACATGGTCCCTTGGTGTAGATCACTGGAGCCTTTAAACACTAATTGCAAAAATGCTGTTCTTATAGCATGTGACTTTCATATAGATGGCATGGGTTTTGGTGTTTCCTTTTATTTGCAGAGTCATGGTCTTGGCTTTTAAAAACAGATTTAAGTATTTAACTGCATCACTATCCATCTCACCTCTATACCCTTTGGTTCGAATGGTGACAATACACGTAATATGTTTGAAATGTTCAGTGGTGTCTTTGGTTGAGATTGGTGGTACAGATGGGATTCTTTGATTCAATTCTGAGTCTGACTTCAATAGCTTGCACTGTGGGTCCGGTCCACAAATTTTCTAAAGCACATAGTTGAGGGATTCTTTAATACCTCTCACAGATGTATGGATCCCATTTTTGATCAATCTGATTTCAGATCAAGTGGAAGACCCCGAACCTCTGTTTGAACCTAGGTTGAACAATTGTCACTGTAACAGCAGGCCCGCAGCCAGCCGCTGTCATTGGGTGGGTCTTTTTCATAAAATTGTGGACCTTTTTAACATTTTTTTTTTAAATAGCATTCCCTGACATGGGCCAAGTTGGGAGGTCGTTGCTATGGGCCTGTACAGCTGTGTCTGATAGCTGATAAATTAAAATGATTACCCCCAAAAGAACTATTGGCATTTGTAACGTGACGCTCTCCTGCAGTGCCTTGCTTACTATGATTTTCTAAATGATCAAAGAATCAAGCAAAACATTTTAGCTCTTTTTAATATGATAGATTTTACTCAAGCATAATACACAAATTCAAGGAAATGACATACATAATGATAATAAAAATAATAAATGTTATTTATTTGAGCATTTACTTAAATCGCATCATTGACACATGTTTGAATTAATTAGTATTACCAAAATAATAAAGTCGAGTAACTGAATGCTTACCTTCGTTAAATACTACACATAGAATCTGATTAAATTACTTCAACATATTTCAATTATATTAAATACCTAATTCATCTACTAATGGGTTGGGACAGTTCCTCGACTCGTTTGCTACACTTCCCCTTTAGCGCATTTTCCTTAACGATGAATGCTTCAGGGTCATATTGTAGATGGTCCATGGTTGCCCTGACTATGGGCTGAAATAAACATTATAAAGAACAATATTAAGTGGTCACGACGATACATAGTGATATAAGTTTGGATGCCACAGTTGTGCTGCTGAAGATATGCACAAAAAAGTGTTTAATGCTTCCATTAACCGGGAAAGTAGCCAGGCCCAAAATTTTACATGCACCAAAGCAAAATCCAGTTTACTTCCGCTTTCACTCATTTTCTTATGAATATAATAATCACCATTCCTTACAATCATATTTGGACCATTTTCTTTTATATCTATATAAGGTTTAGCAACATGTTTTTCATTTGGATGACGTTTTATTCACAAGTTCATTTATCATTTTCATGCATGTCATCTTGCTTAAAAGTGTATGCATACTTTTGGGCCGGACTGTATCTTCACATTGTATGTCAGACAGCTGTATTTTTAAGTAATGATAACTCTGGTACCTTGGCCAATTCCTCCATGCGATTGGTGGCAGATGCTTGCTTCGCTCCTCGTGTAACAGGCCACATTGGATCCCTTGCAGACAAAAAACTGTCAGGCACAGATTTGGTTCGCGAAAGTTCTAGACATCTTGACGAAGGCTGGCTTTTCTTTGCAGGGTCAGATACCTAATGAAAAACAAATCAGACATGTATTGGATGTGAAAGATTATACAAATGTGCAAGGTTTCTCTATCATTAGTACAGTGGACTTACACAATAATTTCCAGCATAAATTAAGACCATCTTATACATGTACAGGTGTATGGGTGGATTAAGGCTTTACGTCCTGCACTTCTACACCTGATGGGCTAATTAGGATAGCAATGAGATGATGGATGAAACAGCCTCGGGCGGGAATTGAACCCAGGACCCAGTGGTTGGAAGCCCAGCGTGCTACCACTGAGCTAGGTCCCCACCCTATACATGTACAGTGCGGTATATTATTGTACAAGGTAATCAATGGAAAAACTTCCAGAATTAAGACCACTTTGGTAACTCCCATGGGGCTTTTTTTAAATGGTGATCTCAACAAGAGAAGTTATGTCTTTAGTGTCATGGCTGCTGGAGTGCACGTGCTTTTTCCATGAGAAGGATAAACGCATGGAAAACGCAAGGTTTTAACCTAAATATAATCAGGCAAAACCATGCGGAAAAAGCAAATGGCGCATTTGGCCATGTAGTTCAGTGGCATTTGATGAATTAATATTTGCCTGCAGCAATCACTAATGGACATTACCAAGAACTATAGTTGAATAGTAAATGGTTTTCAATCAATCAATCAATCAATCCAAAATTACCAGCCACATAGGATCACGGAAAAGTCCATCTGATCTGTTCCTGGGAGCAGACAGCGAATCCACTCGGTCTGTAGTTCTTGCCGCTAATGCAGATCTTGGCACGATTGTTTGAACATTTTTGCTGGGCTGGTACAAAGGGTGAAGCGATCTTGGCCTTGCTAAGTCAGTTGTACGAGGTCGCTCTGCTGTTGCTTTGCTGTCTTTCATGGACCATATGGGAGAAACCCTTCCACAACTGAACACAAAATTAGGCCTGGAAAATTTCAAGTTCAAGCGTTTATTCACCATATACATACAGAGAAAAAGGATATTGTCATTCTTTTGGAAATGTATGTAGATATGTAGATATAAATATATATATATATGATTTGTGGTCTTACAAGGCATCACTGAACAACTGAATTAAATTAGAGTAGCTTATAAATAAAAACATCATAAGAAGAACTGGATATGGCACATTACAAAATGTACCTATTTCGCTTGCAGAAACTGAATTATTCTTATAGTTTTATTTGATAAATATCACTCACATGATGACTACATGGCCAAATGTTCCATGTGCGTTTTCCACGCGTTTGGATAAACACATGGTTTTTGCCTGATTATATTCAGACGAAAACCATGCGTTTTCCATGCGTTTATTCTTCTCATGGAAAACGCACTTGGCTCATTTGGCCATGTAGATAGATATGGAAAATGGAAAAATAGGATGACTGAACTCAAATTACTTAATGTTTATGAGCCAGTTTGATAGCTTCAATGGCTCTAGCATCATAGTACCATGCCATGATTACATTATGTCTGTGACTGTCCATGACTGTGATTTCATTGTATTCCCTATAGTTCACAGGAATATTATCCTTACCTATCTTGCTTTTCGCTAAAGTCCTTATTCATTTGCTTTGGTTGGGCAAGAGCACCGATCCGAGGGGACGGAGATGCCAGGAGAGCACTAGGCCTTACTCCCCAGATGATGGATGGCCTGCCACAACTGTACTGGTATTCAGCTCTGAAAAAAAAAGTAAATGATATATGAACATAATGCTCTTATTATCAGTAGTACACAATTAATTCAAGGTCAAAGATGTTAGACAGAGAAGTCTAAGTTTGACCACCCTCTACCAAACCAACTCTTTGTTATATACTCTTTGGCCAAACTAGAGCCTTGGTTGGTTTCTTAGTGCCCATTCCATCCCAAAACATATAGATGCCTTCAAAATTTAGGCATTTCCCACATTTTCCTTTATATATATTTTTTTATTTCCTTATCCACTCATCATATAACTGTTCAAGTGTTACCAGGTTGTGCCAGTCTGGAGACAAAGGAAAAAAATTTGGACTTTTGGACAATTAGGCCTCTAAAAAGAGATAAGGAAATAACCGTATCCAAAATTTTCCATTTCAAACTTGTGGAGGGCAGCGTGTATACCATTTTACCTGCCTGCTTCATCATCATCATTTTACCTGCTTGCTTCATCATCTGATCGGAAGGTTTTCTTTGGGGTGGCAAGGGCTTCCACTCTGGCTGTTGCACTAGCTGATGTGGCTGCCCTTGAAATTGGCCATAATGTATCCTGGGTGCCCCAGTTAACCTTCAAACTGAAGAGAAAGTGAATAATTTCTACTAAGAATGAATATGTCACTAAAAAACTAATAAATGCATTTAGCTATTCAAGATGACAGCAGTCTTTGTTAAAGAAGTTATTCAACTAGTTAGTATATTATTTTGTGTAAAAGAAGTGGGAGTATTACAGTTAGGATCATACAAGTATGTTCATTTGTAAAAGACACTGGTGACTGGTGACTGGTGCATTTCAGAAAAGATGACACTTATTACTTGAAAAAGAAGTTAGGATATACTTGTTATTTTGTGAAAGAAATTGGTACATTACAGTATTGATAATACTTGTTATTTTTTTAAGAAATTAGTGCATTACAGTTAGCAAGATTGTTATTTTGTAACAACTACAATAAGGATATTGCTTGTTATTTTGTGAGAAATTGGTGCATTAATTACAGTAAGGATGATACTATTATTTTGTAAAACAATTTTTGCATTACAGTTAGGATGATACTTTTTATTTTTTGTGAAAGAAATTGGTGCATTACAGTATTGATAATACTTGTTATTTTTTAAGAAATTAGTGCATTACAGTTAGCAAGATTGTTATTTTGTAACAACTACAATAAGGATATTGCTTGTTATTTTGTGAGAAATTGGTGCATTAATTACAGTAAGGATGATACTATTATTTTGTAAAACAATTTTTGCATTACAGTTAGGATGATACTTTTTTATTTTTTGTGAAAGAAATTGGTGCATTACAGTGGGGATGATACTGTTATTTTCTAAAAAGAAATAGATGAATTGAGGATGACACTTGTTATTTTATTGAAGAAAAAAGATGCATTACATTAAGGATGATACTTTGTTTTGGTAGAATTAGAACTGCATGTACATTGTATCTTCCATGAAACAATACTGTGATATAGTAATGAGCAGTGTGAGGGTGGCTTCTTTAGTCCAGTATAATGTATTTCAAGATGTACAAAATACATGAAGATTCACAACTGCCTGATTCCAGCTTGTACACTGGCTTTTACCATATGCTTTGACCAATGGTCTTTTATTTTAATCTTACTGGCTGGTGCCTACATGGTGGAGAGTCCCCTTGATGTGCTTGGCTTCCCAATGTTCTGGTTCAGCTGTCTGCCTTTACAATGTACAGGGGCGTTGATTCAGAAAGGGGGGGGGGTGTGGGGGACATATACCCCCCACTTTCTGAGAAGGCGGGGATGATCAATGCGCAATCATCCCCCCCCCCCTGAAATTCACAAATGAAAATTACACTTTTGTTTTGGAGAATTTGTGCTTTGTTAAACAGCTTCACACTTGATATCACATATCAGTACAAGTTTATAAGTTTGGTATAAATGATCCACCATTAATTTACCTCTTGGCCAGTGTCCGCGCATTAACTGCTAATACTTGTACGAGCGAGGGAAAGTCACATTGGGACAGACAAAGTATCCCCCCCCCCCCCATCCGTCAAGAGAAATCGCCCCTGACAATGTACATACTTAAGTTGCTGTAATACGCTTTGGAAAATAATAATTGCTAAGGCCACAGTTTTTTAATCTTATGTTTCTCGGAACTTTCTTGGACAGTTGGTCGGAAAATAAATTTAAAAAATCCCCAGAAAGTGTTTTTTAATTTTTTTAAATAAATTAACACAGGTAATGTGATACTTTGAGATGCAATACACATATTTGCCCAGACAATTGTTGATTTATTAATTGAGCGGCACTGCAAAAGTTTGGCCGGCGGTGTCAAGAAACGAAAGATCAAAAAACCATCCCCTAACAATTCCATGAATGTTTTTAGATGGTGCCATGCAAATGTTTGGAAAACTGATTGTGAGTCAATGGTGATCGGAAGTTATCAGATTTAAGATTTTGATTGTGCTTACTATGTTAGTAACAGTGGGATGCCGAATTAAAAAATCTGTGCCAAAATAAAATTATAATTTTCCAGTCTTTGAAGTCACATACCTGTGAGGACTTATCCACACAAGTCCAGAAACTTTTGGTTGGGCCAACTGAATAATTCTGCTCCTATTTTTGCAGAAGATGGTGTAAAGAAATTTTATAAATGCTTGTATGTATGTAATATAATTATGTCAGTCCGCCAAAGAAGATTTAGTTTTGAAGTGAATCTATAAAAGATCTGCAAAACTCTGCAGCGAAGTTAACCTTTTAAAAGCATGAAATAAGCTTTTTACTTTATGTTAGTAAAAAACAGCTTGTAATTTTCATATAAATCAAAATATAACTTACCCATTGGGATCACTGTGGAAAAAATGAAATAAACAATTTTTTTAAATATTTTTATTTTATTTGACATATATTTGTAAATAAAGTATTTATTATAATATAGCATATTTATCAAAACATAGCCTAATACAGACCTGTATTTCTCATTATGGGCATGCTGAGACGGTGGTTGAGCCACTGAAAAGAAATTGAGTTCTGGTGAGTCAATCGCCCTGACAAAATTCTTAAACTCTGTTCGCTTTAAAATTCTACTAGAACAAATTATTGGCATCAACAAAATTTACTCTGTATTTTTTTTTTACCAACTTTTTTTCTGCTTATAATTTCTGCCACTTTAAATAAAAAGTGGTTAAAAAAAGGAGAAGATAGTGTATAATATTAAATTAATTAATTAAAAAATCATAAAAAAAAAAAAATCATAAAAAGGAGCAGAGTAATTCTTCAGTAGTTCAGTAATTAAAATTTTTATCATAATATTTATAATTAAAAAAATATATATATATATATATCTTGGTTACTCAAGGTTATTTTATTTATTTTTATTATTCATTTATTTATTGATATATCTAGTTAAGGCTAATGTGTACATGGCTGGTTACATTTGAGCCACCATAATCCAGATATATTTATGATTTATAAAATAACACAAAATGGTTACCCACCAACTTTTTTCACCATAATTCCAAATACAATATTATGTAATTTTTCTTCAACCTATAACACCCAACCCAATCAACAGGTGGCCAACATATCAGTTCCTAATCAAACAATCCTACATGGAGCCTACTAGCTGCTTGTAAAATGAGCGAAAATCTGATGACGCGTGTAACTTTCAAGGAATTTTGTTGCCAACTGATTAATATTTTATCAGAGCAAGGCTAATTGAAACACTTGATAACATGAGAAGGAATGCTTAAAGTTGTAAATTAACCTTGTCAATTTGGCAACAACTACTGAATTGTATTTCTTGACCTTGAAAAATTCTCCAGGGGATGTACTTAATAAATATTAGGCATAGAGATTGATTAATTACACAATTAAAGGGGTATGATGCTCTTGGGCTACTTTTGTTGATCAATTCCTTTTTGTGGCTCACTGATTTTCCAGCTATAGATTTAATTATTCAGTAAAGTACGTAATTTAATTGTTCATTATTAATTTATAAAATTAAATATTACATTATAGTATAAACTGAATAAAAATTAACCTTTTGATATAAGAAACTTGAATAAAAATTAAATCTATTGAAATAAAAAAGCAGTGTTGGCAAAGGACATTAGGGACTTATTAAAGAATATAAATAATACATTTTTAAAATATAGTCATATAGTAAAAATCATGGATACCCTACAATAATTAGAAAATACCAATTAAATTACATTTGTAATGTATCTCAATTTGTTTACTTTACAACAAACTGTGTATATTTAGTCAGATAGTAATACAGTTTGCCAATTTAACAACTTGATTACAAAAGTACCTATATGTACTAAATTAGTCATACTTCTTGTTATAAGTTTATTTAACAACTCACCTGACAAGGTAGCCATTGTACTCAAATAATTGTGATGCAATCTCCAAGATTAAAAAGCAACATATAGTCTACATTGTAAAATGAACTAGTCTCCCTGGGCAGTGGTGAAAATGTGCATGGTGCATTACGCTAATGACCTGTCACCATAGCAACAATTGTTCACGTCACGTGACCTCGATTGTTGACCAACCAAGGGGCCGTGCAGTAATTTACATGGATTAAGATTTTTTGGCTCCTCAGATATTCATGATACTCTTGAATGAACAGAAGATTAACATGTGAGAGATTATATGTAATTACATGTCAATATCCTTGTATAGTCTCTATAGTCTATGGATATAAAATTATGAGTTCTTAATTTTCCACCATGACCATGTATATTGGATATCTTTCTTTTTATGTCCTTGGCCCAGACTGCTACCTATCAATATTCTTATATATATCAGGTTCATGTAGACTAAATGAAATATAAGTAGGTAAATGGTGCCAAAATCAATTAAATTAAACACTTTAGCAAAGGTTGTCAGTGTGGCAGATGTCATGATGAGATGGTATCATGTCCTGAAAGGACACTTCACGTAGCCAGTGACCTAGACTATACAGAC
Organism: Alitta virens; assembly: GCA_932294295.1. NCBI lineage: Eukaryota > Metazoa > Annelida > Polychaeta > Phyllodocida > Nereididae > Alitta > Alitta virens. The sequence continues at coordinate 25,599,501 of OW028580.1, read as the reverse complement.
ATCCATGGAGTGTCTAATTTACCTCAACACAACAACACCCAGTACAGCGTATTCAATTCAATTAATATACCTTGTCCTCCGATCACATATATATATGATCAGTCAGTAGGCCTAGCACGTATATTTTTAGGGGCAATTTTACCTTTGTGATGTTATATTCATAACACATTATATTTGTTGTTGTTGTGTCCGCGCTGGACAAAATCCAGCTTGAGTGTTGCTCATAAAGAACCAAGGGTGGGTGGGTGATTTAGGGCTCATTAAGCAGAGACCTTGGCAATAGGATGAAGGATGAAACAGCCATCCAACTTAGGCTTGATCGGGAATTGAACCTGGGACCCAGTGGTTGGAAGCCCAGGGCGCTACTGAAGTAGGCCCCCACCTAGACCCCACCCCTACTGAAGAACCAAGCGCCCTCAGAAGAGAAGACTAAAGTGCCTAACCAACGACGTGTCATGCTTGTCCACACCACTTATGGGAAAGATATATTGGAAGAGAGAGAGAGAAAAGTTGTAATTATTTACAAGACCATTTTATTAAAAGCATACTGGACAGACAGCGAGTAATGTAAACCATTTTATGATATCTAGAAGGTCTGGGCCATAGGAATCAAACCCAGGAATCTGCTGGCCATATAACTGGTCACCATAGTCACCACTTCAGTACAATAGAGAAAAAAAAACCAGGATTCAAACCCAGCTGTGCTAAAGAAAATTGTCTGAAGACTGTCACCATTAGTTTGTTCAACTGTCGCATTGTAAACAGCATCGCAAAAAAAATCAAATGCATTGGTGTATCTGAAATTGTTTATTTGTGTAATAAAAAGTTCATCAGAGACGAAAGATACAGGTTTATAAAGTCTACATAACTTTTAAGTATACTGAATTCATATATACAAAACATAAAATATTCAATATAAGCATATTTACAAATAAAATTTAAAATAGTAGTAACCGACTAACTAGAAATGTAACAAATTAACACTTAAAACTGAAACTATAACAACTTAAAAGGTCTCTTAATGTATGTTGTATTCAAATGTATTAAAATACATTAAAAATGTTGCATAGCACCATGCACTGAATATGTATAAAATTCTTCAGTAATTGGAGAACAATATGACATTGAAATTGGAGAACAATATGACATTGAAATTGGGGAAAAATATGACATGATATTGTGACAAGTAAATTATGATGAAATGTAATATACCAAAGTATTTCCATCATTTAAATTGAATCTGACCCATTGTTTTTTATACATCTCTCCAAATGCAACTTTACGACTCCTGGTATTATTCCAAAAAATATAAAAAACAAATTAAACGAAACGATCAATACGCTGCAATGAGTCGTTAATTATTCATTACAAAAAAGCGGTTAGTGTTAATTAACTAAACTAATAATTACATCGAATTTACAGCAATAGCATTTGTAATATATACATAACAATTCGAGCCAAAGTGACCATAACATTTTCATGTAATTTGTTTCACAAAATTTCAGACATAATCACAAATTTTACAACAATCATTGCACATATACATAGCAGTTGTACAGCATATATATATATATATAAATCTGGTACAAATATTTGTTTTATAAAAAATAGTGCCCCATTTTTTGCTTTCAAGAGTAAAGGTGCATTAAACAATAGATTCATTAATGAAACATTGATTCAGATATAATTTTTGTGATCTATGTACATTAGTCTGTATTAAATTTAAGATACTTCAATTGCCATTTACAAAATATTTCATATAATTAAGGGTAAGACAGACCTTGAAATTTCCAATAAATAATTCCCAATATTACAATAAAAATAAATCTTCGATATGCTAATTCCTAATTACAAAAACATTAACAAATGAAAATATAAATTACTATTTTTTACTGAATTATTATTCAAGCATTAACATTGAAATTGTTTAGTTTAAACATATTATAAATTCACAAAACCTACTAGTACAGTTATTCACCCTGTCAAACGGTTTAATAAGAATATTTGCAACAACGCTGCCCTCAGAAAACGTTCCAAATTTTGCACCAGAGCAGAAAAGGGAATAGTACCTTATTCTATTTATTAAAAGCCTGGTAAAAATTACAAAGTCTCGTGTCACCTTAAAAATATATTTTGCACAAAACTTCAGTCTTCACTTCTATGCTCATCCTAATTTTAACACCAAGAGAAAGCCAATCTTAAAAAAAAAAATTAAAAAAAAAATTGCAAAATATTAAATACCAATGCCTGTATTTGGGTAAATATGGTAAGAAGTCCTGTTTGGCATCAGCAGATTATTTTATTGCACTTTCAATTAAGTCTTGAGACCTTTTCTTTGAGGAAATAAAACACTATATATGACACTGATATTCATGTATAGACACACGTGTGTTGTGATTATCAGCTAACAATACTATTTTTATTCCGGCAATATTGGCAAGATACTTCAATACTGGAAAAAATAATCCTCAAGCTTTTGTGATACAACAGTACCCACCGTAAAACAACAACAGTCTTAAATGATTTCTTGATATTTTTGCTGTTCGGAGATTGATATAATTGTGAATTGACAGGTGAAAAATATTACTAAATTGAAATCATTAATCCTGTTGGCATCCTGATATAATTAAATTGATTCAAAGCATATAAAATACAGCAAATTGTCCGATTACTATATTAATTTGTCCATTATAATTGTAATCAATATTCACACGGAAAGCAGGACAAAATTACCGCAATTAAGCATTTACATCAGATTCCAGCACAAAGCAAAGACAGTTCAGTCATACATTTTACATCTATGATGAAATTCACAGATTACACATCTTGTAAATGAAAAACAAACAAAAAACCCTGGCAGTATACTAGCTTGGTAACCCACCAACAAAAATACATTTATTAATGCCTGGCTTAGTGATTTTAAGTGATTGACAGTTTGCATAGAGCCCAAAACAGTGTCATATTACATGTACCATCATACTCTCAAGCAATTACGAAACTGTACAAGAAAGGGATGCAAACAGTTTTTAAAAAATCTGACAGTATAAAAATCATAAAATTAAGCTGAATGCCTTATAACAAGAATCTCATCATGAGTCCTATATATTGCTGTACAGTTTGACTTTCAAATAATCTCAACTTTTTTACGAGCAGTATTCTTGGTTTCTTGAAGCCGTATAAAGCGATCATGTATGTCACACTTTTCAAAAAGAAAACGGTGACATACAGTGATGTGTTACTATCAAAAATGCCATGGTTTAATTTGGTGCATGAATTAAGTTGTCATTGGTATATTGTGCACTTTACGCAGGTAAATCAGTCAGTTTATAAAGGCGATAAAATCATAGTAAACAATTAATCTGTCAAATGAGATGATGCACAATAAACTGATATAAAATACAAAACTGAAACATTCAAGCATGAATAATTCTGTGCAGGGATTGAAAGTATTTACAATTCATTATTGTCTTCACGGAAAGTGTTTCGACCGGGTTTTTTTGGAGGAATGACTGGAATCTCATCCACCATTATTTCGTCTGATGGGGTCGGAGGTTGCGGCTGCAAAAAAAATAAAAAATTTATGATAAATTTTTAACAACAGCCTGTAAATAAGCTGACCTGACAGGTCGACAAAGATCGAAATGAATAAGGTGAGATAAATGCGTTATAATTATATCTGGAGGACTAGTTCTTTCTGTTGAGCATGTTGATGTTTTTTAAACCAATTTCAAACTCTTCCCCGTAGTAGTTTTCTCAATTGAAATATCTCACATTTCTTACTTCACCCTGTGTTTCCTATATTAGTGATTTCACATTTAGTAGTAAATAACACTACACTAGTACTACACATCAGAATATAATTACACATGAGCAAAATTTATGACTGAGAACTGATGATTCGTGGATTTTAATCGATTATCATCAGCAAACCAAAGTAACCGCCAATAATCAATGCTAGTGTTGAAAAAAATTGTCTGTGCTGCCACCTATGAGAAAAGCGAAGTCATTAAAGTTTGAACGCTGAAGAGTTAATGTTCTTCTTGGCATTTGTTCTCAGTCCATGGAAAAATAAAATTGATTATCGCATCGAACAGCTTACCGGTTAATCGATGTCAGTTTTGAGACCGATTTGCCATCACTTCTGAGAACTCATATCAAATTAAGTTGCCAAGTTGGTACAGTAACTTGTTGAATTATTCTTATCTCTATTCATAAGCCTTTTACTTCTTTATAAAACATATCACACGATAGACTTACTCTGTTTTTGTGTGTGTCCAGCCGTAAAATACTCGGCCGAGTCACGGTGTCATAAGGTTCGTCAGGAGAAATGTTTGTATAATCTGCATAAAGTTGCTTCTCCGGCAATGGGGGAGGTTCGTCCAATGGAGGGGCTGTGCCGTTAGCGTTTGCTACTGGTGTACCTGAGCGAAAGATCACAAAGAATATTTAATTTACTAAAATGGCCAATTCCAGATATACTAATAACACCAGCCAGCAATTAGAACAAATAACAACAAATTTTCAGAGTCCTAATTACATTTGTTAGAACAAAATTCACTATTAATCATACAAGCATTTCTTAGCAATTTTTGACCTGCTGACATGTGACAATGCAGATATTTCACATAAAATGCATTGCAGGGGAATTGTTGTCACCTAGTGTATAAAATTATGAAGAAAACATTGGTGCAGAATGAATCAAGCTGCTACAATATGCAGCCACATGGCAGGGGAGTCATCAGATGACGTTGGTCTATGAACAGCATGTCACTCAGCATTATCATTAAACATGGCTCAGCAACACTCACATCAGCTTATACGATAAAGCCATAACAATAGGATTCAAAATTAATGTCCATTTGTTTTTCGGTCATATTTTGCCACAAATGGCATGGAGCAGCCACCCAGGAAATGTACCCCAGGCAAATCTCGCAAAGTTGGGGTAATATCATAATTTATTCATGTTGCCCATGTGGTCAAGGCTGTCAAACTAAGAGAAACAATTAGATGGGTTTCTACTCCGTTCATAGTATATGATATTGACTCATATATGGAGTGTGAAAAGAATTGACCTTGTTCAGAATCTGTTTTCATAGCTTTGATTGACATATAAACACAATTTCTCATAAACAAAACCCTCGTGGTTGATGGTGGTTGTATCCACTGCAACGGAATTTACCCTTTTTGAGTGGTCAGGCCATGTCATGGCGGGGTCAACTAATTTAAATATAACGTGTGGGTCTCTGCTGATTGGCTAGTTCTAAAGCCTATCTCAACTTATTTGCTGGAGCCTTTGATGGAGTGGGAGCAGCACAAAATGGACAGAAATGTTCTCAACAATTCAAATCCCAACTTTCTAGCTGATAAAAATATTTCAGGGAAAGAAATAACTTGGGAAGTTTGCTATAGTCTTCATTGTAATTTCCGCTACTTCTTTTGACCAGAACAAATGGCTATAATGAAGACCAAAAATGGCAAAAAAAATTTCATTACAAAGATAGGAAACTTGCAGTTAATTTGGATAGAGAAGAGTTTTATGGGATAGAAGGTTGGGGTTTAACTTTTTGGTAACATTTAATATTTTGTGCTTCTCCAAGACATATATGTAAAAATAACCAAAAAACAAGTGGACGTTTACTTTGGATTATACTATACCAGGGCAAATATAAAAGACTAGGGACTAGGAAGAAGGCTTGCGACAATTTACAACGACAACATTTTGTAGAAAAATTCTTCACTAACATGATCCTGATGAACTTGATGCGCTACTTGACCCTGAGCTGATGGAACATGTCGACAACCTGCTCAACTTTCCCGTTGAAAAATTCCCGGAGAAGGACTTGCTCCTTCGATCACTTTCCGGCCTTGGAGGTCTCATAGGAGTCAGCTAAAATGATGCACGTAAATATGTTAAAATTTAAACATAATGTTCTTGTCAAATTATCAATGAATGAATGTTTTGAGTTTCAAAAGTGTCAAGATCCTGCATTACTAGAAATAGCCTTTAGAAACTTGATTGCAAGCGGAATAGTAATGATGCTAAATTGTATAATGAAGACATTTATATCCAATTTAGCTGTTAGTCATATGATCAAGAAGAGCAAATACATGAAATAGTAACCATAACTTTAACACAGCAGGTTGATGTCAAGTTCGTGTCAAGCCAAATAAGAGTATTCAAACAAGATCAAGAAAATAGGTTAATCAATTATTGAAATTTTGCATTACGACATCGTCGTGAAGCGACCATTATAGCGGTGAAGCATATAAGCAAATCGTGCAATTAGTATGATTCGTGCAATTAGTATGATACAGATTTAGTACAAAATATTGGTTGATACACACTGATAACAGGTGACAAACTATACATTCAGCAGAATAAATAAATACATTGCCAGACACATCAAATAACATTCATAAACACAGTACCGATATAGGAAAACGGACAATAAATGAATTGTGTGCAGTGCGGTGCTACTGTGAGTAGATATCGTAAAGAAGTTAAATGCTGCTTTGTTGTACGAAGAAATTGAAACATTTTTAGAGTAAATAATAATTAACTTTAAATAAATAAAAATAAATATTTCCATTAAGTTTTTCATGAAATTAAGAAAAAGGTCATGAATTAGGAAATGTTTGTGATAAAAAAGAAAAAAACAAAGGGCCTATTATTTAGGGATATGCTGATGTACTAAGTTATCATATAACAAAACTTCATCTTTCATTTATTTCTGAGAACATTTTCTTTGTACATTTCATTCAAGTTCAGCATTTGCTTCTTCATTCGATTTGGACAATTCTTCATTCGATTTGGACGATGCAAAACCACATTCAACCAAAGTAATAACAGCTTAGTAAATTATATAACTTCAGGCATGATAATCAAGGAAGTTATATAAGTTACTTATCACTTACAGTAGAGCCAAACTTATAGATTATTATTGATAATGAGCCGTGTGGTTAATTGACCACTATCGTTCAAATGTAACCCCTACAATACTGAAGTAAGGGTATCTTACATTATATTAAATAAAAGGATTTATATTTTTATAATACATTGTATTTTATATGATATGATGTTGAAGGACTAATCCATTTGTCCACAAACTAACAATATAATGTACACATATAATGTTTTTAAACCAAAAGTAGTCAATTTATAAGATCTGGCTGTTAATGAAAATATGTAAAGAATAGAAAGATGATAATTATGTTTTCCTTATTTATATATCAGAAAACCCCTGCTCAGAATTAATTGCCTGTAATGAGGACACCAATCCAGATGTTAAACTAGGTCAGAAGAGGTCAGAAGAGGTCAGAAGAGGTCATGTATTGTGTGATGTCACCATGCAGAACAATGATCGATAACATTGTCAACTTATTTTTACGAACTTCCAATTTGGGTGTTCGAAGTTTCCCATTTAATGGAATATTTGCAATTGCACTGAATAGCATTTGGGATTTGTTGATGCTGGCCCATTCAAAGACATAACAAAATAAATTACGCCCATTATGAAGTCGTGTTGAATAGGGAAGATAGGGGTGGCATAAAGTGACCATAGAATCGCAGGTTTCTATAGATAGATAGATAAATTGTATTGACTATACAAGGACCATGTATTGTATAAATATCACGCGATATAATTGGCCATGTCTATGTTTCAATGCTACAGGGTCTGAAGCTTAGTCAGCTAATATTACCAGCTGCCAGAGGCAGACGTAATAATGGGCTGATAAGGCTTGGACTCCACACCATATTACACATTTACCTCATGGGTAGGGTCTTTTACTTGCCTCAGCATAGACACCTCCAATTTAACGTCTCATAGCTTTAATAAGTACAGCTCTACTGCAAGTGGTTTTATCAGCACATTCACCTCACCCTGTAGCACCTCTATGACTGCTTTAGTTTTTACCTGTTCGCTCAGTTCAATTACAATACTCGCCGAGCGACCTTTGCTGGGGGTGGACCCCGGTGTCTTAGGACCGTTTGGTGAGCCAAAACTCCGCGTAGGGGAGGATTCCTTGTCCAAACTAAAGGAACCTCTCGGACTGCCGCTACTAACGACTCGGGTGTAGACCTAAGGAAACGGACCAAAGATAACAAAACTAAAAGAAGAAATGAATGAACGATGGACAGGTACAAATCTCATAACTGATAGATCACTATGAGTCTGTGATACTCTTATAAAAGCTATGTTTTAATGCAGGGCACCAGGGAACCCTAATGTAGGCGTCATGGCCATTAAGAACTCTTAAAGACTTTTCCAATGTCAGTTATACCAGTTTTGTATATATGTCCCATGAGTTCTACACAAGGGCTTCTCTCAGATGCATCCCAAGGCAACGAGGATTTGAATAGAGTAAAATCATTGCTTAGAAAATTCACTGAAAAATTCAGCAACAGAAACTTTAATTGACAAATATTACGGTGAATATTCGGCATATTTGATGCAGATTAATGCCAGATACTTCATACAATATGTATTTGAGTAACTACATTGTAAAATGAATTATTTTCTATCCATTACTGAGTTCCCTTGCTTGGTTTCATCCATATTGCAATGATGAATTTCTCGATCGATGAATTTACGTTCAGGAGATTTCTGACAATTCTTGGCCATAATTTTAGATGATATCTCACAACAAAGCAACTGAGGAAGACAAGATGTCACCAAAAATTATGGCAAAAATTTGCGAGAAATCTCCTTAAGGTGCATTCATCGATTGTCATGAATCCAGAGATAGGGAATCTTCATTTTAGATTAATTTCTCATTCACAAAAATGTTTGCGAATGAGAAATCTATCATGGTCATGTAAAACAGTTATGTTTCCATGGCGTCTGAACAGAGTTTTGTACCTGTCCTTGACATAGAATAATTCAACAGAATATAATACCAACACAATATTTGCAAGATAACCATAGAAACAAAATGTAAAATAACTTAATCATATAAAAGTACAATTTCAAACAACACAATTGTATTCAGCTGAAAATTATGCAAAATGAGACATAGAGAATAACCCTTCCCATTTCAATAAGTCGCAGTTCCAAAGCCGTTACTTTAAGAATTTAGTATTAAGCTGCAGATAAGCAGTGAAAAAAGCAAGATCTGCACCGTGCAGAGGGATTATTAAAGGGGTAAAAGTAGGAATACCAGCGAAAAGTAATTTTGTCTAACGTACTGGGATAGAGTAAAGCAGTCGTAAAAAGAACCGTAATTGCTATGAACCCGGAAGCAAAAGACGGCAATTCAAAAAATATCCTAACTAGTTGTAAAAGTGAAAATATCGCACATCTAAACATCTCTATCACTGGTTCCACACTGTGGCTGATTAATATATAGACAGTATTTCCATGACGGCTCTACTAGCATCTAGCTGCAGCGTACAGACAACACATTTTCAAATGTGCAATGTACATATAACAATAAGCAAATCAGCGAGCCCATAACAGGGTACTGTGCTATTGTAAAATATGTTATGCATAATCTATAAAAATAACGTGTAACTATAAAATTTCTGAAAAAGTTTCAGAAATTTGGTGAAACAAACTGACAGAACTACTTCACACAATTCACACACATTTACAACAAGCAGTGATTTTAAAAAGTGCGCTGATTTAGACTAATCACAATAGCAAACTCGTTCACAAACCTTAGTAGGCGACTCTCGACTAGACTTAGAGGATGAAGATGTCTTGCTCATGGTTGAGTCTCGGTTTGTGTGGTTGTTACTTATGGACATCCCAGATGGCGCCACCCGCATCATGACTGACTGCGCCATTCTTGCAGCTGGCGCGATCTTACTTGGACTGTATGTCGGCCTAAAGTGAATTGAAACGTTTCCATTTAGATGAAATATAATGACTTTGGCATTAAGGATAAATGACCTAAGTCAAGGAGGTGATTTAAATTTAAGTGGAATCTCATAAACAGCGGGACAAATTTGACAGTCATTTAAATTCTAAATGGAAGGACAAGGTCAACAAAGGTCACGGATTATTGAAAACAAGGTCGTTTAAGATACATGATTTTTGCAAAGAAACAAATAAATCAATATATTCCTCTATAATATGACAGGACTTCTGAAAACATGAATTTATTAATGTATTGAGTCTGACCTAAATAAACAAGAATAATATCATTAAAAGTAAGTCAAATATTTGAAAACTGAGAAAATAAGAGATGTATACGAAGATGAATAGATGATATGACTAGACAACCCAATAATGTAAGTCACCAAGAAAACTATAACATCGCTAAAATATATTTTAAAAAACTCATTATAAACACACTAAACAGCAATAACACTACTCTTAAACTTAGTTTTTTGTATAATCAATTTACACACAAAACAGTATCGATGCTAAAACTCAAGGTTGCTACAGATTCTAGTTTAGCGTTAACAAAGCTCACAGCCTCACACGTTTAGGATTTTAAATTGTATCTGAATTATACTTCATGCACAATGTCTCATTAATATTAAATTAACAGAAATAAGATGGCAAATAAGAGAGATTTCGCTACACATTTACAGTATTTTACACATCTATATATATCCAAAACCGGAAAATATTGCCTGATATACGTCATAGATTAGCACATTTTGTCATTATTTTAAGGATTTCCAGTTTACAATGCATGTAAATGTACAAACATGCGATATTCTGTCAATTTACTATCCAAGACTCGATACAAAACTTCACAATTCCATAAAGTGTCCGTACCAAGATCAGACCTATTCCAAAAAGGCAAAGGAGGCCAGCAGGCCAAGCTGTCAATTCAGACCTGCCAGTATTGTAGTATGTAAGCACACCAGCATGGTATATGAATATGTGTAAATGTAAATGTATAGCTAAAACCTCTCTAGAGATCACTGATGCCACTGAGTTTGACTCTTTGAGAATGAACAAAATAAAAAATAAATTGATCTGTGGACAGTTAGGTGTCAATCATGTTGTGTCAATAACGTGTCAAGAAACAATAAATTTGTTGTTATGTTAAGTCATTGTAGTGTTTTCCTAACTTGTAAAAGATTCAACGTTTATTTCAAATTATGAAAGAATAAAACAAAATCAAAAGTTCACAACAATGTTACGCAGCACACAAAATAAATTAAGACATTTGTGAAAGGGCTCTATGGTACTCAAGGTAATGAATGGTTGGATAGAAGTTATCTAGTGCCTCATTTATTTAATCATTTGTGAAAAAAGCGAAACTAGGACAAAACCACAACATTTAAGATAACCACAACATTTAAGATAACGAAAAACACCGTTAACCTTCGTCTTCTGCGTTTGCTGTTGATAAACAAAATGGCCGTTGGGTCACATGACTTAAACAGGGAGATACTTGACAAAATCACATTTTAACGTTCAAGGCAGAACGCTTTGTTAAGGACTGTCCCGGATATTATAAAAAACTTGGTTAGTGGTGAAATATAATCTATAATAAGGACTGTCCCGGATATTATAAAAAACTTGGTTAGTGGTGAAATATAATCTATAATATTTGATGGGTTGCACCAATTGCAGACATTTCACACCTATTTACAGTAATTGTTATATTAAAAGCTAGAAAAAAAAAAACCAATGCATATACAGTAATTTTTTAGAATAACTAAAATTGCATCTTATACTAACATCCTACATATTGCCATACTTCTGTAAATCAAATCAAATCAAATCAAAAAACTTACTCGACAACTTTCATGGGCATCTCAGAGTGTCGTTGCTGAGGCGGCATAGTTTGGATTCTTTTAACAGACGCATTCTTATCCTCAGACAACTGAAGAGAAAAATGTGCAGAATATTAATTTAAAATGACTATGCATCTGGACAGTGAAGATTTATAATGTAATAATTGGAATAAATTTGCTGCCAAAATTTAATACAAATAAGTTTAATTACAGACAATTAACAAGTAATAAAAAAAATTTTTTTTTTTAGAAAAGTTTGTCGATTCATGAACCACCAATCCATAAATTTTCTTAAATGCTGTATCTATTATTCATTTAAAATAAATTTTTGGTTTCAGATGAAGCATAAGCTTTTAATCTTCTATTGATATTTTTCCCCAAATAAATGAATCCTCTTCATAACGCATGGGAAACATATCATTAGCCAATTTCCAAATTTCATCTCACCTTGATGTTGAACTCCTTCTCGGAAAATGCTTTAATCTGAGCGAATCTTTGCTCCATGTGCGCATGAAAAGGTTGGAGACTCTCGGGCGCTTTTCCGCCATGCACATCCAGGGCCTTTTGCAACAGAATCATCTACAAGCAAAACATAAATGATGTTAATTTTAAAGTCTTTCTCATCACAAAAGCATGAACCACTGAAGAATTCCTGGCAAGGGGTAGGACTTGACTAGAGTTATGCGTTCAAGTCACATGATGCAATTTGTTCAATATTGAGAAAGAAAAAAAACCATGAAAAAGGAATTTACCTGTACAAAACGCAACATAATGATACACAATAGATAATGTTGGATTAAACGGTTCATGAATTAAAAGTGAAAAAATTATTGCATTTTCTCAATGCTAGTGGTCTGAAGCTTTTATGACCAGCTGCCAGAGGCAGATGTAATGATGAGATGATAAGGCTGCTTGGAGTCGGATCATCTGTCAAGGCTATTGTAAATTCAACTGTTTGCTTCTATGAATTGTGGCTAAGACCAATGTTATGTCCTAAAAATGTGTTCCTCTAAAATCAGAAAAGGACATACCTGGAAGGTGGTCACTTGACGTAACCGCTTGACCAGACTCTTGTCCTTTGGGTTGGTATTCAACTTCAGATATTCCTCTCCGAAGAAAAACTGAAAATAATACACATGCAGTATTTAACCTCAGTCGATAGATAGATAGATAGAGAGATAGATAAATAGATAGAGAGATAGATAATTATTTAATTAATATGGGTTGATATCAATAGAGAGCTCGATACATATTTCACCTTAATGTAAGATATTTATAGATGGATAGATAGATAGATAGATAGATAAATAGATAAATAAATAAATAGATGGATAGATATGGGAAGTGCAGCCCTCAATACATGCATTTAACATTTTTTCACAGATATTGCCATACAAATAAGATGAATAAAATAAAGCTCAAAATAACAGCATATTCATTTCTCGAATGTAGTGGAAACCACCAAATAAATGATCTAACAAAGACTAGCATATTGTGATCTAGATTAAGTCCAACTTGTACTGCATAATTCTAGCATACAAACACACCTTATACTTAGCGATACCCCCATTCACCGCTGCATCAACCACTCCGTTTAGAACCATGCCAAGAGGGTCGACTCGCAGATTTGGGTCCATTTTGTGCTGGTCGATCAACCCTTTCAACTTGGAATTGGTCCTCTCCATCGTTTCTATGGCAACTTCAATAGGACTAATATTAACCTGTGATAATAATACAAAGTTTTAAAATTAGTTTATCAATCTAACGAGGAGATTTATGACAATTCATGTCATTTTCTAAAATCTATTTCAGTGCTTCTACTATAGATAAATTTCGCAATTTTATGATTTTATTTTGTTGAATAACACCCTTTTCATGCAGCAGCCACATGTTGGCATTTTTGCCTCATTGATCTCATTTTGATATGATGTCATTACTTGACCACTGTTCTTGCTCTCTGTGACCTCACAATGGCCATTGTCTACTAATGATGTCACAATTCTTATACCCGAGTACAAAGAGAGAGGTCAATGAGGCAAAAATGCCAACATGGCTGCCGCGTGAAAAGGGTGTCATATTGAATTAGGACAAATCCTTGTCTTACCGTCTGAGATGAAATAACAGGGAACCACTGAAGAATTCCCGGCAAGGGGTAGGACGTGACTAGGGTAGTGCGTTCCAGCCATATTTCCTAAAAAAAAAAGGAGAGCACAAAGTGATGACTTCCAACTTCAATATTCCTTAAACTTTTACTTATAACACGTTAAGTGATTATGTAGCTAATCTATAGAAGCCTCAAACTAATACATAGCTATTACATCCTCACAACCACATGTAAATCCAGAAAAATTGTTTCATACGATTATGTCTTACATTACCCATATCAATCTTTTGCAAATTTTAGTGGTGACCTGAGGGACAATCAGATCTTTATGAGAATAATTCTGCTCTGCAATACAGTATTTACGGCATCTACATGGCCAATTGTGCCCCGTGCGTTTTCCATGCCATTGGATAAACGCATGGAAAACGCATGCGGATTCCATGCATTTATCCTTCTCATTGAAAACGCAAGTGGCACATTTGGCCATGTAGCACTAACTTCGTGTAAATGTTTGGCCAAAACTGTTGGAATTAATCAATTTTCAAAGATATGAATTAGACAAATTCTACTCACAGTGACTTCATCTCCTTTGGATTCATTATGTCGTTTGGAGAATTGGAAACGCTGAACTTCATTGATTTTGTAATATCTGAAAATTAAGTCGATACAATCATTCATTGCAGCGATTGTCTACCATATTATAACCCAACTAGTAACGCCTACTTGACGCGAGGTTTTGCCATTAATTACCGGTGTAATCATTACCACATGTTTATTGGGATGAAAGAAATAGAGATACATATGAGGTTTAACTTCAAGTAAATTAACTTTAACCCCAACAGTTTACAAACTCCAAAATGAACATGACTGATGAAAATATATGTCAACAGTTCATCAGTTCTTAAGTGGAACTAACGAAAACATTTTGATCAAATGAACAAAACGCACCGGACAATTTGTTACTTTTTTCTTAAACTGTCTAAAGTATATTGTATTTAAACTTACTTAATGATTTGGTCCTGCACTCGCTTATTTGTGAATTTCAGATTTGGCTCCATAATAGGTGTCACAGCATTAATCAACAAATCTAATTATGTTAAGGCAACTAATGAGCAAATATTTTCTTAATTAAATACTTATTTCATTAGATATAACGATAAATATCAAAAGTGCAGCCCTCTAAGGCAAGTTCTTGCTGCTGTCGAGGGTTGATTGATGATGTGAGAGGCGAAGTCCAACCACGTTACACATTTACCCCATGGGTGGGATCTGTTACTTGCCTCAGCATGGACACTGAGTACAAGGGACCGCCAGTTTAACATCTCATCGGAACGACATCCAGCTAGCTCATGAAAGGTTTCCCGGGCCTGGGATTGAATACAGGTCCTTCAGAGGAGCAGGCGAGCGTCTTACCACTAGACCACCCAGGTTCACTTACATCAACTGACTTTATTGCTGATATGGTAAAAAAAATCACTAATTAGTTACGGCGGCGTACCATCTGAGTGTAACTGGAGTATTCATTAGCAATAACCAAAACCTAAGTATGGTTTGTCATATCTATAGATGTCGTCAATAAACTAATAAATAAAACGATTTAATGGTTTTAAAAAGGATACACTGTCCGTCAGATTGAGTTATTTCCTCCCCAGGAGCATGAAGTGATTTTAAACACTGAAATGCAAAAACATCTTTCAAATAACAACTTTGGAATTATACTTTTTATCTTAAATAACCTGCTATAAAGGTAATAAGAAAGTTTGTTACATCAGGGTTTTAATAAATAAGCAATCAACAGGCTTAGAATTTACCAGGTTCCTTAAACTGGAAATAAATGATTTTAAAACTTACGTGAGCATTCGGATATTGGTTTTGCAGTCGAGCAGAGAAGTCCGACAATCTCTCATACTCCTTGCCTCTGTAGATGAACACTTTGTTTTGCAAGAAAACGGGAAACCCCAGGCCATAGTAACCCACTCGGAAGTACTCTGGTTCAGGTCTCATTTGATGCATAATGGAATGGTAGCACTCTGCTTGCCGAGTCTAAACCACAAGAAATATTTAAGGCAATGGTCGCTGCTAGTGCTGTGTCATTGGGGGACTCTTGGGTCGACAGGGGGAGATATGTGCCAGTCATCGCAACCTTTGTGATATCATCAATGCACTCAATGACCTGATTGTATGATTACATCATCAAACAAAGGTTTTAAGGACTGGCATGTAGCTCCCCCTGCTGGCTCTAAAGACTTTTATCAACAGGGGGAGCTACGTTCCGGTCCTCACTAGCATTGTGATGTCCTCAATGAAGTCAATGACCTGATTGTGTGATTACGTCATCTAACAAAGGTTTAAGGGACCTGTATGCGGCTCCCCCATGTTGGCTCAAAAGCCCTTATGATCAACGAACCGTCTGACAGTACTGTGGCAATAACTGGGTGGTTTCAATATTATCTGCGCAGTATCGTGTCCAAAAAAAAAACCAAGACATCTTATTGACACCACACCTGGTTTCTTAAACAGATGATCTGATTGGTTGGTGTCAATGGCCGATTATTGCCACTGTACTATGTCAGTAGCACTATGAAATACTGAACATAAAATTTGCTCTGAAATTCTAAATATAACATGAAATTTGCTCAAAAAGTTCCAGTGGTCCATAATTAAACAAGTTCGTCGACAATGTACATTAACATTTAAAACATATATTCAGTTGCATCACAAACAATCAAATATAAAGAGCAATTGATTTTACAATGAATATTTGTTCCAGCGTATATCACTAGATATATTATATGCATTTAGCGGGCTTTAAAAGCCATCATTTGTACACAGCTTATCAGTGCAATGCTAATTCTGTTCCATGCATCTGTGCAGCTTAAATAACTATAGCAACATACCAGTAATTCACCAAGCCGCACATAGTCAAACACTTCAGATTCGTACTGGTAAGCCAGTTCCTTACAGATGTCTATGCATTTCTCCCACATCTGAAAGAGAAAATAAGTGAGTTTTTTGTCTACTAGAGATTTTGTAAGTTACAAAATTACAAGGAAATGAGAATGGTGATTATATACAGGTTCCTGTCAGCCCGTTATATTTTGTGTGCCCCAAAACTGATTTATCCCTCCCTCCCAATTTTCATTCCCCTTTGTTGTTCATAGCTTGCAACTATCTAAAATGCATAACCTCCAGGAAATCCACATGTACGAATAAATAATCATATACAAAGTCACACCGACCTTGCCCTTGTCGAAGTGTTGGATCATGGTGTAATAAAGCTGTTCCTTCAATTCACGATGAGTTTCGCACAGGGGATAATCCTTGTCCCCCAGTGTAGCAGGCAGATCATCATCCGACCACTGCAAGAAATTAACTTTTTTTTAAACCAAATTTAGTTTAGTTTATATATTCAATTAAATATTGCATGTTCTAGTAATAATAATATCAGATACAATTTTGGCTACAATTGCATTACAGTTCACAACACCTACAATTCTCTCCGGAATTACATGTGACCCTGTTGCAGCCAATCACAACTTGTAAGACATTAGGGAAAAAGTGAAGTATGGAGGACCCAGATTTACCATATTTAACGAGCTTCTTTGCCTGGCCTATGACGTAAAAGTGCTTGAAATCAATTTATGACGTCACAAACTAATGTAGTTATGATGGCGGTTTTCATATTCACGGTAAAGACAGTTTATTTTTGCTTTTTGTAGGGGGCTACTGCCCCCAAACCCCAGCTATTCTACACCAAATGTTATTTTAATTGTGCTAGAACTTCAATCTTGTGAAATATTTGATAAAAATTTAATTTTTAATGGATGCCAAAAATGGGCATAGATTTGGGCCCGCTATACTGCACTAAACCCCGACATCACTTTGTTATTGACTTGTGTTTTGCTGAGGCTTGGCCAAGTAACAGCTGGGCTGGTACACTCCTTAATAGCCATCCAACATTAGCACAAGAATAACACTTGTAAGGCAGGATCGAATTTTGTCCCATGTTAATAATATTCACGAGGCAGTGTCCAAAAAAGATTCGCACACATGTAATGGAAGTATCATTATTATTAAGTACAACTTTTTCAATGTAAGAACACATTGAAATATTTTTCATGCAATACTCACCATGAGTAATTTGGCATACAACATCAAGGTATAAGCAGCCTCCGTGTAATTATCACATTCTAAATGCAAGTCACAGAGTTTGTGGAGATAGCGGATGTACATCTCTTGTCTGTGAATGTCATGATAGAAATTCTGAAATATAGAAAATTAATAGTGAGGACTAAATTAAATATAAAGTAGTGCATGGGTACGCAATAGAAATAGATGCTACAATTTTCATAAGAGCATCATACAGGGATGTGACTGATCAGTGATAAAAAAACCTGAAAATGTCAGGATGAACAAGTCCGGTGATACTCGTTGTCAGGGCCACTTCTCCCCCTCCCCCCCCCCCCCCCCCAAAAAAAAAATAATAATAAAATTGAATTTGCACAAATCACGAGGGTCAATTTCACATGCCAAAAAAAAAAAAACGGATTTCCGGAGAAAAAAAAAACGGAAAAATCACATCCCTGATCATAGGAAAGTTCAATTGCTCAAGTGTTATGCAATATTGAGGGCTGTTCCATTTAAAAAAAAGGGGGGGGGGGTGAACAGGAAGGTTTCGAAAAAATACGAGGAGGGAGGGGGTTCTTCATATGTAAAAAAACAAAAGTGGGGATGGAGGGGGTCTGAAAATTTTCTCAACTTTAATGTTTAATTTGTCAACACAGTTTTGAGAAAACCAGGAGACATAGGGCTACAGTTATGGAGCCAAAAGTTGCGCAATAGTTATGTCGCGTGCAGAAAGGAGTGTTTTGGCAATTGTTACACTGGTTTGTGAAATATGGAATTTTAAGTTTTTAAATTAACCAAAAATGGGTGACATGTGGTATTTCACCATGAAATATTGTTTTTAGCTCATGATATGCTATAGTAAACTACCCCAAACATGTACCCAAAACCCCCAAATCAACTTTCAAATTTGACCTTGGAGGTCATTTTCAAGGTCATTTGGACCGTTGAAGTAGAAAAACAGCATATATTCAAAAAATCACAAAAATACCCTAGAACTGACCTTTTGGCCTGAATATTTTATGTCTACAGGGCATTGACCTGCCCTTAATGGATATTTAATCGATTTTACCACAGCATGATTTGTCAATTTTTGAGAAAATGGTAAATAAAGAAAACCGATTCACAGATACAAAAACAACTAAAATGTCAAATTTCAAGGGGAAATATTCACTCTAGCCAAATGCCAAGCATTGGTGACCCCCCATAATTCAAATATGAGCTTTCAGAATCTGTTGTCAATTTTGACCTTTGACCTAAATGTCAAGGTCAAATTTAAGGTCAAACATTCTACAATAATTGATATTTTGAAATCTTAATTTTTTTAAGATAGTAAAAATGTTTCGATTTGGCTGATCTTTGGATATGATGTTGCCCTAATACCCTACAAACAATCTGAGCAACATGATGTCTCAAGGTCAAACGATCAAGGGCACAGAACAGAATTAGTGTCACTACTTCGGCATTTTCATCTATCTGAGCGAAACCAGTGACCGCACTTCCATCGGCTCTAGCTCCGGTTCTAATTGAGCTACAGAACTGGCATTGAGATATTTGGAAAGCTCATTTTCCCCTATTTAAAATGAGATGTAGGGTGGCACTGTAGACCGATAGGTTAAAAAGATCGCCCGACCCTGAAATTTTCAAGATCAAAATAATCCTAAAAAATGTTGCTGAAAGTTTAAGTTTTAATTTTTTTTCCCTAGACAGAATACTGGGATTAGACCCAAACCCATAGGAGTATCAACCCATTAGTATAAAAAAATTCATGCAAAAATGTGGATCAAAAGGTCAAACGGTCAAGGTCACAGACCTTGAAAAGCACTTTAAACAAAAAAATTCATAACTCCAGTCCTAGTCAACCTTTTTTAATGGGGAAAACATCTTTGGAAAGCACATTCAAAGCACTTACATTAAGGTATAGCATGATGCTCTGAACCTTATGGTTGAGGCATGAGTTGAAATTAAATATGTGTATAGCGTGTTTTCCTAAAATGACAAGATATTGGATAAATTGGATACATTTTTGATTGTCAATTGTGTGCACCAAGCAAGCAAGCAGGCAAGCAGGTGGGGTGAAATGCATCATTTAATGTCATGTCATAAATTGCATTTCACTAAATTCAGGGGCAGATCCAAAGCTTCATCATGAGTAAAACATGTGTAAAGGGGCATCTGGAATGAGTGGAAGGTTGGCGGTCTGGCCGAAGCTGCCCACTTTGAACGTGCTTAACTTTGCCAGTACCGCACAGATTCTGATGCTGTTTGAAAAGCCCCATGCGGCAGGAAGTTGGCCGGATTCCTGTAGGGTGTCGTGGTTGCTGTGGAAGTTTTGCTATCGCGGCTGACATGCAGCAAAGTCTTCGGCGATGGCCTTTGCTCAATGGTAGCGTGCTAGTGCAACCACTGCAACAAATCTAATGCCTTGCAAACAGCGCTCATTTCTTTGACTTAATTTCTGTTCATCAAGTTATACTTTCTGCAATCAGGATTCAAACGTGAAGCCTCGAAACTGTTCAGCAGTTTCAGTTTTCTAGTTACAATTTCACTTTCGTTTGTTACACAATGGCATTTAAATAACACATTAACTTACACAACTTTTTTTACTCCATTAATACATCCATAAGAGTACAAATTCACATAAATATAAAATCGGTGGATCTACAGCAAAAGCAGTAATCAAATAAGACATACCAATAAGTTGACCGAGCAGCTCATTTTGTCATCACGGTTTTCTCCGTGAATGACGTTACGATACTCCAGGAGGCGCTGCAGTAGCTCTTTGACTGTTTCAACGAACATTAATCCGTCTTTTCTCATTGTTGAATGGCTTTCACATAATGTCGTCATTCTGAAGCGAGACAAAAAGCACTTCAGTCAAGTATAAATCAGGGATGCTGCATTTTAAAGAAAAGTTGGGAACAGAAATCACACACTCACATTTGCGAAAATAGGTGGCAGTAATTTTCATCTCCTCTTCCTCCTTCTACTAAGGCATCTAGTTGTGTTATCATTTCATTTTCAACCTGGAGAACAAAAATTATCCTGTTATGAAAAGTAGGATAAAATACCAGTAAAACATACAATTTGTTTATTGTGAAATCCAGTATTGGTTTTACAATATTTTTACAATAAGTTTCTTGAGAGCCATAATTTTTAGCTTCTCACTGCAATTCTCGACTGCTTCAGAATGTCTTCCTCATTGGCTGTTTTAAACAAATTTACTGGTCTGAAGACACTGATCTCCATAGTGTAAATTAACAAGATTATATGGTTTTTAAGAGTGCTAATCTACATTCAAGAGAATGATCTCTTTTGTTGAGTTGGTCCAATATATTAAATTCAATTGAAAACAAAGCAACTGACGTTTTTGAAGTTGTTCTTGTAGATGGTCCTGCCTCCTATTGTTGAACCAGACATGAATTCGCATTGCATCATGTCAAAGAAGATTGGAATGGTCGCCTTTCTCAGCTCTGAAAAGAAATGTACTGTAATTTGTAGTCTAAGAATTGTTTTGCAGCTCACTGATAACATGAAAAGTTCTAGATGCAATGAAGAGGTTCCAAAGACCATTTTAAAAACTAGGTTTGGTCAACTGATTTCTGAGAATAATAGACACTAAGGCACTAACTCTCAATGTCTTGTGATCTTAAATTTGACCCTCAAATATAGCCCATTGAATCATAATGGTCACTGGCTTTACAACTAAATATGCCTCCCCCCCCCCCCAAAAAAAAAAAAAAAAAAATTAACAGGTCATTTGAAAGACAAGCAGCCATGACTCTGCTTATACACATCCATGAGTGTCTCAAAGCTATCATGCTAATCACCACCCACTGACCTGTCTCGGGTATCAAGGTCATTTCCAGGACTGCTCCGACCATGCCTGGAATGAAATTGATCTTATGCTGTCCTAGATTGAACCACATCGATCGGATTTCGAAGCCCATTTCTCGACGCATGTCTTTGTATCTGCTAACAATCTTTGATCGTTTTGCTGTCGAGAAGTTCTCAAGTTGTAATGCGTCTTGCGTCAAGAAAGATATGGCACAGTGAAAGAAGTTGTTCCAGAGCTGAAATGGAATTAAGATTTATTTGAAGTACATCAGTGGGAGAGGCAGCAAGTTAAGAACTTTATATTTCAGTATCAAGACCTGATGTATTGATTATTGAAATGTAAAACTAGTTACCTGGTATTCAAATGGGTTTGTAAACCGATCCTGAATAGTGCCTCCAAAACATCGGAGCGCTTTCAAGAAGACACTGAAAATGAAATAAAAAACATAGTAATGTACTGAATAATCCCTTGCCTGAATGATAATCATGGTCAAACTTTCATTGCAGTAAAATATATGGGAAGAAGGAAATCAAATAATGAGACACCATTACGGTTCAAGCATAAAATCACATTAAAAGAAAATAGCCCCATCTTGCTCAATGTGAACACTGGTCAAGGTCACACTATCTAACATGGTTCCCACTAGTCAAGGTCACACTATCTAATATGGCTCCCAATGGTCAAGGTCACACTATCTAATATGGCTCCCTGATCTAATCATTTGGTAGCCTCCAAATACAGAAACAGTTTATGATAATAGTAATAACATTATAATTCTTGTCAATGCGTCACATTTCTGTGTTGCACATGTGATTGTCTGTCTAAATGTTTACAAAATGTATTTCAAGGTCATACATAATATTGTAACTAAATAATTTTTCCCAGTTTATGGTAGTTCTGTGGTGAATAGATGTCTGTCTGTCTAAAAGTCAGCACAAATATATTTCAAGTTCATATCTGTGGCTCAATATGAAGGTTAACTATTCAAGGTCATAGTGTATCTATTTCAAGGTCATACCTATTCTGCACCATGCTCATCTCATTCCAGTCGTGATCAAACACTGTGTTTGATACCAAGTCTTGGAAAACCATAATGATCTCCATGAGGAAGTCAGTGAGATCGATCCGTGTCGCAAAGTGCCTGATGTATTGATCGTAATGGAAGTCATTCATTTGACGAAGAATTGCAGTCATCACAGCCACAAAAGAACCCTGAAAACAATGGTAAAACATAAAAGCAAATTTCAAGATATATTAATAATCATAATAATAATAATTATTTCCATTAAACAAGTTTTCATAGGCCTGGCAACGAGGCTCGCTAAATATGGTCAACCATTATACTTGGATAAGTGAGATTGAAGTAAATCTTTAACATTTGGTCTAGGTAACTATAAGATTAAAGGGAAAAAGTGCAGTATAGCGGACCAAAATTATTGACCATATTTAGCGAGCCTCGTTGCCAGGCCTATGAAGTAAAATGCTTGAATTTAATGAGTGACGTCACAAACTAACGGCAGCGGTGAGGCAAGGACGCAAGATAATGATAGTTTATTTCGCTGCCCCCAAACCCCGAAATAGTGATTATTTTCATGTTTCATGGATGCCAAATATGGTCAATAATTTGGGTCCGCTATACTGCACTAAACCCGATTAAAGCAATCTAAAATACTTGTACATATATTAGTGTCAATGTGTGAGTTTAGTGTGTGAGCAGGTTAACAAGCATCTTTCGAGAGGTTCGGGTTTGAAATAATTCTCAAAATATCATGAACTTATGCCAATTAGCCCTGGTCATCTGGACATGCAAATTTCATGTCAGGTAAGCTACGCTTAAACCGTTAACTAAATCAAATTGAAAGTTCTTAACTTACAATTAAATTCGATTGTCTGTCCATAGTAATCACAGTCTGAATTACTGTTCGTAACAAGTGGAGAGCAATGGTTGAAATGTCATGTTGTGAATCTCCCTGAAAAGTGTGAAAAACAATTAATATAAAACAAAATTCAACAGATACTTATTACTTAACAACACCAAATCATCTTGTAACTAACGCTGAGAGTTACAAGTAATACGAACCACTTCAGGAGTGTACAATTGTGATAGAATGTCTGCCATTAGTTCAGCACAGAGCTCCATCTCCTCATTTTCGTTCAAATGTCGTTTGACATGTTCACACATAATCGGCAATAAGACTTGCCGGCATTCTGAAAGTTGTTGTGTACAAGTTATAAATACCAGTATAACATGGTTCTATGAAATAAATTTGGTATGTCATGCACGATCTGTTTAAATTCTTTCTTGTGCTGTTCCATCAACACTTTTGGTTGTCTCAAAGCTTGAAGTTTCTTAGCAATATCAAGGTTCTATTTCATTAATTGTTTAATCCTTAACAACCCTTTTGTGTGGATGACCCCTTGCCCATTATACTAGTTCGGTGAAGATTGTATTTTTAACAAGGAACACATTTATCCACAGAATAGAATAGACAGAATATATTTGCCAAAAAACAGTGAATATATTCTTAACTAATCAAAACATTCAGCTGTAAAAATTTTGTAAATTACCTGCTAATTTGAAGAGCGAACTATGCACAATATTCATCATGCACTGCAGCTTGGGCCTGACCAGTCTGCTGATCGGCAAAGAGTTTATAAATTCCACCATAATGAGGCTGAATTGGGTGGGGTCAAAGACCGTGATGACGTCATCGACTGTGCTGGGTAAATACTTCATAGCTGCCCCCTAGTGAGAAATAAGAGAAATATTAAGATATACATCCAAGAATTTGAAAAATAGCAAGAACTGTCATTAGTTACTTTACATTTTTCTGAACTTTTTTGAATAACATTATTCAAGTTTCAGTCGATTTCAATACAAGGAGCTATGAGGCATTCTCCACAATTTTGATACCCATCTCATTCAACTCATAATACTGTCATTTCCCTTATTTCACAGCAGTGTTTTTTTTTTTTACTCTTCAAGGTGTGAAACGCATTGGAAAATAAACAGAAAACTGTTTTCACAGTTGTATGAAACAATGAAATGGCAAATACCCTAATTCAAATAGCTTGGAGAAAGATTCGATACTTAGACATGTGAAAATCTTCAGGCCCAAAATTCTTAATATCATTAAAACAATTGACGCAGTGTAAAATAAAAAATAAATTTTCTTTATCTTTAATTTTTGAATCTGGATATTCTCTGACATGCATGTCATTTAAAGTTTTAATATAAGTAAAGCAAATTAGCAAGTCTTAAATGGTCAATCAGCTGCTATTGCCTTGCTGTATTGGATGACTCCTTATATAGTTAAAGCAGAATGTTTCAGACTACCTAACAAGGACTTCAAAATCTAATTCAAATGAGAGTAAATTATGTTCATGGATCTAAAAAATACACTAAAAGATGCCAGGCCTTTCAGAGACTCAGTATCAAAAGTACTCTCAATATTTCCAACTTACTTGTACCGATAAAACGGCATCTGATGTTTTCTTCATCATCTCATTCATTGATTCAAAAAGCTGCTTCAGGGAGATTTCAAACTGTTGCTTGCCTCGTCCTTCATTCAAACTGTAAACAAATAAATAGATCACATCAATAACAACTCAGAATTTATATTACATGACACATTGATCATTAAGACACACAAGGTGCACACATGACATATATATGTAATAAGGGTGACACCTCCAAGATAAATATATATCGTTACTCAGGTGCCACCCATGATTTCAGAGGAACCCCTTCTAATCCATACTAATAAGATCTAACGCCAGACAATAATATCATTCCTGGGAAAATTTGATCAATTATAAAACTACAACTCTAATGAGGGTTCTTCTAAATTTCAGTGTGTCTATCAGAATACACAATGCGAAGTTTGGCTTATGCCAGCAGAGGGGCAGAGCATGTTTTCATAATAGTTATATCCTGAAAAGGAGGGAGTTAACTAACATTTTTGTTAGTTAATTCCCGACTATGAGGGATATAACTAACTTATACTCCATTAGGCTTATTTACTATTTTGTTTGAGTGTTTGATTTGTTTAACTGCTGTTAATAAGCAATTAAAGTGAAGGTTGTACTCAGGAGGGAGTTGACTAATAACATTTTTGTTAGTTATTACCCGCTCAGAACAATAGGAAAACTTTCTAGGTGGAGTATAATGGAAGGTTATGAGTTCAGAATTCATACTTCTGCTCACACTATTTCAGTGATACTTACGCAGCAAATAGCACCCGTGACCTGATGATGAATTTGAAGATGTATTCAAGTGACTTCATCGATTTGAGCAGTGAGTCATGTTCAGTTTCGACGTAATGCCTCAGCACCACCATGAGCTTACTGCAAAACAATGGGTTATTACATAAAATAATAATTATTAATCACATG
Organism: Alitta virens; assembly: GCA_932294295.1. Taxonomy (NCBI): domain Eukaryota; kingdom Metazoa; phylum Annelida; class Polychaeta; order Phyllodocida; family Nereididae; genus Alitta; species Alitta virens. The sequence goes on along the minus strand of OW028580.1, from coordinate 25,573,338 downwards.
TATTGCATTGTCACAATTGTATTGTACAGAAAACGTCATTGGTCAGGAGCTTAGTCAGCTTCAATAACTAGTTTGCCAGAGACAGATGTAATGATGAGATGATAATGCTTGGGACTCCACAACATATCACACACTAACCCCATGGGTGGGGTCCTTTACATGTCTCAGCATAGACACTGAATACAGGCATCACCCAATCAACATCTGATGTGAATGACTTCCAGTTAATGATGTCAATCAGTTACATTTTCGTTGTTGATCACCGGTTTGGGTGCACCAACCGATGATCGATTATTAGTCGGTTAGAGTGCAGTTCATATTTGAGCAGTAGCCTACGTAAAATCAAGTGCTATAGTAGTTAGCTTGACCAAGACAATTAAAGATCTCTGTTCATAAAAACAATTTATAAAGATCTGTGTACATAAAAACAATTTATAAAGATCTGTGTACATAAAAAAAAATTTATAATATCTCAAGTCATCTATTTTATAATATCTTAAGTTATTTATGATCATACAAAAATATTGAAAGGAGAAAGTGCAACAGGTTTTCTTTAATTTTTTGGTAACCAACTGATGCGTTTAAAAAAAAAAATCTGACTATACAAAATATAGTAATCGATCATCAAATTCTTAGACAAAACGACTGATGATCGATGATCAGCGTGACACCACTACTTCCAGCTAAGATAATAAGCGCATGAAGAGAGCCCAGGCTGGGATCTGAACCCAAGACCTTAACATTAGGTCCAAACAACCATGTGTTTCTTTAAAGTTTTCTCAAGACATAATTCTAAACTTTATCACTTCACAAACCGCAGAGCATTATCAGTTATCAACAGGAGAAATAATCTTACTTGTAGGCTAGTGTTGCAGAGAAGTTTTCCCTGATGTATAAATCAAGCACTGGTCGAAACTGGTGGTATTTCCTATCTGATATGAGGGTGATTATGAAAATCTGAAACAAATAATCAAAATAATGATCAATAAAAACTAACTTTCATGTATCACATGATGAAAGGCAGTCTCTTAAATGATCGTGAAGTAGTTGGATTGTGAAAAATCATGCTCACCAAGGCATCGAAGACGAGGTTATCATACAAATCAGAATCTGAGTTTTGCATCAGGATGTTGAAGAGGGCATCAAGTACATCTTGCAAGAACTGAAACGTAATTGGCATTTAACTTTAATGAATGAAGCAATCAATAAAGTTAGATTCATAATAGTATGATGTTGCTATCAACAACGGGCAATTAAAGATATTAATTGGAAAAAAAAAAAAAAAAAAAAGTAGGGGGAAGGACAAATTTTTGTTAAATATTTACTCACACTTAAATTTTTATGTTAAAGGTATTCTTTTTATTTTATGAGTACATATGTGAAAAACTCTTTTTAATTTTGCTGTAATAAAGTAATTCCCAGTTATTTTTTAGTGCAACAACTACTTAGTTAAGGTAATCTTTTTATTTAACTGGGAAATTTTCTTTTTTCAGTGCACAACCAGTTCAATGGTCATCACTTAAAACACACTCTGCATGGAATGAACGTAACTTACGTTGTATAATTTACACAATTTTGATCATTAGAATTTTACCTTAACCACTTCCTCGCCATCAACATTCATAAACGACAACAAATGGTCTTTTAGTCCTTCCGGATTGTCTCTCCATTTCAACAGACCCATCAGGTCCACTGTGAAATAAAAAAGGGGCAAAAATTATTTGAATAAGTGCAACAAGTATGATTAAAATTTAAAGAAAATTGTGTTTTATGATCATTTATAACATTCTAATTATGTTCTGGCCTTTTCTTACTAAAGACAAGTGAAATTTCTTAAAGGTGGGTACAGTCAAGAAAACATAGATTTACGCGCAGCAACACCTCAGCCAAACAAAATTCATTACTCTGCTTTCATATAAAATGTACCCACATTCATGAAAACTTGTATGATATCCCTCAATACAAAACAGATATCATAGTGAAACATTTAATATATTTTAGAGCCTTCTACAGCAGATGACTGGTTAAAAATAAAATGCAAAAAACATATAGCATCACATGCGGCAACACCCCAGCTAACTGTGTGTGCATGATTAATCTTCTCATTTGTGTACTTACAGCTCAACTTATCTACCAATATTGAAAAATAATCTATATCCAAGGTATATTTCTTCTAATAATTCAACAAACAATATGACAAAACATACCATTATGTGTAAGTTTTGTTGAACAAACTAAGGAAGAAATTTGGAAACTGTCGCTTGTCAGGACAAGTGATCCAGTGCTGATCGGTGATTTTCCCGTGATATTCGTGGAACTTCCTCCTTTTTCATATTCAGCTCGAGTGCTCGGAAGTCTTTTCAAATAAACTTGAGGCTCTTCTTCTTTTTTGCTTTCAAACTGGAAAATATATTCTTAACATGACTACTGAGAGTGCAACTAAAATCAATCTGTCATCTCTCAAACAGTTTGATCGACGAAGTGCAAACAATGTTATATCACCATATGATCAATATTTCCATTTAAAAATGTCAAACTTTCATGTTACAAATCAACGTCATTAAATTAAAAACAAATACAGGAATGACTCGATATTCTAATATTACTCTAGCTCTACAATTTGTCATCTTGCTGCAATTATCGATATCAGTAATATTTAATATTTGATCGAATGCACGTATGTTTAGTATTATAGACTGAATGTTAGTCAAATGAACAACATGTTGAAATGCTTCACCATCACTGTGCAATAATGTTTTCGAAAACTGAACATGGTAACAGACTAATTACTCTCATACAGTATATCCTTCAGCTAAAACATTCGACAGTGCAAAATGTGCACGATTCACAAGGTAAAAATAAAATCAACATTTATTAAATGCCCTTGAAATAAAATCAATCAACATAGTTCAAAATCTGTTTTCCTTAAAGCAATGGGGCTCAAGAATCCAGATTTGTGAAATTTATCGAACCTAATCTTCAAAACTTAAACCTCAAATGCAACTTAAGGTAACAAATGGCATAACAAACTTAAAAGAGAACAAAATTAAAGTCGAGTCTGACCACAAAAGCAGCCAAAGAAGCCGTTGGTTTCTAACCTGGTCGTTCAAGAAAGCTTTTAAACTGATCTTATCCCAAAATAAAGCAGATTTATCCCTCATTTATTGACTCCAATCTCCCAGTGGGATATAAAGCAATTAGGGATAGTTACGATATGCATTTGCCGTCAAGCAGAAAGAGGCACAATGCATAGCAGATAGAATGTTTCAGAAAATGACAAGCTGCGTTAAAGTTTAAACATACAAATCTCCTTCGACTATTTCTTGTCTGAGAGCCATAATTCTGTTAAACAAATACATGCACAGAGGTAAGAACTATTAGTAATTAAAGAGCCATCCAAAACTCTAACAATTATAAGTATTTATTCTTATGAAGCAGCACCTATGAGGTATTGTGTTAGATTTAGTAAACCAAGAAACAATGATAGTAAAACATACAGTAGGGTTCAAAATCTCAGGGATTGTAATTTGAAATAGGCCATGCCAATGACTAGCTGCTCACGCAAAATAATCTTTGGTAATTTTGCGTGAGCTCCTGCTCGCAGAATTTGATCAACGGTTCATATAAACAGTTATACCAAGCTTTGAAAAAGCAAAAATGCAATTGCAATCTAAAGTATAGCTTATAAAAGATGAGTTTTCCTTTTGAAGTTAGATTGCAAGACAGTCAAAAGTAGGTCTGCAACCCCTTTATCAAAACAACTCAGGCTGACCCTTACTTTTGTGTGAGCGAGTAAATGAACATGCAAATTCACATTTGCGTGAACTCTGCGTATCGCTCATGTCAAATTTCAATCCCTGAAATCTATGTCCAACTTGTATTTTCGGTCATATTTTTTCATACATAGCAATGCAGTAGCACAAAATGGACAGAATGGTGAGCAATAAATCAAACTCCAACCTTCTGACATATAATGACACCTCCATAATATATATTGATTCACTCTTTGCCACATTTTTGCAGTTTCTCTGTGACCTTGAGAAATGGCCATGATGATGACTGGGCATATAGATATCAGCTTAATTGTTAAAGAGTGCCGTCTGTATTCAGTGTTCCAGCTGGGCCATTTTGTAAGTGCCATGCCCAAAACTAGGTGAAACCCCCCCCCCCCTTTTTTTCCAACTAGCTGGGTACCCTATATGAGTCTATTTAGGTGCCCTAATATCCTTGTGTGCCATGCCCAAGTCAAATCCTAGCTGGAACACTGTGTATCATTCCGAAAATACAAGTTTGAGTTATAATTGACATTCCTGTTCATTATGTGCTGCTCCATGTTAGTTATGAAACAAAAAGACCAAAAACCCAAGTGGCCATATATTTTGAATTCTATATTACAATGAAACCTTGTTGACAACACAACATAGTAAATTAAATAAGTTATTTCATTAGTTAAGAAAACCATAAATAGGTGTTAAAAAACAAGAACTTGTTGCACAGGTGCGTACAAATTGTGAGAATTACTAAAAAATACAACTACATCTTTTTTATCATCGGGATGCAGAAGCTTTGAATATCAAAAAAAGAGCAAAAGTCTATTATTTCATTAACATCATAATGACAGGAAGAAACATAGCTGTAAGCTTGATTAGCAGGGGTAGGCTACTACAGATATAAATGTTTCAAAGTGGGACAAAACAGCCATGCGGAAGGAGTATACACTGTACATGTATTCTAGTTTGGAATTATAAAATTTGTTTTCGCTTTGACCTGTCTTAGGTTTAAGGTGTTTTTAGAACATGTGAGCATGGATACTTAATTTTAATGACTTCTTCCATGTTTTCCAAAAACAACATTGTCTATAAACTCTATATAAAGGCAGATGCTATCAGTTTGTCATTGAGAACATCCCAATTCATGGAATTGTCAAAGTAGTATGAAGTACAACAGAATCTCACGATTAAGACCATACAATGACCGCTTAATTCCCGAGTCCCATAACTGTGATATTATTGGAGTAACAAAGTTCCGGGACAGACTATTCACATCTCAGTCAGTTGCACATATGACCTGTTTCGATGCATTTGACCAGTGTAATTTAATCCTCAAAACAATAGAGGATTTTCAAACTGGTGATGTCACAAGATTGCTCTTCAGTGGAGGAGGCAGAAAAAGTACAAGGTGTCACTGCCACCGTAGCAGATAACTATTGTTTAATGACGTCAACTATTCTGTGACGTCATGCATGTAACAATTATGTAGTGATGTCATCTTGTCCTTTCTTGTGCTACGATCGTAGTGCCACCTGCAGGCTCTGTTATTTTTTCTTAGTGCAAATGAAGTCCACAATGCACAATACACGCACTAGATCACGTCCTCTAAATTAGCCTGTTGTGATGTCATGTATTTTAAACTGACAACAGACCTGTGATGTCACAGCAATTGCCCCTTGTGCTGGTAGCGCCGCCTGTGAAACTAGTACATCATCGCTTAAGTGAAATTCCTCTATTCAAAATTGCGATGACATCACCATGTCCATTGTGGACAATAGGCAGTTTTGAGATGTCATCAAGGTCATTTGTGCTGAAAATGAGGTCATATGTTCAAATGGCGGAGGCCTGAATACAGTCTGTAGATTACGGCCAATGTTGAGATTTGAAGGCTGTCACTCCCATAATTGTGCTCACAGTGGAAGGAAGTTCCGGAATTAAGACCACCTTGATATAAAGACCATGTCTGTGACTCTCAACAGTATCTTAATCGTGAGATTCTATTGTATATTTTACATATATTTTATACCATGACTCAGAACGATTGAATTTCTAGATACTGACAATATTATAAGAGTGAAAAAATAATTTTCCTAAAATCTTTTCTTTTAAGATGACAGTTAAAAAAGGGCTTTTGAGGAGAATTTCGTTTTCACTCTTATACTGTACAGAGAGTCTGGATCCGACCTAGAAAATGATCTTAGTAGCACCATGAAATGAACTACGATGGTGTTTTACCTTGTAGACTAGCAGGTCATGCACAGTGTCCTTGATGGTGACTTCATTGTCTTGCATCAATTTCACAAAAGACATTGCGAATGGTTTCTCTTGTTTGTCCTTGGCTGAAACACAACATTTGGACAACATAAATAAATCGCTACACCAAAAAATTATAAAAAAATATTAGAAATATACAATCTGTTGGACTATTTGTTGGGTGTCACATTAACATATGGAGTCTTTCAACTGAACAGCCTTGAACTCAGCAGGACATAAGTCTTTCCTTTCCTCTTATTACTCATTTTGCTTTTCAGACACAGTAGGTAAAAACTAACCGATTCCATAAATATAACTTTCTCAGAAAATTAACAAACATTAACTAAATGATAAAGTGACAAATATACATTAAAATGCACTAAAAATACTGCTGCTAGGATGCACTTTGTTTCAGCCAATCACAGCCAAGGGCGGGAACTTTTTCAGCCAATATAATTGTAGTATTCTGTTTTACCCACCTGGTAGAAATACAGAGAACCTTCCGTGAAAATCCACTATTATCCCTCAAGCTTTCGATGATACTTAATATAGCAAGTGCATTATTATTGATTTGACTGAATTAAAGCCATACAGTTTATTAGTCTGATTTAACTAGTTTTACTCTATTCGAGGTAAGTTTTCTAATCTTACTAATTATCATATCATCATTAGGGTGTGTATTTTCAAAATGTCAAATGAAATCCAAATAACTAATGTACTTATCACTGTAGTAATTAACACATAACCACAAGCTCATACAAAAACGCCAGTCTAATCAGCTATTTTGAAAGTAGGAAGTTTATGCAGGATATCAAATTATATAGAGATAAATGAATCTACAAAGTTGACATATTACAAATTATAAATTCTAACCATCACTGGCAGATTGGCCTTATTTCTTCAGGGAAAAATAAATATAAAAAATAATAATAATCTTAAATAAACAATTGGAAAATCTCACATTTAAAGCCAATATCTCTTTTAAAACTGTCTTATTAGTGAGATAACATGAAATGCAAATATATACATGTACATGGAAGAAGCTTGTTGGGTGACACAGATGTGTCCCTATTTAAGGAAACAGTCATAATCTGCAGTTTATTGTATGGTGACATAGTCCTTTTCACTAACATTTTAAATTAACAAATTCACCAAATCCCAGTTTATTAATTGGTTTTATGTGATTTTGCTGGCGTATGTCAGAACAGAAAATAGGTCAATAAACATAGCATCAAATCAATAGTCATTAAATGTCACGCTGAATCTGATACTGAATTGATTCCATTTAATATAGGGGCTTGTCGTACCATGCTCTATTGTTCAATTGGAAAATATTATGTATAAACTGATATACACTGTCAAGTTGTTGCTCCCTGTCCCCTAACCCCAATATAACCCCAGCTCTACAGGTAGTTTTGCAGTGGAGGCAGGGTTTATTCAAATATTTTAACCATTGTCTAAATGACATAACGCTTTAGCGGGTTGCCCAAATGTAAGCCAAACCGGCTGCCACTGGCCAGAAATTGAATCTATGAAAATCAGAAGGCCTGATTTATAAGTGCCCTAATCACTAAACTACCATGCTGTACATCAAAGAGTAGAAAGAGTAAGAGAGGACGCTCACACATTTTTATAAGCTATGGGTGATAATAGGTGTAATTTTCTGTATTACGTCATAATCATAACAATTGGAAGTGAAGTCATGGTGATTGTTGTTATAGTTACGTCATATTTCTGTGAGCTTGAAATAATGAGAAAAACTACCCCTGAACCACAAACAGGTATTTCTAAAATATGAGTTTCTTATCTTAACATTTAAAATAATATTGGAATTTATTTAGTGTAATTGTGGGCTGCTTTGTCATTCTGTGAATCACCAACCCTGAACAGGCTTACATTGGTTCAATTGCACTGTCTTCTCTGGGTATTATTACTCTGTGGTTGTACATCTGCCCAATTTCTAACATGATCATGATCAAGCAATAATATTATGGCCAAAACTTAATATACACATCTGCTATTATATCTTGTGGCTTTCATAGTGGGTTCATCTACAAATAGTAAGTTACAAAAGTAGACTTACCATCACTAGACGATCGGTGTTTGAAAGTGAACTTTAAATGTGATCCATAGAAGTCATCTATAGGAATGGCGACCTTGAAAAATTATCAAGAAGTGTGTCATCAGACTCATCTCAAGCAATTATCGAATCGGAAATTTAAAAAGCACAATTATTCTTTATGGTTAATTCATGCGAACCTACCTTGACAGTTTCAAACCATTTAGGTTTATTTTCATGATAATAAATCACTGTCTTGTATGAACTAATCATGTCACCTCCAGCTCCTTCACAAATCACTTCCTGAAATCCGAAAAGAGAAAGATTTATAATTCATCGACTCAATGCTACAGATTTCGGTGAAATACATTGGCCAAAAATTTGAAACTGTTTATTTTAGTGCATGTGAATATGGTGCAAAATGATGCACAAACATTAGTACTCAATTGACTTGGTAAAGATAAGGCATTACTAGTGGTAATCATTAGGCATGTCGATGGTATTTCAGCATTCGTGCCATGGCACTGAGACTCCATAGCATTTCATGGTATAGACAATGTACACCCATTGTGCTTACAATGTAGAACTAGTGATTATTTGTTGCACATGTTCCTGTCTATCTCTCTGGAAAATAAACTAATTGTGTGATCGTGATATTCGTATATATCTAATACATCCGCTTTTTTCATCTTGAGCTCTAAATCGCCACAACAGTCCAAAAATTCACTGAGAAGTACCATAAAACTTACAGGAATGACTTCTCCATTTTGGTTGCACACACTCATGGTGACTTCAATGTTTCTCTCTGCAGTTTTTGTTGGTGCCTTGTGAAACTCCCCTTGCATAAGAGTGATGTAAATGTCATTCCTAACATCACCTGAAAAAAATAAACCAAAGGATATCATAATGAGATAAGATTACAGGAAGATCTAAACAACATAAGAATATATGTCGTTTAAAATAAAAAAAAAACATGTCATGAGTTATTGTAAATTCGAACTGACAACCTGATTTCATGCGAGTTAAAATGTTAAATTATACAATAGAGTATAAACAGGTAATCTTAATCTAATTGTTCTGTTAACATGGTTCAAGGTGTGCAAAAGTAATTGAGGCATATTCAACTTATGCTAGGTTTAGGCTACGTTAATCAATCTTTAGCTTTTCGGGTCCTCTCAGGGCAATTTTAAGGGTCAGTTGGTTGAAAATTCACACATAAAATAGAATTTCATATTCAAATGATGTTGTGACGTATCACTGATTTACTTTCGTCGGCACATTTCTCATCATTTCGGTCAATCAGAGAAGCTGAGAATTGAATAAGTGTCACTTTACTGTATCAAAAATGTATTGATACACTTCATTCTGCTTTCTTTATCTCATACATTTCCCCACTCACCTGGCATAATGACGTCGGGGAAGCCCATCTTGCGACTAATTGCAGTTTGGATCGACATGATATGTGGGAAATCCTTGTGGACCTGTTTGAGGTCACCCGCCAACTTTTTCAAGGTCACCCAAAGACCTTGACCTTTGTGATTGATCTCTTTTGGGGTCACAGCCTTCTTCAAAAGGAGGTCAAAGTTGTCCTTCTCACCACACCTGAAATACATAGAGCATTTTAACAAGTGCTACGATTTCTAACTAGTACATGTACCATGTGTTATTCTCAGCATAGCCTCAATCTGAGACTTCCCAGGTTTTTACATTGGATCGGATCACACAGGCTGGCTTAATTAAGTTAATGAAATGCTTAGGGGAGAAATCCACACCAGATTAATGATTTTTCAATGTGAATACAATTCACTTTGATATGTACTACCTATAGAATTATATTATACACCAGTCACCCCATATATATATTGGAACTAACACTGCTTCTGAACAAGCCTAACTGCCATGCAATCTGGCACTGTGAGTGATGCACCCCATAATCTCCCTGCTGACAATAAAATAACAGCTACATCAGATGCGCTATATCCGGCAAGTTAGCTACATTCATGTACAGGAAGTTACAAACACTCACTGCATAAAAGGCACAAAGTATTGTTTCTCCTCATCCGGCTCCAACTTTCCTTTAATGATGGCGGTCACATCGTATGCTGCAAGAAATTGTATAATTTTGTTATTCTTGGGCTTGCTGTTGTTAGTATTATTCTTTTTTTCCTGACCAGCACTTTTGTTGGAGTTGCTCAACCAAATTTGGTCAGTTAGTACTTTTGGGTAACACCAACTCTTTCACCCAGTTATAGTGACCTTGACTCATGTCTTAATGTCACTTTTAAATGAAATAGTGTAAATTTCACATTGCAATAACTCAGTAACTAAAAGAGCTACAGATCATTGTTTTTATGAAAAAAAATGTTTCTTATATGATTTTGTTGCATCCAGTTGTCATTTATGAATCAAGAGGTTAATTTAAATAACCACTTGGGGGTAATTATACAGCTGATAACATGCTATACCATCAATCAAAATGATTGGATTTCACCAAATATGGTTTATATACTCTTCAGGTAGCTGCCACCATGCCAACACCTTCAATGACCCCCATAGGGTAATTACCCCCAATAGGGAAAAGTGCTATAAATTAATTCTGAATGATCGGATCTTTACCAGTGTTTACCAAATGGTTTCTATACTTGTTGGAACACTGCCAGTATGTTTCAACAATGTTATGACCTCATAGGTAATCACCCCCTATGGGGTAAAATGGTATAACTTCATTCTGAATGATTGGATCTTCATCAAATTTGGTTTGTATACTCTTGTGGATGCTGCCATCATGTCAAAACATTTCAATGTATCGTTGATTCTTTGCAAGAGTATATATATCATATGGTGCTTCGTGAGCCCTGTAGTTGTGTTGCATGCACAAGTACTAGCTGTATATTTTTTTATTGAAATCTTCACATCAAATGATCAATTTGTTCTCTAAAGTTAGTCCAATACATCAATTACATAAATCCAACACAAATGTCATGCATTTTAATTTCTGTGTAGACATTAAAAAGACATATAGCATACCTGCCACACCAAATGGCCTCCGAATGCCATGAGTTTGTTTTTTGTTGTCCATTTCTTTCAAGTCCATCCGACCTAAAAATGTCAATTACAGCCTTTAAACATCATATTGATTGAAAGAAAATTCATGATGAGGAAAGCACAGTTAATATAAAGCATTGCTTGTTTAAGCCAGAAATAATAATAAACATCCAAGATAAGATAAGGTAAAACTTTAGTTATAGTCTAAGACAAAACAATAAAACATAAGCTATATAAAGCTTTCAGCCGACTAATAAAATAACAATAACAAAATGAAGATATATGTACAGATTGTAAAGTGCAGCCCCTGGCAACCACTTATTATATGTCAGTTAGAATTATATGACAGGTGCATTATTGTACACTCCTCGTTACACTTGCCTTAAGCAAAGGATGTACACACAGGTCAAGCATTATTGTACACTCCTCGTTACACTTGCCCTAGGCAAAGGATGTGCATACGTGTCAGTAGAATTATGTTAGGTACATTGATTGTGTGCACTCTGCATTACACTTGCCTTGAGCATTTTTGTTGCTCTAGCAATTGCTTAATATATTGTTTGCTCTTCATTACACCTGCCCTATGCAGGCCTCTGCTCATGTGTGACCTAAATGCAGTTGTTATGTGTTCCCATCATTTCCATGTGCTAGTCACTGCTCTGCTCACATGTGTCAGTATTTTCTTATTATTCATGTTTAGCTTTATATTTAGTTAGCCTGCTGCAAGGAACATTGATTATGTTATTAACATTGATTGTGTTATTAACATTGATTATATTATTAACATTGATTATATTATTAATTGATTGACTGTATTGTCAATCAATTGTCATTAATTGATTGATTGCTTGTGTCCAATTGTCAATTGATAGATTGTATTATTCCTTTTGCTTTCATATTGATTTATTGTCAGTGTTATGTGAGTGCATTGCCCTGTTAAGATGCCTCACTGTTGAGTCCTGAATTGTGGGAGGAGCTTGCTAATTTTCCCTCCAAAACTTTCCCTCCAAAACTGCTGACCAAGCCAAAGTTGACACTCAGTACAATAGCCCATTGTGACTTGAGCTATAAATAGCCTCAGCACAATGCAGAGCACTGCAGGGAGTCCACTTTTGCTCCATTGTCTTAGCTTCACTAATCCCTGCCAGAATTGGCAGAAAGATGCTGGTAGCAGCCCTGTTTGGGGGAGGTATCACCCCATGGAATGTGGAGTTTACTGTGTTGTGATTGGTTGATAATTCCCTCTCAGCTCTGCTGGGGGGAAAACTTCATGAATTGTACTTTAATACATATACCCTGTGCACATTAAAAAGATCAGTTTTCATTTTGCCAGCTGAGGAAGCAAATCTACTCTTGTGTTATTTACTGTACACTTTGGACTCTGAACATATTGTGCTTACTGCACTTTGGACTCTACCCACCTTGGAACTGGGAGAACTTGACTTGCTTCAAGCTGAGATGAGACTCAGTTGAAAGTCTGCATATTCAAGTCACTCTGACTTTATGCTGTTTACTTGGAGATGAGCAGCCTGGACTTGGAAATGTCATTATATTGGAGTCATTAATGACATGGACTTTTACATTGGTGACCCCGACGTGATCATGGACCAGGACAGACAACACACTTATGCCACAGGAAGGAGAGAGAGACAAGCCCTTCACTGCTAAGTGATGTCAACACTTGCAACTGCAAGTACAGCCAAGCACATATTGACAATGTGTTTGATGCTCAGATGAGCTAGTGAGGCATTTATGCTCTAAATCACCCTAAAAGGTGTGCAGCCTCCAGAATGGACCACCAGTCTCCTGGTGACCCTCCTGACCCCAGGACCTCTGCAGTGACCAGAGCTGCACCTCCAAGGAACAAGGACTTCAAGCGTCTGCACAGGACAGCCACTCACCGCACACACGACCAGGATCAGCCGGCCTCTGGCAAGAAAATCTGGAATTCACTGTCTCCTGGAATTGACTGTCAACTGGAATTGACTGACTCCTGGAATTCACTGTATGGTAGAATTCACTGGCTACTGAAATTTACTGTCTACTGGAATTGACTGTCGACTGGAATTGACTGTCGACTGGAATTGACTGTCGACTGGAATTGACTGTCGACTGGAATTGACTGTCAACTGGAATTGACCGACTCTTGGAATTCACTGTCTAAAGGAATTCACTGTCTACTAGAATTCACTGGCTGATGAAATTCACTATTTGCTGGAATTCACTGTCCACTGGAATTCACTGTCTACTAGAATTCACTGGCTGATGGAATTTACTACACGGAATTCACTGTCCACTGGAATTCACTGTCTACTAGAATTCACTGGCTGATGGAATTCACTATGCGGAATTCACTGTCCACTGGAATTCACTGTCTACTGGAATTCACTGGCTGATGGAATTCACTACACGGAATTCACTGTCTACTAGAATTCACTGGCTGATGGAATTCACTATACGGAATTCACTGTCCACTGGAATTCACTGTCTACTAGAATTCACTGGCTGATGGAATTCACTACACGGAATTCACTGTCCACTGGAATTCACTGGCTGATGGAATTCACTATACGGAATTCACTGTCTACTAGAATTCACTGGCTGATGGAATTCACTATACGGAATTCACTGCCCACTGGAATTCACTGTCTGCTAGAATTCACTGGCTGATGGAATTCACTACACGGATACACTGTCCACTGGAATTCACTGTCTACTAGAATTCACTGGCTGATGGAATTCACTATATGGAATTCACTGTCTACTAGAATTCACTGGCTACTGAAATTTACTGTCTACTGGAATTAGCTGTCTACTAGAATTCGCTGTCTACTGGAATTACAGTCTCCTGGAACTGACTGTCTCCTGAAATTGACTGTCTCCTGAAATTGACTGTCTCCTGGAATTTACTGTCTCCTGGAATTTACTGTCTCCTGGAATTCACTGTCTAAGGGAATTCACTGCCTCCTGGAACTGACTAGCCTTGGGCATTGCCGCTTGGGCAGCCTAGCAAGGATTTGGGAACTAGTCTCAAGGCACGAGGGCGACAGCATGCTGGGCTGAGCCCAGACTACAACCAAGTTAATTGACACTGGCATGTCATGCACGCATGCATGTACTGTACTGGATTCCTTGGATCTTACCTCAAGGGGGAGACATGGTCAGGACGACATGTAGTCATGAGATCCCCACAATGTAGAACTGTACTTAGCTTAGATAAAATGAGAAATACCCTTTGTTTCCTCAGGCTTATCACCATTTGTTTTATCCTTGTAGCATTGTTGTAGCCATTTTTCTTTTTACTCACTGTGCTTCATATATTGATGTCACTGAGATTGTTTAGCATGTCAGAATTATCTAGCATGTCAGAATTGTTTAGACATGTCAGAGTTACTTAGCATGTCAGAATTGTCTAGCATGTCAGAACTGTTTAGCATGTCAGAATTGTTTATATTGCCAGGCTGATAACTCCTTGATCATCCCCAAGCACGCTCCTTGCTGATTGCCATCAATGAGCTAGAATAAGGGGGGGAGTGATGTAAAGTGCAGCCCCTGGCATCCACTTATTATATGTCAGTTAGAATTATATGACAGGTGCATTATTATACACTCCTCGTTACACTTGCCTTAAGCAAAGGATGTACACACAGGTCAAGCATTATTGTACACTCCTCGTTACACTTGCCCTAGGCAAAGGATGTGCATACATGTCAGTAGAATTATGTTAGGTACATTGATTGTGTGCACTCTGCATTACACTTGCCTTGAGCATTTTTGTTGCTCTAGCAATTGCTTAATATATTGTTTGCTCTTCATTACACCTGCCCTATGCAGGCCTCTGCTCATGTGTGACCTAAATGCAGTTGTTATGTGTTCCCATCATTTCCATGTGCTAGTCACTGCTCTGCTCACATGTGTCAGTATTTTCTTATTATTCATGTTTAGCTTTATATTTAGTTAGCCTGCTGCAAGGAACATTGATTATGTTATTAACATTGATTATGTTATTAACATTGATTGTGTTATTAACATTGATTATATTATTAACATTGATTATATTATTAATTGATTGACTGTATTGTCAATCAATTGTCATTAATTGATTGATTGCTTGTGTCCAATTGTCAATTGATAGATTGTATTATTCCTTTTGCTTTCATATTGATTTATTGTCAGTGTTATGTGAGTGCATTGCCCTGTTAAGATGCCTCACTGTTGAGTCCTGAATTGTGGGAGGAGCTTGCTAATTTTCCCTCCAAAACTTTCCCTCCAAAACTGCTGACCAAGCCAAAGTTGACACTCAGTACAATAGCCCATTGTGACTTGAGCTATAAATAGCCTCAGCACAATGCAGAGCACTGCAGGGAGTCCACTTTTGCTCCATTGTCTTAGCTTCACTAATCCCTGCCAGAATTGGCAGAAAGATGCTGGTAGCAGCCCTGTTTGGGGGAGGTATCACCCCATGG
This sequence comes from Alitta virens, assembly GCA_932294295.1. Taxonomy (NCBI): domain Eukaryota; kingdom Metazoa; phylum Annelida; class Polychaeta; order Phyllodocida; family Nereididae; genus Alitta; species Alitta virens. Next base: position 25,557,745 of record OW028580.1, on the reverse strand, counting down.
AATGTGGAGTTTACTGTGTTGTGATTGGTTGATAATTCCCTCTCAGCTCTGCTGGGGGGAAAACTTCATGAATTGTACTTTAATACATATACCCTGTGCACATTAAAAAGATCAGTTTTCATTTTGCCAGCTGAGGAAGCAAATCTACTCTTGTGTTATTTACTGTACACTTTGGACTCTGAACATATTGTGCTTACTGCACTTTGGACTCTACCCACCTTGGAACTGGGAGAACTTGACTTGCTTCAAGCTGAGATGAGACTCAGTTGAAAGTCTGCATATTCAAGTCACTCTGACTTTATGCTGTTTACTTGGAGATGAGCAGCCTGGACTTGGAAATGTCATTATATTGGAGTCATTAATGACATGGACTTTTACAAGATGATAAGAATGAACTACATAAATAATCATAAATTATTTTGCTGACATATTATGCATGATCCACAATTACAACTCTCCAAGCAACTGCAACTTTGCTAATTCAACTACCTCTTTAAATTCAACAGGTAAAAAATTTCAAATCAAAGCACCTTGGTACATAATAGAAGTTTCGAACCATTAAAATTAGAACTCACCTATTCTAAGAACTTGACACACCAAATAAATTCTCTCTCTCTTCAGGTCTTTGACACCAAGATCCTATAAGGAAATAAAACATAGAAGTAATGTTTGACACTAACATCAGTATTTATTTTCACTGCATATTCAGAGTAATTCTTGCAAAATGTCTTTATAACTTACTGTGAACAGAACTCTGAGATTGTTGAACATATCTAAATCTCTTGGCATTCCTTGGTTGCCCCATTTCAAGACATAATTCTCACTGAAAATTAGAAGGAAAAACAATTACATATCGTATGAGAGAAAGTACTGCTGTCACTAGCTTCATAATCATCAGTGTACTGTGAAACAATATGACATTAAGACAAACTTACCAAATGAATTCTGCTGTTTTGGCATCATACAAGGACATCATTATGTCAGCATTTTCTCCGATTCGACAAACAAAATTTTTGACATTCACATACAGATTAAAGCTGGTTGACTTTTTGACAGTTGGTTTGTCAGACTTCTGCAGGAAAAAGCACAAAAAAGAAAAACATAAATAGCTGCCACTAAACACTCTTAAAAATATAACAAGGACCAAAAAAATGTGAATCATATAATCAATGACTTACTGCTTCCTTTTCTTCATTAATTCTTAATGTAGCCAATTGATGCTGCAAAAGATTGAAAATTGAGGGTTAACAAGACATTTTTGTCTATGAAAAAAAAAAGTACAAATGTGCCTTAAATTGCATACAAGTGACTACTCACCTGTCTGAATAGATTGACTGTGCTCGTTTGTGCTGGATCTATCACATTTCCTTGCTCATCACGCACTACAAGATCTAGTTCCAAAATCCTGAAAATTAAATAAAAATATATTCTAGTCAGGTTCATCAATCCAGTTGATAAAATGCACAAATATCACATGCTTCAACACTTACGCATTTCCGATATCTATCTTGTTGGTGACCTTCTGTTGTAGCTCTTTCATTTCATCCTATAAATAAGAACACAGTCATCAACATCAAACTTATCACTGAATAGTGGATTTTCACGTTAGGTTCCCTATATTTCCACCAGGTGGCTATGACAGAATACTGTCTATTGGCTGAAAAGTTTCCGCCCTTGGCTGTGATTGGCTGAAGCAATGTGCATCCTAGCAGCAGTATTTTTAGTGCATTTTAATGTATATCTGACACCTTATCATTCAGTTGATTTTTGTTATTTTTCTGAGAAAGTTATGTTTATTGAATAAGTCAGTGATTATCTTCTATGTCTGAAAAACAAAATGAGTAATAAGATGAGTGGAAGGACTTATGTCTTGCAGGACTCAGGGCTCTTCAGTGAAAAGACTCCATTGCCTTGGAGCACCACTATCATCATGTTTTTTAATATAACATCTTATGATGAGTCATTGATGACTATCAGAAGCCACGCTTCTTACCATCGTCAGTTTGCTGGACAAAATGAGCCTCCGCCAATCGATCAGTTCCCTCATTGTTTTCCATATCCGTTCAAAATTTGACAACTCTGTTCGGTTGGATGTCTGTGAAAAGAAACAAAATTATCCTTTTTAGTACAGGTAACTGAATGACAATGAATTCAATTTCTCAACATTGTTTAAGCACTTTTAACAAAACTAATGAATTTGGTATGGGCTATGGCAAAAAATTATTCTTTTCTAAGACAGTTTTAAGATGAAAATGTTAGTTAATTAATGGTTCATGATAATAAGCTAGAAATTAAATACTTACTATGTACAAATTCTTCCAGATCGCACCCCATTCCCTGAGAATTGATGTAATCTCCAGCACCAGTGGCGCCTCCTTTGGGGAGACTGTCTCGAAAGACCTGAAGCAGATCAGCATGAAAATATATTGCTAAGTTCTCATGGTCATTAGAATCACAGCATTACACCACAATTCAATAAATGCTGCTATTATATAAAGACACTTACCCGGTCCGAGACAGTAACGCCTCCTTGTGGTGAATATATGACTTTGGGAAAATTCCTTTCTCATTTCGATTCCTCGTGTTGTAGCCATAATACCAGCCTGTAACAGGTGTTTCAAACAATAATTATCAAATATTTGCAAGGTCAATCAAATGCAAGGTTAATCAAACACTGAAATTTGTTGAAATCAACGAGTCTAGAAAGTGTAATATGAACCTTCGTGTTCCTGCAGAATGTGAACGGTATCACCTACATTCAGGATCAACCTGTTCGGACCCTTTTCCCAATAGTTGTATATTGCTGAAATGAAAACGTCAACAAAATATTAATATTTTTCTGTATTTAACTTCCTGGTAAATAATACTAAATATACTGCATAGCCAAATTTGAGATTAAACTATGTTATCAAATTGATACCATATGTACATCGCAAGCAATTCATGTCTCAACAATAATATACATTGAAATATTGATACTTTTCAATTAGCTGAAACCATTTCTATCATGCTTGGATGCATGAATGATGTCACAAACTACATGGTGGTTTTACCTTTATTTTTCATGGGGCCAAAATGCCAATATATTTTATAATAAATAATAATGGTTTCAGCTACTGAAAAGTACCGAAATGTCACTTAACAACATTGCTATCAAGAATAGCCAATAGGACGTAGTACAGCCAACTCGCCCAAAAATTTCTCGCCCAATTTTTTCTCGCCACAAAACCAACTCGCCCTATATATTTTTATATATATATATATATATATTTTATTTATAATAATTTTACTTGTTAAAGTTGAGTAATAGTCGACACACATATATTATGCCATCATCGCGCATGTATGTGTAAATGTAAACGGCCAAAACAGCTTTATTTACACTAAGTTATCTAAATAACATATATTTTGTAACGTTTTTTGATAATTGTCTTCAATGTAACCAAAAAGTAACAAAAATACACAAGGAGGAATTGCACTTGACTTGACCTATCACCTTCATTTCTTATAATGCATGTCATTTGCCTATTACTAAAACGGTCCCCTATATATATGTATATATGTATAGTTAATAGCAATATCTAGATCCAGTATTATGAATAGGTTTTGTGCATTGAATGAGCTGACAATTTCAAATCAAGGTTATATGGTTTTTATTCATAATCACCTTTTGAAGTATAATGACAGATTATGCTACCTTTTGACGTATAATGACAGATAATGTCTTGTAGGATTGCAATAAATACATAATTATAAAAATAATGTCAGAACTTATTTCTGTGATTTTCAGTGACTTATTGTCGTGAGCTTAGTTAGATCTACAACTTACTTTATTTAGATAAAATTATTTTTCTATATAAATCGCCAGGTCATTTTAGCAACATATATACATTTCATATTTAATGTATAGAAAGAGGAGTTTTTTGGCAAGATCTAGGAACTTAAAATTTTGAAAATCGGACTAGAAATTACAAAGTTATGGAATAATGATGCAGAAGGTTACTCCCTTCATCGTGACTGGGGAGGCCGTTTCGGTGACGTTTTAATGGCGGACCGCTTGCCCTTCTTGTAGCCAGCCCCCGCAATAAATCATAACAACCTTATCAACATAACGAAGACACAATCACCAAACTGCAACCAAAACTTTTATTGGTGGCAACCTCTAGAACATTACTAGTATTAAAAAATAAGTCAAGTCAACAAACACACAGTGGAAACAAATCAACAAACACACAGGGGAAAAAAAACAATGTCAAGGCGAGTTTTGTATTGGGCGAGTTAAATATGGGCGAGAAATTTTTGGGCGAGTTCACTGGCCCCCAATAGGACAGCACAGTGCTATTGTTCTACAATAGACACAGCAGGCAAGCCTTTTGCGAGTTACAAAGTTGATGGTCCACACATAACGGTTCATAGAATGCAGCCTGTGACTGAGTATTCACTGACTAGGCGGCAACAAAAGATACCAGAGGATTTAACACAAATGAAAATAAATTCTCAATTGCAGCTCGGTGCTGGTGAACGTTGCAACACATTTATTTATTACTATAATAGGCTGTGCAATAACCACAAGCGAAGAGTCAATAATCAACAGTTAATTTTATTAAGAGACTATTGATCTTTCAATAAAATAAGGTGATCAATCTCCAGAAGGAAGTCTCCTGGAAGAAGGTGAATTCAAAGTCTCGAATGAACTAAAGATCTTCCTAAAGCTCCGCTCAACGAAGATAGCTTAGGAAAATTACCAAAGACTTCATTTGCAATATGTGACACTGATACTAATTACTTTAAGCCATACCTCAAAGTTTGAAGTCTAGATTTCAATTACTGACACTGTATCAGTGTATAGTGTATTGTTACAGCACTCAACTTATCTCCAGTCAAGACGGTTCACTTTTATTGCTTATTACAATCTATCCAATTTGGCCTATAGGCTATGTTGAAATTGTCATTGACTGCACGACTTATCGATGTAGCTGGGGGGTGAAAGTTACCTAGAGGTGTGACAAACTTGTGCCTGGATCCAATACACATCATCAAGAACGCTAAATTTCCAAATCACGACTCAATGTTTTTGGAAGGGATGCCACTTACCCACGCCATATTTGCTCTTGTCCGGAACACCTGCCCATGGGCACATATTTCCAGCTTTAAATGACGTTGCTAAAACTGCAATTCGGTCTTAATTTGCACATTAAAAGCGATACTTTTCACACAATTCCATTTTTTCTTTCCTTCACCCGAAACTCCGTTCACTTCCGCAGGTCACGTGACCGGAAGTTTTGTTTCTAATGTAGTTCACGGAAAACGCGGATCCGTCGGACTATCCGCAATTTGATATCAAATGCCAGAAATCTATGAAAATTGTTATCAAAAGCTAGACGATGCTTCAATTTAAGTTTCAAAACATAGAAGATCCTAATGAAATTGTTTATTTTCCTAAAATAACAATAAATACATATTTTGGAAAATTAGTAATGAGCGCCCCTGGTGGGCATCTTTGGAATGAGGACGGAAGTGGTAATGGTGATGTGAGGTGAGTTGATCTAGTCATCAGATGAAAATGTTAGTATATTTACATATTGTGCCGAAATGAACCATTTCTGTGAATGCCAGTTAATTGTAGTTCATGTTTAAGATATGCAGAACCCTTGCACAAGATGAGCATGTGTATGGATCAAGAGTTATCTTGCTTTTTCATTGCAGACAGTGATCACAGCTGTCAGAATTTACCTGCTCCATGTCTGAGTTTGATCATTGATTGTCAGTCAAGTCCCATTCTCATTCACTGAGGAGTTTTGATTAGAACACACATAAGGTTAGTACACTTGTTGGGACATCTAAAATTAATTATTAAGAAAAATATTCCAATCCACTGCATTGCACCTCTATAGATTATCAACATTGCTAAATATTGTCAAATATTTATTGATATTGCAAATAATCTTAATTCATGAATCTAAAATGTGGAAGTCCATAATTTGAAGATTATTGATGTCTAAATTTAATGGTTGGATTTGTTAAATTTTTCAAAATTAAGTAAATTTATTTAGTATTATGGAATGTTTGCTATGATGGTATTATAGAAATTTGCAATATTTATTTTCTAGATGGCTGAGAAACCGATAAAGATCGGCACCAGGGTGGAGGCCAAGGGTGTCCTTGGTTCTGTTGCCTACATTGGAACAACACATTTTACTGCAGGTATACAAATGATGTTGTACATATATATCTAACATAGTGCACTAGTTTTGTATGGTTACCTAATTAACGCTTTTAGTTTATTTTCTTTTGTTATGACTCCAGAAACGGAAACATTCAGTGGTATTCTTTCGCTCTGTCTTGTTTTTTCTTTCCTTTACATTATATTTTGTTAAATCGAAGGATTTGTTGCAGATTTTTTTTTATACAAGTAGTCTTTACAACTTTACTTTAAAGAAACTCAGGCAGATTTTTGTGTGTACTGAATTGATCATGGTATTTACTTTACTTTTTGACATTTTGGATACAGGATTATCTACCAACAAATGGTTGTTATTCCTTTTTTTTTTATGATAATAATTTTTTTTTTCGGGGTGTGTTCTTTACGAAACCGATTTCAAAGTGTGTCAAAATCCCGGTTGTGGCTTTAACTTGTGTCCATGGTTGGTGAAGGTCCATATTTTCCAAATTCTTTGTTTGATTGCAATTATAGGAAAATGGATTGGCATAATTCTTGATGAACCCAAAGGCAAGAACAATGGAATGGTCCAAGGCAAACGCTACTTCACCTGTGACGACAACCATGGCATTTTCATTCGGCAATCTCAGGTGTGTTGAAATATTAGCTTAATCAAATATGTTGTTAATGGAATATGGTTTTTAATTTGTCATTTTTGTGTGTGGTATTTTAAGACACAATGTTTGGATGAATTTATGTATGTGATAATGTACAACCTATAAATAATTACTGCTTTATTTTTTTCCTTTTTATTTTGAAGTCAAAATGACTCAATGCAATTAGTAATGAGCATTAATCCTGTCAAAACTTAGCCAAATGAGTATGAAGAGCAGAAAATGGGGTCACTTGATTCAATTCCTTGAAAAATAATCTGTAGTTTATATAGAGAAAGAGAAATTTGTTTATTTTCATGCGATACAATACCATTACACAATTCATAGTTTTAACTTGGATATATCTTGCCTGGGGGAAGTGCAGCGACTTACAAGTCTGTGTTGCAATCACTTTTGTCAAAAAAAAAGAAGAAAGAAATGTGTTGAAAAACAGTTTTTAAAAAAGTTGAGAAAAATTAGTTAGAAGTTCATGAGCACGTCGATAAGATTTTGTGTATGCATTAACAGATTATTCCTGTAGATGACCCATACCATCAACCCGTAGTTTCTAAATCACGAATACCCCTACATGTAAGTTCTGAATGGGTGCAGTGTAACCAGTGTTAAATTAAGTGATTTGACTGATGTTTTTTTTTACTGATTTGACTGCTGTTATTTAACGAGTGTCTTTGAAACATAAGTCTTGGTTTAACTCTGAACGTTGGTAACTGGTAACTAAAGTGAGATCATGGGGCCAGTCTTAAAATTATTTCTGTTGGGGGTTACATGACACTTGAAAAACCCATCCAGTAGGTAGACATTAATTTTTTTTACCTCAGAAAATACCAATATTTATCTAACCGGTACACAGACGCAATTGCACTGATATTAAGGCTTCCATAAAAAAGGCAAAATAATTGCGGAAATTTATTTTCTATGTGCAAGCTGTAAAACAATTTGTCACATGCACTGATTTTTTCTATACGGTCACGTAACCCGCAACAAAGATATTTTTAAGACTGGCCTGAGGCGGTTTTGTATAAAAAATAGGACCTAACTCTAACAGGTTGACACCATGCTTGACAAAGCAATTGCATTCTGTTACATCACTGTGACTGATTTGAATCTCAGTCAGCAAAACTGTCAGGGGTGGATCCAGGAATTTGTGAAAGAGGGGGGGGGGCACAATAATAGTACTTCCAGAGTCAAACTTGCAATTTAACGTTAAAAGGGGTGTTGTGCCCAGGCACCTATGGTCAACTATAAATAGTCTATTGATAAATAATTAACAGTCACAGATAGTGTTATACCCAATACCTTTCAGTTCTGAGCCATCTGGTACAGTGGTGTCATAATGACTTAAAAATATGGGTATACAAGGCTGCCAAATTTGTTGTATAGTCTTGAGAATAGAGAAAGATGCAGTTGTATGTTATAAATTGACATATTGATAGATACTATTAGATAGATTATTAACTAACATATTGCTGGGTTGTGCTGTGATTTTTGAGGGAATAACATTTCTTTTGCATTGGACACTGAAAATTTTACAAGCCAGTGTCCATTATTTATGTGCTTTTCACTGCTTTGTCTTTCAGTGCTTTGATTCTGCCAGAATATGCAGATTTTTCATGCTCTTTCAGAGTTTCAAGGAATGAAAGTTGGACCCTAAAGGTCACCCTTCTAGCATGAACTAAAAATTGATTCTATTTGTATTTCAGCGCATCATGCTCAGATTGTGAATAACATGCTCTTTGTTTTTTTTTTTGTTTTTTAGTGGCAAGTTATTGACAAAGATTGCTGAAATTTGATGATAGTCAATTTGTGTACATTAAGAATTCATTTCATTTGCATGCTTGCGTAGTTGAAAGTGTTGGATGACCAATCCGGAGTGCCAAAGAAGTCAGTTTCGAGTGGTTCTCTAATGACTCGCAGTCAGTCTAGTCTGTCCAGTCGTGAGGTGAGCCGAGAAGCATCTTGCGAAAATTTAGCAGAATCGGCTCCATCTGGTGGTCGGCCATCTTCTGCTGAGAAAAGAGACGAAAAGAAGGAAGATTCTAAAACATCCAAGAAAGGTAACCAGTGCTGCACTCTTGTGGAATGTGTAGAAACTACCCTGTGGAAAGTGCACCCCCTGGTGGAGAAGTTTAGAATTGTTTGCACAATGGCTGTTTGTTCTTCAATGGTTCTTTTTTATGTGTTTCTTGCAGATTTTTTCGCTGTCTGGCTGTTTTTATTTCCAGTTTTTTTTAGCTATATATCAGAGCGTCAATATTGTCATGTCATTATTTATTTTGCTTAATGTTCTTTTGATGTTTTGTGATTCAATGAAGGGAAAATGTGGTTTGTTTTCTGTGTGAAGCTTTATTTTTGTGTTCATGTGCTTTGATCTTGTCTACTGGGAAAGATTTCTGACACTTTATGTTGTGGTCTCCTTCTGATTGTGAAGCACTACTTACTTTCCTTTGCACTTTATTTTATTTTGAGCTTTCTATTTTGCTTTTTTCATTGTCGTGTTGTTTAGTTGACCATTCTGGATGAAGAGGGTGGCGGGTCAGCCAAAAATAGTCGTTCCAGCACCCCTACACCCCAAGAAAGTAAAGTAGCGGGCACCCCTCGCACTGGTATCCCACTACCGGGATCTCGAGTCACCCCTGGGTCAGGCGTACCCACCCCTCGTGGGCCCTCTCGCACATCTAGTGCGGAAGACCTTGGCAAAACTAAACGGTTGAGTGGCCTCAGGCCCCCATTTGGCGGAAAAAGTAAGTCTGAAACAGACAGTATTAAGAGTTTGAAACATGCCTTCGCAATCCATAATTTTACCACTGGAAAAAGTCTGAATCAGACTGTATTTAGCAGGGATGAGAATGTCCTATATTGTCCCATTTTGTTTTTAAATCCTTTTTTTTTTTTTATCAAATTAAAAGAAAACCTCCTATATTTCCTATTTTGTGGTACATCATTAACAGATCATTTGCGGTTGAGCTCAGACAATCTGGCAGTTTGTGGTCCAATAAATGTGAATTCAACCTGGCAGCTCTGGGATTCCGTGGAATATGGGTTCACCAATTGTGAACCACAAGATGAGCTTATAAGTTCTACGGTCCTTCAGCCTCGTCAGGTCGGAATCGCATTTATTGAACTCGAAAGTATATTTAAAAGCCATTACTCTCAGCAATTAAGGTGTCTGTCCATTATTTGTTCAGAATATATCATTTTGGAGCTATGCAGGTGTCACTGGACAGATATTATTGATCAGTTCATAAAAAATATTCCTATTCAAACTCCTATATTTCAATCCTGTTCATTCCCATCCCTGATTAAGACATGTCTTCACTATTCATATTTTTCCAAATTAGATTAAGATATCATGCGTATTATATAATTACTACCTGTCATGAACGAGCCCATAACTAATGCTGTATTAGACATTTGTAATGTCTTTAGAAGATTTCCAATATTTCCATAGGTTAGTTCAACCATGAGACTAGTGACTGGCATGTATAAGAAGGTTGACCTGGACCATGCCTTGTTTTTCTTTTAATAATTCTAATCCTCTAGTTTAATTTGAATGTTGCGCTTGGAAAAAATAGGTTTTCAATCTCCAGAGTATGACTCTGTGGATGTTCTTAGTAGATTTGTTCCCTCCACGGCATGAGTAGTTTATAGTACCAGTATTATGCTTGTGAATTGTGACGTAGTGACATTCTTGATGTTTTAAAATTTTTACTTCTGTGTCATTAATTGTGCATGATTAGCTATAGTTATAAAACTGAAATGTTATGTTAAAATTATGATGTTGGTCCACTTTGATTTTAACCAATGTTAATCTAGTTTCACCTCAGTGATAAGTTACCTTGGTAATAAGATGACAATAGGTAGCTAATTACAATTAAGGCTAGCTGCAGAGCAATGATCGCTACACAGTGTAACCTGTTAATTTATAGAAGTCGCCTAGTGAATTTTTTTCTCTTCGTTAAATTATGAATAAAGTAGTGATGAAAGGTTTATATATATATGAATATGATATAATTTAAAGTGATGGAATGGAGCGTTTGAATAATATCACCATTGAATTACTTCACTTTACAACAGGTTATACTGTTCAGTTTTAAATTCCATCATGAGTGATATCCAAATTGAATGAATGTATTGGATGTTTGTTTTTGTAGTTGCTCCAATTCGGTCACTCTATAGATCAGGTACCATCGCTAACGTTAAATTTAAGTCAAAATCAACTCTTGACATTTTACCATATATCATATGTACTTCTTATATTTATTGTAGTAGTTATCAAAATGTCAAGAATTGATACATCATTGTGTTCACCGTATTTACGTGCATAGATATCGTGAAATGTGTTCATGTCTGTAATTTATAAGGTTCCTAGTGAAACAACTACACTGTTATTCTATTTCATAAAATTTTCCTTTAAGCATAAAAATAGTATACTTTTTTGTGTTTAAAAATACATAAATCGTAATTAAAACACACAACACGTATATAATGTTGTGTGTTTTAATTACGATTTATGTGTACTTATTCTTCATCAACAAGGCTTTAATGTTGTATATTGTCAATCTATATTTTATTTCTAAATTGTCTATAATATGGATATCTTCTTTTGTTTTGTTTTTTCGTCAAAACAGCAAAAAGTAAGACTTATTACTTTATCATATATACTACATGTACATAATTAGTGCTAAAGTGATAAAGGAAACCATAAATTAGCTGTAAGGAACGGATATGTTAAGACATAAGATATATAAGATTCACAATTTATAGGATATCATTTGAAGAAAATTTCTTTGAGAATTTGTGAGGTTAACTTCTAGAAGATTGATCAACAAACTTTTATTATCGTAGATGTTTGCTCTTGTGAAAGTATTTTCTTGTTTTTCTTTTTCTTTTTCAAAACAGCAAGAAGTGAGAATATTCATAAATTGAACTAAGACTTAAAAAATTCGTTCATATATAAAAACTATTACATACCACATACTGTATTTTCTCGTTTAGAAGCCTGGGTTTGAGTGACCTTGAAATGATAAATCTACCGCAATATTATCTCAAATTAAGTGCTGGTCTCAGTTGCCAAGGGAAACCCCTTCTATATATACTTTTTGGCCCTTTTAAGCAGGAAAATACAGTACTTAGCTAAAATTAGTTATGAAAATCATAATTGTAGAGTGGGTTATGTATTATCATTGATCAATTTAACAAGGAGAAGTTGTAAACATAATTTTTCTGAAAATGCCAGAGAAAACAGGTGAACACAATGTGAAGGTCAAATTTTTTTGCACTGGGAAGGAATTAACACTCCAACCAATGCATGTTCCAACAATTTATCACTTCATGAGCATCCTAAACTGTCTTATATGATGTACAGCTACTAGATTTGAATAAAATGGTGGGGTGTGCATGCAACTTGGTAAATGCATGACAAATACAATGCATGAAAGTTATTCACCTCTAACATTGTCATTATAATCTTAGGCACCATATTGAGTTATCAATGGAAGGGGATATGAAATTGATATAATCAATTAGATTAAAATTTATAGGGTTATATCCTGAGCTAATTTTGGTGTGGTAAGTCGTGAAGATGTATGCATGTGGTGAAATGAGAAAAGGAATTTATGACATTTAATTCTTAATGAAGCCATTGTTACTATTTTAACTGGTTATGTTTGTAACCATGGTGATGGGCACTGGATATATAATTGTTGTCTTGAGCTGTCAGTTGTAATATGGTCGTGATGCTGTTTTACGTAAATCGTTGTTAAATTTTTGTGTACATTTTTAGATCATAATAAAACTGCTGTCTTTTCATGATCAGAAGTAGAGTTATGCTAATCTAAAAGGTAAAAAAGATAGAAAATAAAAGATATGTGTGATCTTGTATTTCCAAAAATTGAGATCATAAATTTTCTTAATTGTACAGTCTTGTATTGCAATTTCATCAATATAAGTTCATCCTAAGATTGACACTATTATATAATTACACCTCATAGGTACTGAGAATGTTGCGAGTACACCTAAGACATCAAAAGATGCTGCTGCAAAAGCATCTCCTGCCCCTGCTGCTGCAGCGGAGAAAGAGAAAACTACTGCTACGACTGCTGCCGCTACTCCTGCGAAAGCTGAGAAAGCTCCGGTTGGTCATTATTGCTCACTAACATTATTTGTAGTGACAATGTGGGATAGTTGAAATTATTAACTATTTCTGATCATGTCATGAATATAGGATTACTAGAGCATGGATCGTGATAATAAACATGTAGGATATGGCGGGATGTATTATTACTGTCATACTCTATAAGATTTTTGAAGTAAATCGTTTCTGAGTGCTGAGTTCATAGACGAGGAAACCCTACTCAAGAGGACGTCATATAAATCCTGGACTCCCATTGGCTGTAGGAATTCCTCAGCCAATGGGAGTCCATGGGTTCACATGACGTCTTCTGTAGTTAGTTTCGAAGTATATAAAATCTGCTGTATCATTTTGTTCGTTACATGAGAGTTTCCGAGATATTTGTTCTTGGTTGCGTTCGCAAATAGCTTTTAAGTTATCAGTGATTAGGTGACTGTGCATTCATGTAGATTATCTACTCCCTGAAGTTATGATTTAAATATGACTTTACTTCGATGTCGTATTTAATTTTCAGCCTGCTGCGGAAACCCCATCCAGCCAAGGAATGGCGCAGTCCATGTCCCAATCCATGACTCAATCGATGACGCAATCGATTTCTGAGAAAATGGAATTATTCCAGAACCAGCAAGAGTTGGACAACTTGCGAGCTGAAGTCCGTGACCTTGAAGAAAAATTGGAGACTTTGAAGGTCAAAAGGGCAGACGACAAGTCAAAACTGATGGATTTTGAGAAAGTCAAGATTCAACTGCAATCAGTAAGTTGATGTTTTCCTAACATTGCAATCAGTAACTACAATTAGTGTCGATGTAGCATGTATTTTGTTAATGTGCCTGTAGTCTGAATTGAAATCTGTTTTCACAAATTAGTAAAGAGAAACATGACAGTCTTTGGAAGGTTGTTCTGACCGACATTTTGATGATAATAGTTTTAATCCATTATGACTGTCATAACTCTTGGGATTTGCCTGCTATTTATATTTTGCATAGGATTTAGGTGAAACAGCTGTTGGGTTAATAACTGAAATTTAAAAAAAAAATAAAAATAAATAAAGGACACACATTGGATGGTTTGTTGTTAGTTGATGTTAAAACAGGTATTGTACAATACAGCTATGGTGATAATACAATAACGCTGTTTAGTGCGGAGAATTCTAAAGAACAATCTCCAAAAGTTTTTTTTTCCAATGGAAATTATCATTTTCATTAGAGCATGGGTCCGTTGATTATAGAGGAATTCCAAAACTGGTTTGTTAATTTACATGTGTTGCTGTACGAAATCATGATCAAGGAATGATTACAAAAATTTGTTTTTGCTCATCACAGTTTGATGGTTGTCCCACAGTGAATTTTGGAGTACTGTCTCAATGATGTGAATCATCTCAGCTTTGAGAAACATGCGGTCATTTTGAATTGTTCATTTCTAGTGCGTTCATATAAAAAAAATCAGGAATGTTATTTTATATATATTTAAAAATTCAGGAATGTTATTTGTGGATAAAAACTTTGTTTTTACAGGAGACTAGAAGGGTAAATACAGCAACGACTGTAGATGAATCGGCTTTTGCCAATTGTGCTGTAAATATTAACATTTGCTAAAGGAACTAAGAGCTCTAGCGCTTCGGGAGTTTTCCTATAGTAAGCATTAGTTGTTTTGTGGGAATCTATGGGTGGCTAATCATACACAAAAAAAAAGAGAAAATTAATTTGTGTGTGTCAATTAGTAAGTTAATTTAAGGGTTTCTAAACTTTAAATAGATTAGTTTACTTGGTGATCTTAATGTCAGACTAAGCATTTTTGTGGTATCTTCGGATTATAAATGTGTTTGAAGTTGTTTTATTTTTGATCTAAAGTTTTTGGTAATTCTCACTAAGTGAGCTTAGAGTTAATTTTGACTTTCATAATTTAGACTTGAGCAGGGTCAAAATCTAAGCGCAATTTTTGTTTATATCCTCCGTGTAAATATTTTATGTCGAGTCTTTCATGAATTTTTATAACGTTTCTGGATTTATAATAAGTTGCTGTTGAATTTGCATGACCTTTGTCTCCCAGGCAGGACAGGGCTTCAGCTTTCATTTTTTCTACTTTTAATAAATGTGTTTTATCTTCAAATATCCTCAGGAAAATTTTGTTTAAAGTTTCATTCCAGCGTGTGATGGTTAGGCTATAGTGGATATTTTGTTGATACATTCTTACATCTTGAAAGCTAAAGAAGTCAATGAATTTAGAATAATAAACTTGAAATAATACATATATCTGAAATGAATATATACATGCTGTTTTTTGGTCGAGTGATTGTAGGCCAATAGCCCTCTTAAGATGTTCAATATTCAATATGTATTCTACATGTCGATAAGATTCATTCATTCATTAAAGAATCGCATGGAAGTACATCCCCTAGTCTGCAAATTAGACGTAAAATATCCTATGGCAAAACATGGTTGGTGATGCCAAAGCACCTTACAGAGATAATTAGTTGATGCTACTCTTTTGTTTTATTCTATTTAGCTGCAAGAATACAAGCTGAAGCAACAAGAAACGATGAACGACCTCCAACGCCAACTGCAAATGGCCAAGAAGGAGATGAGAGAAGTCCAGGAGGCGTACGATCGATACCGAGAGGAGATGTCTGACCTCGCGGAAACTGTGGAAATAGCCACTTTAGACAAAGAAATGGCTGAAGAGAAGGTATAAAATCCAATTATATTCTGTGTACCAAAGATCCTCATAGTCCCAAATGTGACTCTGGTGTTGTTTTTTTTGCACTTGATGTAATATGTGAAGGTTAAGCTGTCTTGTAAATACACTCAAACAACTAAGACGTCCATTTATTGAGAGAAAATAATGTAGAGCAAAGATATATTTTAATTTTTTATGATTATATGGTGCTCGTTTGGTCTTGGTTAATTAGCTAAGTCTGAAACAACCTATTTATTGAATGTAATAAATTTATAAAGGAACTGTTTTATTCAACAGTGTGAGAGCCTCCAACAAGAGGTTGATTCGCTGAAAGAGAAAATGGATGAATTGAACGTCGACTTGAACATCATGAAAGAAGAAATGGCTTCAGCACCCTCAGATGGCGCCGCTAATACTTATCAGGTAAATTTTTTTTTACAACTGGAAGTTGTAAATCTTTTTTAGAAAACTACAGTGAAAGGCTTCGTGGTTGATACAATAAACCCAAGAGAGTACGGCCGATTTTATTTTTGGGTTAATTACAGGTAAGTTTTCTTGATGGCACACAGGTGCTCTGAACTTTGACAAACGTCTGAATTGTAATCTGCATTTACTGCCTTTAAGTTTTAGGCAAACAAGATCATTATAATGCCCAGATATAATACAAATATATCTTTCATTGAGAAAACTCAATCAATACTGGAATAGAGTAACTAGTACTTCAATATATCGGTCAAATAATGAAATTGAAAATTCCTCATTATTAAATACAGCTGTATCTATAATAATAAAATGTTGATGTTCCTCAAAGATAGTTTGTGCTTGCTTGATTTGTGGCTAAAGCCAGGAGAGTTTCAATTAACCAATTTTCTTCTGTTCTATCAGGTTAAACAACTAGAACAACAGAATGAGAGACTTCGAGAGGCTGTCGTGAAAATGCGTGACTTGTCAAACCAAGAGAAGCAAGAGAGTGCAAGAGCTACGAAGGAACTGGAAAAACTGAACAATGATCTGAGCAATTTGCACAAAGACAAAGAAAAGTTTTCGAAAGAGGTCAACGACCTCCAGAACCAGGTTCTTGAACTCAAGGAACAGGTGAGCAAGTTCATATCAATTTGTAAAACTGCTCTGGGATGGTAACACATATTTGATCTTAAGCTTCTTGGATCCTCTCAGGGCAATTTTCAATGGGTCAGTCGGTTGAAAATCCAGGAATAAAATAAAATGCCACATTAAATAAAATTGAGACATTTAATATTTCTGTCGGATCATTTCTCATTGTATAGGTGGATCAGAAAAGCTAAAAATTATGTAAGTGCCGGCTTACTTTGTTTTGGATAAATTTTGTGCAGCCCTCTAAGACAAGTTCTTTCATATTCAAGGTTGATGCAGCCCAAGGAGCTGAAGAGATGGTGGAACAATTAACAGAGAAGACTTTGCAACAAGAAGAACAAATGCAGAACCTGTTGGAGGAGAAATCTGATTTGGTGAGTGATCGCTTTGCAAGTACGACTACACTCAGGGTCATTGAATTTGGCCAGGGTCATCGAAATTCGCCACTCTAAAAAATTTATCAAAAAACGCTTTTAAGATGCCTGTTGAAGTGTTAGAACATGGTTGATGATGTGAAAAGTTGGTTTGGGTAACAAATTATGAAATTGCAAGATGTGATTGTCAGAAGTGGCCAATTTCGATGACCTGGTGAATTTTGATGACCCCTAGTGTACTATGTTTGACCCTCTGTTTGACCCTATGAATATTGTGTAATGAAATTATGCACCCGACTCCTTACAAAAATAGACAGCTGCAAAAATATTTCTGGTCACTGGAATAGTAGAGTATTTCAAGCAAGCATTCAAGGACATAACTGGTGTGGTGGTGGATGGGTGGATTAGGACTTTTGTCCTGTATTTCTGCACCTATTGGGCTAATTAGGACAGGCAGAGACCATGGCAATTAGATGAAGGTTGAAACAGCCATCCAACTTAGGCTCGACCGGGAATCAAACCTGGGACCCAGAGGTTGGAAGCCCAGAGCGCTACCTCTGAGCTAGGCCCCCACCCTCCACATAACTGGTGTAATAACCAAGTGTATGTCATTGGCAATTTGATTAACAGGATCTTTACAAAGAACCCTATGTTTCGGTGGGGCCCCTCAATAGCGGTGATAGGCCTAGGACAAGTCTCCCTGTCAATTTGGAGAAATCTCAATATTGGACTATACTTATTTTAACACTGATTTATGTAAAATACCTGTATTGCCTTCTTTATGTTCTGTGTGTTCTCTTTTATTGAATATTCATATATGACAGGATTCTGTCGATAAAATAAACAGGATCTGAGAAAATGTATGAATGTTCATTGATGTGGCATTCTATGATCATTTTGATAAAATTCATATTATCACTTACAGGAAGCGCTGTGTGAAATGAACGACGAATTGGCAGAAAACTTACGTGAGACAGAACTAGAGTTACGAGAGGAGATAGATCTCGCTAATGGCCGAGCTGCGGAGGCAAATCGCAAGATGGAGGCGATGCAGGAGAACGTAGCGGATTATGAGAAGACCATCTCCAAGTTCAGGGAGCTTGTAGCTCAGTTGCAGGTATGGTAATGGGTAATTTAGCGAATAGAACGATCATAAATGGCATATAGTTATATATAGAGTGTCCTGAAAAAGTATCGGGACAACCTAGAATGCCAGTTATGAAAACTTTGTATAATGTAACTATTAATGGTGCTCTTCGTAAATTCACGAACAGAATGAAATCTCTGTAATCTGTTGTGTAACTTATTTAGGAAAAAATCATGAGCATTATGCTGTAATTGTTATGCAGAAACTGATGATTTGTCTAAAAAAAGAAAAGAAAAAAAGACTGTCATGGGTTAAATGTTTTTTTAAAATCAAGATATATCTATTGGTTAAGTGCTTGGTTTGATCAAGGTCAAAGTGTATGTCTTCAGTGCATCGCTTCTGAAGCATAGTTTACAAGCCACCAACCTCAATTAAACTGATTAATTTAATTGAATTGCATGATTTATTATTGTCTTCAGGACAGCAACAGAGAATTACGCAGCAAGCAACAAACAGGAGGTGAAGCGAAAGCGGAGACTCCCTCCATCGAAATGTTCGACTTCAAGGCTAAGTTTGCTGAGACTAAGGCCCACGCCAAAGCCATCGATATGGAACTACGCAAACTCGATGTACAACAGGCAAACAGACACGTGGCGTACTTGTGCAGCTTCATGCCCGAGAGTTTCTTGAGGCGAGGAGGTGACCATGATGCCGTTCTTGTTCTTTTGCTGATTCCTCGATTGATTTCGAAGATCGACCTGCTGATTTCTCAAGTTAGAGAGAAGGTAAGTAGGAGAAATGTTAAATCGTTAACTCGTATCGAGTTTAGTACAGAAACGCAGACCAAAATTTATGACCATATTTGGCGTCATTAAAAATATCATTATTTTGACCAACACTCATCATAGTGCAACAAGAATAACATTTGTGAAAATTTGTGGGGGTTTGGGAGCGGCAGTACCCCAAAAAATGAAAAATATACATCATTCATTGAATTCCGGCATTTGACGTCATGTATAGCAACAAGGCTCGCAAAATGTGGTCATAAATTTGGGTCCGCCATAATGTAATGTAAATGTAACCTTGTCATTTACTTAATGAAAGTATTCACGATACCTTTTCTCTTTCAGTTTGAAGTGCCAGAAACCCTAGAGCAAGATGATGTTTTGAAGAATCATAAAAGTGATGCGTTCAGTTTTGCCAACTCATTTACGCACTCCTTGTGTGTTCTTCAAAGTGCTCTGAAACAGTACGAAAGGTACTGTGTAATTTTGGTGGCCTTTTGAAGCTTATTGTATCACACACAAATGTCTTTTAAAATTCTTCTAGCTCAATTCGCTCGTGAAAGATCTGTTGCAAATCTTGATACATCATTTTACAGCGCCCTGGATACCTGCAGTGTTGAAGTCCTTCTTAAAGTTGGCACCCTGTTACCAGAAATTGCTGTGCATGAGAAGTCGATTGATTTCTTGATTGAACTTCTCCGAAAAGACCAGGTTAGATCTTAAAATTTCAGGGCTTGACTTATTTTGTCTGTAAACTTTGCTTATCTCTGAGACTAAAAATAAACTATTTACGATTGATGATTCAGTAAACTGTAATGATGATCTAGTAGTCTAAACCCATTGCTTTTTTTGGCATGCTCCATTACAATAGAATGGAAAATGTGAGAAAAATTTGTGAAACAAGTATTTTCATTTGGAAGTTAGTGTTGATTTCATTACAATAGAATGGAAAATGTAATAACAATTCGTGAAACAAGTATTTTCATATGGAAGTTAGTGTTGATAAAACCTCACAGTTGAGACCAATATTAAGACCACCTGGATATTAAGACCATTTTAATGGGCCCTGTAATTGCACTAAATTATGGATATGTTTCAGAATTAAGACCACTTTGATACCAATACCAGTGATTCCCAAGGGTGGTCTTAATTGTGGGGTTCTACTGAATTTCATTGAAATGTATAACTGTTATCTCCTAAATTTTTGATTACCACAATACTTAGTCATTGTTTAAACCTTCTGTTTCCCACTTCAGCTGGATGAAAACATCTCTCGTGAGCCACTGGAGAAGTGCATCGCATACTTCCAGACATTGTACGATGTCCACTTGTCTCATGAGAAGATCGATTGCACAACTCTGATGGCCGACCAAGTGCGCGTTCTGCTCGCTGCCAATGATTGCATCAACGTAGATACATCAAGACTCAAGTTGGCTCTGTTGGTGAGTTTGATGAGCCCGTTTTTGGGCTAGTTAGCTCTGCCCCCCCCCCCCCCCCCCCCCCAGAGGGGGGAGAGCTTTGTCCAACTTAGTTTTCTCTGTTAGAGGTCGTTTTTCCGCTCTAGTAACTGTGTGCAGCTCTTCAGTTGATCGTCGCGAAAATGGTTCTTGAACAAGTATGCAACCCGCATTACTGGCGGGAAATGCCGTTATTTGGATCCCCAGTTGATCCCATAGGCCTAGCCTTTAAAAAAAGTTTATTTCAGCAAGATAAAAAATATATATACCTACCTACCTACTACCTACAGTTGTATTGTGCTGTCACCTATTATATTCCGCAATTTAGAACCCACTAGGCACTATGGATAACAGTGTCCCTGCTGCAATGGGCAGAGCTCTGCACATCCCATGTGCATTCTAGTTTAGTCTATTTTGTGGCTAATGAATGTTGCTGTTTCTGTTTATTAAATAGGATCTTTCTTTAAAGTTTCTAATGTAATAATTTCTCACCACATGTATATGTTATTCGAAACTCTAATACTGAGGATGCATAAATTCTATATAGACTGTAAACCATGTCAAAGACTGCCTTGCAATTAGGACCACAGTTGTAATTTACTGACAAATTGCAATTTACATCAATAAACCATAAAGACCAGTAGAGTTATTATTACTGTGTTTGAAATTGAGATTATTTTCTCTGCAATATTCTATTTATGATTAGTACTACTTGGAATCAAATATTCATGTACTTTTTCCAACAGGCTGGTCAAGAAACGAGTGACATTTCAATCTTGCTGAAAGACTTGGAGAGCCAGAACAATGACATCCGACTCTCATGCCGCAAGATCAAACGGCGCATTCCACAACAGGAAGGAGTCACTACAACCCCACTGTCATTCGGCAAAGAGGTATGTCACAAATGTTTTTTCATATTGCATTCTGTAAACTTAATATTTATGAAAACTTTAGTGAGATGTTTCAAAGATGCATTTGTATGGAAAATAGTTATCTGCATTTAGAACACGATGTAGATAAGAATAGCTTTAACTATGATTTTATAACATAAAGAAAGATTAGTTAGGTGCAACACTAAGAGCATTTGTGATTATCTTAGAAAAGAGACTCGTCAACGGAAAAGTGTTAGAGCATGACAGAACAACTGTAGCAGAAATTGAAAGAGATAAATTTTATAGATTAGTACAGCAGATCTATAAGGAAGTAGGTTTCATGGTAAGGTAGATACAATTTCTTGCTTCACTCTTTAGGTTCAAAATGATTTGGTGAAATGCATTGAAGAAATGACCAAAGTCGTACGCACTCTGCAAGAGACAGCTTTGGCGGCCATGAAACAGGCTGCCCTGATTACTGGTAAGTGCTGCCACCTTGTGTTTATGACATAATTAAGCCCCATCCTTGTAAAGTGTACAAACCTTATTGTTTAATGGCTGTAATGTGTGTTAAGTTATAAATGTAATACCTGACCCTTTCGTTGCACAAAGCCATACCTTGTAAATTTATTGTTGAATGTTTAAGACAAGTGTAATGTGGCAGAAAATTATGTAATGCCAAGTAATGTAATTTTACCCAATGTAAAATATTTACTCTCTATGGTGCAGTTCAAGATGTGTACCTGTGTATCAGCTCAACAGGGAAAATATGTTATTAATCATTATTCTCTACTCAGAGATTCAAATAATTTTTCAAAATGTGTTAGGTGAAATATGGTAGGAAAAAAAAAGCAAGCTTGATCTTTCGGTAACTTTCTGATAATACCTTAATTGGTTAAATTTCACCATATAAAATCATGAAGTGATGGGCTTACATGGTTAGTTTTTACATTTTTCTCCAAACATCTGAAATTTGTCGAAGTTGTTCGAAAACAGCTATTTCCTCACTTGAAAAAGTCTGTAAGAGCCTTCACTGGAAATGTATTATTTTACCATTCAAACAGTACAGCATGATATTTGCATATTCATATATTTGGCAAATACACATTTGGTATATGTTACGCCTTATATATACTTACTCCGCCTTTTGTGAACTTTACACATCTGTATCAAAACATGAACTGAGGCTTGCAAGTGGCGGAAACATTTTCATCCAGCTTTTATTATTTGCAAATGAATGAAAGGTTTCCCTTATACCTAACTTTAGTTCCAGAAGGCCAGATGTTTTCATTGTGTGTTTTATGGACATGCTGAAACCAGATTTTGCGACAGAAATTGATACAAATTTTAAAATTTCGGCAGAACTAGTGAATTAGCTATTCTCAGTTTGAAGGGCAATAGATTATAGCTAAAATGTGCAAATTTTAAATTTTTTGAAGTGCGATTAGAGTTTCGGCACATTAATGGCCTGAGAAATTTTAAGTAAGAACTTACGAAAAATAAAATGACAAAGAATAAAGAAATTTTTTCTTCTCTTTTTCAAAAGTTTTAATTCTTAGGCTAATCCTGATATCGTATCAGCTAGAAAAAGCTCAGTAATGTCCGTAAACCATAAAATTAAAGCCTCTGGTGGCGACGGCAAAATTTAAATTAAATGTCATTCTCCAGGGGAAGATGAGGATGCTGGAACAGGTGGGAAAAATGAGATGACGCTTTCTCATTTTTTTGATTTTTTGCGTATTTTATTTTCTTTACGTCCTATCCATTGCATGTTAAGTATAAATGCTTACAAAAAGTTATGTGATTTGCATAGAGTATATGAATGTACATTACATATAGCTTGCTATAGAATATTGTATTAATTATATTGATGCCTACCTTCACTTGCATTATCCATATTACTTTGTTTCTTGTCTGAATGCGGAATACATAACCAAAACAGCTGCAATGTTTATCAATGAACAGAAATTTTCAGCCGTTCATAATTTGAGTTACAGGATTGTGGCTAATTTATGAAAATAATGTCTTCCTATATTTTTAGTGTCTCTTAAAAAACGACAGAAAAACAATCTGATGTGTTTTGTGCGCTTAAACTTAGAACTATGTTAAGGGTCACTGTCAGTTCCATTATTTTGTAAATGTGGCAGAGATCTGCATATTATTTTAAACAGGCTCAGCTTTACGGCAAAAAACTTTAATCCTTAGTAGATTTCAAACTGTTGTATGCAAAGCTAAGCAGATACTTTATAGATTATATATACATGCCATGAGAAGAGAAAATTCATATCTCATTTAATTGCAACATGTAAAAGTCTTGATTTAATTTTTCTCATAACTGCATTGCAGCTGGAATTTTTTGTTGGTTGCGTATTCTATGCATTTTATCTGCTTTCTTGATTACAAGTGACTTGTCTTTCTGTCGGTACTATGTGATATAATTTTTTTCTATTCATTTCCAATACGTATGATTTAAATATAGTATATACGGTGGAACCCCACTATTTGAGACCACCTTTGGGAATTGCATAAGTTGTCTTGATAGAGTTGGACCCGTTCTTAACGAGCACGCTTGTAACGATAGTCTAAGTATGACGAGATCATTGTCTAGAAACACATGTTTCACCTGTCTTTTAAACCGGACTGGAATATACACTGCTGTGCAAAAGTCTGGAAACTCTCAATAGTTTGATTGTGACTGAAATTGATACTTCTAATGACCAATTGAGGTAGAAATAAACTCGTCCACATGTTTAGAACACAAACATTTCTAACAGCATTTTCAGAATAACTGATTGATGTTATTGTTTTGCGATTATCAAAAACGTTAAAACTTACACGATTTTCCAAACTTTTGCACGGCAGGGTAGTTAAACCACAGACGTTTTGGGAGACCCAGCACTTCAGCTTTTTGCACACCTAGTGGTTGCAGGGAACAAATACCTGTGACGTCACAATTGATGTTTACTTTTTATTGGTGATTGTGGCTTGTAGTATGACGTCATCTACTTGTTTACATGTACCACTCTGCATCCGCGAGGTGGCAGTTAAGTGACTCGGTGCATTTCTATTGGCTCTGGTTAAACCCAGTTATAATGAAAACTGACAGTCAAAAGTGGTTCAATATAGACATGCCTAACTGTATCGTGAATATTGAATTTTTCTTAACTTTGAAAAATGTTGAAACTAAAATTTATAAGTGGACCCTGACTGTATGTATTATAAGCATTAAGTTGTTTTAATTTTGAAATTTATTTTTATATGGTCTCTAAGTTTTGGGAATCTCACTTTGGGACCCAGCAAAGGGGTCATATTATAGAGGTGGTCGTTATACTGAGGTGGTCTTAATTCTGAGGATCCACTGTATCATACATAGACACACCCACTGCACCAGCGCTTGCTTTCATGCAGTTTCTACACAAACTCACAAACTGAAAAACAATTAAGTCAGTGTGATTTAGATAAGCAATATAAACTTAAATAAAGGCCAAGGGAAGCACACTTTTGAATCACACTGTTGTCAGGGAACTGTTACGCATGAGAAATCATTCTATGTGGAACATCACGCACTATGCGGGAAGTCTTTCAAAGTGAAGCAAAAAAGTATTTGTTAGCCATACAGTGATGTTTGGCAAATCATTTGGTAGAACATTTTTTTCAATTACCTCCCAAATTTACTGAATCTTGCTGGAAGATTTGGTTGGGCCCATTCAGTTAAGTATGTAATGTAAACTGTACAGGTCCCTGGACTACAGGAAAGTGAATGAATGAATTTTATTGACATGCAGAGGTCACAAAAGACCTATTTGTGTATAAACCCGTTTTTTCGGTCAAAGGTTAATTCCATTTTCAAATTCAATCAGGACAATATTCATCGGCATATTATTATTACCAGTATTAATATTTCTAGTTTACCCTCGTACCCATACTAACGGGTGTTAGTAGCTGGAAATAGAGACTTATCTACCATTTTCATTTAGTTCAATCCGCTTCCCTGTATTCAAAATCTCCTAATAACCTATAATCTGAGGCATAAAGGACAATATATTATTTCACTCTATTAATATAAGAACTGTATCCATGAAATTTTCATTAAATCTCTTTCGAGATGTTTCTTAAATGTGCACTACATACCATACAAAATTAAGTAAAAACATGATTTTTATATGAATTAAAGTTCAGTTGCTGAGAGTAATTCTAGATTATTGGATAATGAAGTGGTTTTATGTAAATGTAGGACCATTAAAGATGACTTGTAGCAATTGTTTTACTTACTTTGAAGTAATATTTTGGTTTGCTAATTAAATAATTTAGACTACTAGTCATTTGTTATTATTTTAATGGTCAGACTTTTTAACTGCATGAGTAATTCAAAGTGTTGCTTATGTTTATGAATTTTTTAGCATGCGCAGTGTCTTGAATTAGTCATCTGTGTTAATTTGGCATTGTTAGTTTTTGATCTTTATCTGTGAAAATATAAAAGAACGAAAGCTAGATTACTGAAAGAGATTTGGATTGGCAAAGCACAAAAAAGT
The DNA here is from genome assembly GCA_932294295.1 of Alitta virens. Lineage (NCBI taxonomy): Eukaryota > Metazoa > Annelida > Polychaeta > Phyllodocida > Nereididae > Alitta > Alitta virens. Next base: position 25,531,885 of record OW028580.1, on the reverse strand, counting down.
GTCCAAATTTTATCTTTGATCAGTTGCGGGACATTTTTCAGTTGGGAAATGGTATGCTATTTAACTGAAATATTTGTGTTCTTTTTTTTCCAGAGGGCAAAGGACTACAAAGTAAAAAGTTGGAGGAGTTTGCGTTCAATGCGACGGACACCATTTATGCCCACAGCAGTGCTACACCATACAATGTCCTAAGGTATGACTGATAACTTTTAAGACAGCAGAAATTGAGCTTTGAAACCTAGGAGCTTTATGACATTGCCATGTCATCGAAATTCACCACCTTGAATAAACTCCTATGTCTGTTGCAGTGTTAGAATATTGCCGTTTAATGCAGAAAATTAGTTTACAAACGGGATACTTTTGACCCAACAGGGGGAGCTTCATGCCAGTCCTTACAACCTTTGTGACATCACCAATGCACTCAATGACCTAATTGTATGATTACGTCATTAAACAAAAGTTTAAGCAAAGAATAAGTACCAAGAAGCGCCACTCGCTATACTTTACATTGTAAACGCTGCGCCTCCTTTTCCCAGCATGTCTGTATCATGGCATATGACGTCATAATCGATCAGTATGATGTCACTCAATAGTCGCCGATTGTTCTCTGTTTATGACGTAATCAGCTTGGTTAAAAATGTGCCTCCTTTTCCCTGTAGGCATAGCGCGTCCTACTTACGAGAGTTCAGGTTCTTGATACTTATTCTTTGGTTTAAGGACTGGCATGGAGCTCCCCCTGTTGGCTCTAAAGTCCCCCATTATGAACGGTGTATAAATGTGTTTGTTGGGCTTGGTGAATTTCAGTGTCTCTGCAAAGCTCTATTTACCATGTTTACTTTTAGTCAAATGTTGTGTACTCGATGTCTCTACAGTGTCATTAAAGTATTTAACCCTGGATCTCCATAGTTTAAGGGTAACACTGTGTCACTGTTTAGTGTAATCGACAAAATTTTGATGAATTAATTTAGTGTTGGCCACTTCGTTGTATATAAATTTATTGGAAAGTGTCTATATAACTTTTATGTCTAACTTTTAGAACTACAAAACTATATTTCAGCAATATTATTATCATCATCATTTTATCTAAGATATGTGTATGTTGTAGTGATGAGGCCCCAACTTGTCACTGTGTAGAATCTCCTGTCTAAGGATTGTAGTGCAGAACTTACCGTACCCTGTCTAACCTAAAGCAATCGTTCATTGTTATTTCAGAGAGGCGTGCACCAAAGTGTCTGGAGTGGTCAAGAAGCTTGCTGTTGCGATGGAAAATGGCGAGTATGACTTTGATGGTACCCAGGAGAAGCGGGTAAGTATTTTGACTAAATAAGTGTTGTAATAAGTTTAAATTATGGGTTGTGTGAATAACAATTTTAAAACTGTCCATTTGGATTTATAGTGACTGTTTACAATCAACAAAATTGTGGATTTTATGAAAATATGCCATCTTTTAAAGTATTTTATTTTATTATTTAATTTTTTTTAGCCAATGCCACCCGTTATGGTGAGGGCCATGGGTGTCAAGCAGCAAATGAGCGACACGGAAAATCTGAAAATCAAGTTGGAGAATAAAGAAGATCAGATTAAAGAACTTAAGACACAGCTGAAGATGAAGGTATGTACATGTACATATATGGGTTTAGTGCAGTATAGTGGACACAAATTTATGCCCATATTTGGCCGCCATAAAAAATTAAATTTTATCAAATATTTCACAAGTTTGAAGTTCTAGCACAATTACAATAACATTTTGTTTAGATAAGCAGGGGTTTGGGGGCAGTAGCCCCCAAGAAAAAGCAAAAATAAACCTTGTCTTTACCGTGAAGATGAAACCGCCGTTATAACTACATTAGTTTGTGACGTCATACTTACATTTTTACGTCATAGGCCTGGCAATGAGGCTTGTTAAATCATAAATCTGGGTCCGCTATACTGCACTTATTCCAAATATATATACATATATATATATATATATATATAATTTTATTTGTCTTAAGACAAACAATATGTTTTGGTCGGAACTCAGTGTGACTTTTATTATGAATAAACATGTAAATGATGCAGAAATGGCCATCAACATTGGCTGAGGGCCCTGCATGAATATTAACATTAATAACTTGTAATAATTGTAGCAAATTATGGGTTAAGAACATAAGTGGCAGCATGATTGAATGAACTGGGGTTAGCCAGGGGGCAACCACCCTTGCACCGAGGATGGGGGGCAACCTGATTGGTCAATCAGGTCATTTGACCTAAGTGGTTATTTTTGCACACAGTTGCTGGGGGCCTCAGTCAAATGTGATTTTATTCTGAAATCTTGTTTTGTGGCAGCATAGCTTGCTGTATCAGTGGTAATTTATTCAAAAATTTAAGAGTGGCCTATTGAATTTTGAACTGAATAAAGTAGATGATAAGTTTGTTTACCAAATTTATGATGAGTTATAGTACGTAATTGATGATATCTAAGTTACAAATATTTGCTGTCCAATCCGTATAAATTATTATTGTTGGAACAGATATTGTGGATGTCTAAGTGATTCGCATATTTGTGCTGAAAATTAGATTAAAAAATATTGTGAAAATTATTAATTCTGTAAACTAATTCATTAACAGCAAGAGGAGATCAGTGAACAACAAGTGCGCACGAGTCGTATTGAGAGGAAATTGGATAATTCCGGAAAGGATGCAGATGATCGTGTGGAAAAATTCCGTACCAAGCTGGATGAAGCTAATCAAGAATTGCAGAGGAAGACAAAGTGAGTTTCGGGTGTATTGGACAAAATTTTGATGAAATAATTTAGTGGTGGTCGCTTCGTTATAAAGAAATTTATTGGAATAACTTTGGATGAATAGTCGTCTGTACAAATGTGTCACTGACGTCTGTCGAAATGTTTTGATGGTGTTGATTCAATTTATTGCATTTTGCCTGTTGGAGTTAGGCAATGGTTTGCCATTAATTCTATTGATCAAACTATTCTCGCCATTGAAAAACTACTCATAATTCAAGCTAGCCCACTATCAGACCACCAATTTTGGAGTGAATTGTTAGGTTCTTCTGTATGTATTTGATTCAGAGCAGAAATCCATGAGCAAAATCTCGCTTCACAGCTCTTGAACTTGTTCCAGACACAAATTGAATGTAGCCATTATGTCTAACTCAGACAGCAGACTTATGGTATTGTCATTATTTGAGACATTTTCATCATCTTTTAACAGAGAATATGAAGAAACAATGGATGCCCTTCAAGGTGACATTGACGCCCTTGAAAGCGAACGAGCTGAACTGAAGGAAAAACTGAAGTTGTTGTCGAAGAAGACTCTGCTCGAAGGACTAACTCGGCAGACCGGTTCATCAGGTATAGCTGCTCTTGTTGCTGGAGATCCAGGTAACATAATTATTCCTTTATCATGCTTGCTCCGTTGGTTGGAAGTTGCTTCTACATTAAGCTTGTACCCTAGTCAAGCACTGTAGATTGGCTATGAGAATATAACAAGGTTTGGCTTCATAACATTTCTTTTAGTTTGAGTGACTTTTTTAATGGTAATATATCGAAACCATGCGTTGTAATAAATTTTATTATTTAGTACAATTTGTGAACTAGTTATGTTTTGCATTTGAAAAATTACATTTGTGTGGCAAATTGGAAATTATTTCCAGCATGATTTGAAGTGTAATGGTGTGATCGATTTAGAATTTGAATTTCGAAAGTACATCTACATTATTATGTAGTTTTGATTTTAGGACGTTTGTACAGCATGATCAACAAATATATTTATTGAGTGAGAAATGATTTACGCCATGGGCATTAAAACTGCAGTTTGTTTATTCATATTTTATATGATTACATAATATTGTGATTAATTTAACAACTTAGTATTAAGTGGTGTAGGTGCTTTTAAATTCAAGTGTCTCATATCCGTAATGGTAAGCAAAGTAATTTAAGTGTGATAATGAACGTAATATCCGTGTCGAATATGCAATGTTGGTTAGAAATTTAGAATTTTTTCCTCGCAATTATGTGTAATTAATGTATATTGATTTCATATGTTTTGGCAAATTTGCCAAAAAGGTACAAGTGCACTTGGCAATGCAAGGAGGGAGTTCAAACTTCTATCACTACTAAATTAGTTCAATACACTTTGAACAAGCCAGCATACCTTCAGAAGACAATTGCAAAAGACATATCCTGAAGAAAAATTATATCCACTCAAGGCGCTATTAAACACTTTCGCACACTCGGCCAGCTATGCACCTCTCACTTTGCTCTAATTAACAATAACAGAGGCCGTGTTTTTTGTACAATTGGTAAAAACTCACCACTGTAAAATGATTTGTAAATAAGAATTTCGAGCTGGAGTACCCTGGATCGAAACTCAAGCATTGATTACTTGACTTGAATATTAAACTTCTAAATATTTTGTGTTTACATTTTATTTTCTTCATAAAAACTTTAGGGGTACAATTTATAATGTGAGAGTCAGAGACTGCAAATATTGACGTTGGAGGAATTAAACATTTTTTTTTATTTCATTGAACTAGCATGGTTTGCAAGCATTTTTGAAAGGAATGATTTGTTACATTCATGTATTCTAGAATTTTTTGAACAGCGTGCAAGATATATTATGGTTTTTATTGTGGTATATTTCAATATTAATTGCCACATGCTGTATAATGATAGTAATAACAATTTTAGTTCTTAATCTAATGAACTATTGTAAATACATGTGGAGTCTTTTACAAATTTAATTGGTGATATTAACAGTACACTGGACCAATAACACAGAGTAACACACACTCAATTTTTGGCCACTTGTCAACTTAATTTTGAGTACGGACAGTGATTGTATTTATAACATTAATGGAGAAAAGGAGAAATGAAGTAATCCTTAAATTTTTTTTTTTTTAAGTGCAATGTACATGATTTATAAAGAACATTTTTTTTGTTAATTTCAGTTCTGGCCAGTGCCGCGGCAGCCGGTGGAACTTTGACTATCAAGGATTCGCCATTGTTGCTTGAACAGGTTAGATGATTTGAAATTGATTTAATTTCGTGGCTGCGGTATAGAGTTGGGTTTAGTGCAGTATAGCGGACCACAATTAATGCCCATATTTGGCATCAATAAAAAATTTGATTTTATCGAATATTTCACAAGTTTGAAGTTCTAGCACAATTAAAATAACATTTGGTGTAGAATAGCGGGGGGTTGGGGGTGATAAAAAAAAAGCCAAAATAAACTTTCTTTACCGTGAAGATGAAAAATGCTGTCATAACTACATTAGTTTGTGACGTCATACATTGATTTCAAGCATTTTTATGTCATAGGCCTGGCAATGAGGCTCGTTAATGATGGTAATAAATCTGCGTCCGCTATACTGCACTTTTTCCGTAGAGTTTGCAGTTGCGTCCCCTGTATTCAGTCAAGTAATTTTCAATGATACACTGTTTTTCTAATGACACATTATGTGCAAAAGGTTGACTGACTTTGCTTCTGTCTGTTCTTAAGTTTGTTGCCATATAAGGATAATGAATGGCCCATTTTATGTTTATTTTGTAGTTCATAATTAAAATGAAGAACTTTTTTGCATGTCTTTTACAGATTGATGCATTGAAGGAGGCCCTCAGAAGTGTCAAGGATGAAAATACTCGACTGCATTCACAGAAAATGAAGGTTTGTCTCTAAAATTAATCTCCTTTAGTTGTGACCCTGATAATGACCACCACACACATCAGTAAATTTATCTTTGAGTCAGTCTGTCTTATAGGCAGTCAGCTAGTTAGTTCGTCAATCAATCAGTCATTCAGTTATTTAAGCGTACGTAATGTAAATTGATCATTATTTATTTATTTAGTCAACCAAGATCAATAAGTCATTAAACTCGTAAAATGAAAAAGTAAATCAGCTCATGAGTAATCAATGAATCAGTTAAATCAGTCTGTCAATTAATTTCAAAGGAAACCATTAGCCTGTGACTCCTATCTCTTGGTGAACTAATAATATATTGGCCGATTCTTCAATTAGGGCTGTTCCATTTTAAAAATAAGGGGAGCGAACTGAAGATTTTTCAGATATCGGGAGGGGGGGGGGGAGGGTGGGTAAAACTGATATGGGGGGAGGGGGGAGGGTGGGTCTTAACTTATTCTTTGAATGGAACATCCCTCAGTATGTTATCTGTTCATTCTGGAACTTACTAATCAATCGCTCAATCTTACATTACAGGAACAAATGATGAAGCTACGACCAATCAAAGTTCCAAAGAGGATTCCAAAGAGCGAAAGTGAGGCGATTCCTTCCGATGGTGCAGGAGACCACGAAGGAAATGGAAAGCCGAAAGATCTGACCAGTCTGACGAAAGACACCAACAAACTCCTCAACGACCTCTACAAGATGTGTGCGACACCTCGCGTCATAAACATCACAAAGAGAAAGCCAGGTATGTGATGTAAAGTAGTTTTACAATTGATAAGACGAATACAATGTTTTGAAATAGAAGCTTTGGTGAATGCAGTGTGAAATATCACTATTGCAACAATAAATTTTGTATATTGCACAAAACTATCATTATCACAAATTCAAAAGATGCTCTCAATAAAAATATGTACTCATCCAGACATATTTATTTGGTGTACAATATAAAGTTTTGATTTTACTAATAACATGAGAAAAAAAGGGGGGGGGGGGAGAACTATCAATTATCAAATACTTTGAGAGCTATTTGTAGGCACTAGGGCTTTCCCAAGTGGCTACCCATTGAAAATGGATGTAAGTTTTGAAGCTATAAATTAGAGATATCTCTGTTTTTTTTCTGTTTTACTTGAAGGTGTGACACCTGCAACAGAAAGTGCTGCCCCCTACCATCAACTGGTGAACAACTCTGCTCGGGTTTATCAAATGCAGAAGTCCGCTAATGAGGTACGGATTTTTGTGATATTTTGAGACATTTTTGTGAAGCATTAATTATGCATTGATCAGATGCAGATTAAGTTAGATGTGGTATTCTGGTGCTGCCTGAAAAACTTGCACCTGAGAATTACATAGTTATATTGTATTAGGCTTCATGGCGACTTCAACGACCAATGTTAAATTTAAAGAAAACTAAAATTAAGCTCCCATGCCCTCAAAATGATAGAAAAATGTTACATTTTAATATAAGCTTAAAAACTATTTGTTTAGATGTCCTCAAATGTGTATTATTTACCGTTTCAGTTACAAGTAGCGGTGACAAACTTAATGGCTGCAAACAGGCAAGGAGGTCAAGTTCGAACAGACTTCTCAGCTTTCCCTACACCATCTTTTGCAAAGGTAATTTGATGTTTATCGCCAAAAAAGAGAACATATTAAAACATGGAAAAGCAAACAGATTGAAAAGCTGTCAACAGCTTCTGACAGATAGAGTAATGATTGACAGATTGATAAACAGACATCTCAGTGCATGAAGTTATGGTTTTTGACACAACAGGATAGGCTGTGTTAGTTGTCAATAGTATAAAAGCACACGTCAACAAATTTTGTGCCGTGCGGGTGATAATGACAAATTTCAGAGGCATTTCAAAAACATTCTGATGGAACAAGATTGTGGATGAGGGATGATCTATTATTATCATAGGCCTGCATTTTCTTGACGGTTCAAACATTGCTGACGGGGACTGTAGTGTTCCATTTTTAAAGTTATCTGTGCTTCACTTTCATATTGATAACAGTGACATAAACATTATTCTCAAAGTTGGTGCTATAATTTTGATTGGATGATTGAAATATTTTCCAGGTAAAATTGCATTAACTTGGTCATTATGGTTTCAGATGCTTCATGAAAAGCAAGTTGGTAGTCAGTGTGTTGGACAGGTGTCAATCCCGTCAGAACTTGGGCAGGGCAACGTCATTCCCATCAGCGTATCACCTTCGCAACTCAAAGAAATACACGCTCGCTTTGTAGTGTAGATATTTATGCCATTTATCCATATTGTAATATTATTTAAAGGTGCTTTTGAGTATATCATGCAGTCATTAATGAAATAGTGAGAAAAATATCTTTGGAATTCATTTTAAAATTGTGCTATTTGTAATTGATATAATCTGGCATTTTTGATTTATATTACCAGGCAGTTTAATTATTTAAAAGTAGAATGTTGCGAAAATAACCCGTCAGCCAAAGAATTACAGTTAGCAGTGACGAGTTGCAATGTTTGAAAAAGACTAATTGTAACAATGGTGCATAAAAACCGTATGTAAGTCTTACTCTCCGAGTAGGACATATACAATTGATTCATGTGTGACATTTTCTGGCATTCAAAGGCTTCTAATACGGTTCTTGTCTTATCAAGAACTCATACCTGCAAAAATACTGAACATTTTGGGAGCTTTCAAGCTTTTCGTAGAAGTGTGCAGGCAAAATTTTCAGCATATTTTAAAAAGATAGGCTTTCTGCACTGTGAAATTCACAGCGAATTGAAGCCGAAGCTAAAATCGGCATTTCGAGTCAGACAAGCGTTTGTATGAGATAAGCGCTGTTAAAAGATCAAAAGTATCTTTGTTATATGTGGAGCTGTTTCAATGCTTAGAAATTGTGCTAAACAATTGCAAATAATAACTGTCATGATAGTGATAAATATGCATGGGTATTAACTATTTATTATGAATAAAGGTGGTGATAAGTATAGAGAAAGATAATAAGTCACCTAACTCTTCTCTGATATTGTCCAACCTATATTGTGAACTATGTGTAAAAGTAATTTATTGCCTATGAAATAATTGCAAGCTGTAAACACAATGTACTGGTAATGTCCTTGTCCTTCAGGTCATTGGTGGCAGTTGATATTTTTTACCTTTTTTGTTACTTGAAAAATAAGTATACAGGAGAAATCCTGGATATAATCTTGCAGAAGGCTTGGTTCAGTTTGCTAATGTTAATCTCTCGAGTATATTTGTCTTTCAAAAAATCAAATAAAAGCTTCGCAATGTGCCGAGTCTGATACATTGTTTTTGTTTTGTGTAAAACTGGTCATCCAGCATAGGGTCCTAATAGATACATTATTCAATAGTGGGCCTGGTGTAGCACTTTTTTTAGTCTCAGTTTCAAGTTATGAACTAATCTGACTGAAGTCTAGAACTCGGTGTGCTTGTAAGTATATTGATGCAGTTCCTTTGAGGCTGTAATAATACATTATTTTGCATGCTTACACAGTAGATGATGTATTTTCTTGCCTCAGTACTTAAATGGCACAGTGCGGAACATTGAATTTCCTGTGCAAGTTGCGCAAAATACTTTGGCAGAGATAAGTCGAAGGTGTAAATTAAATCGGATGGAAAATTTGGAGCTTCCATTCCCCAAGCACCAGTTACTAAGCCTAGGTTAAAGCCACCGAAGTGTTAGGCTTCAGCGCTCACCAGTTGGCAGCACCTACACTCTGAAAAATATTTAAGGACCATAGTTATTATGCTCACATTTGATCACTGTCATGAATAGCATCACAACTTTGTAGTAACCCTATGTAACGGCAACAAACATTAAAAGCGAAGGCGGCCACAAAAAGCAGAATGTGTAATCCAACGTCCGCGCCTGTGCTATATATACGCACTGCACGAATTTTGCTTCATTTGCCACTGCGATGTGAATAGAACCTCACAACATCTCTAGAGTCAGCCATCTTGCTGAGTCATGGACATATTATGAATATAGATGGTAGTCTAATATGGACCTTTTCAGAGCAAGGGGTCTCAATAGTCTTCACTGAGCAGCCCTGAGTTCAGCAAGACATAAGTCCTTCCTCTCCTCTTATTACTCATTTTGCTTTTCAGACATAGAAGATAATCACGGACTTATTCAATAAATATCAAAAATCTACTGAATTATAAGGTGTCAAATATACATTAAAATGCACTAAAAATACTAGGATGTCAGCCAATCACAGCCAAGGGCGGGAATTTTTCAGCCAATAGAATTGCAGTATTCTGTCATAGCCACCTGGTGGAAATATAGACCTTCCGTGAAAAATCCACTATTAATCACTCAGAATGATAAAGAAACCAAAGCCAAAACAACAAAGCCAAGTCAAACTTTTATAACATTTCATTCAATCATTCAGTGAGGTAATAAACAATATCAGATTCCATGTGGTTATCAACTGAGTGCGCTTAATATTAAGGTGCAATGTGTCGTTACATTTAACTATCTTGAGACTCTAGTAAATAAATTCTAGTATCTAAGCATGAATAACTGGTATTACAATATTTTTGGCATTTCAAATATATATAATTTTTTTTGTTAATTTTTATAAGTTATCACAACAGGCATTTACAAACTCGTTACCCTTTTCACACTGGAATTTGTACATTTATAGCAAAGCAACTGGCGTAATATAAATGACTTCATAAACAAAATATCACGGGTATTAATTACATCATTGAGCATCATTTTCTCCAACTACATACTATCTGGAAGAGATTCTTGACTTGAACACACATTGTTAAGCTTGGCTTATAAATCAAACTAATCAACTAAAAAAGCACCTTTTTATTCCAATAATAAATTCAAAATGTACCATATTTCCTCATGTATAACACTATCTGCCGAGTTCCTAATTTACATACATTATGCTAGATTCGATGTTCATAAATGGATGTCTCACCTAAGGCTTATTATATAACTTCGGAAGTTAACTGAGCATACGTACTAACCATCTTTTTTTTTGGTTATATTAAACTTGCAGCGGGGGGTTTTTTGGGGGGTTGATCAGTGAATTATGATGCCGATGCCGAATCATTTAATTCAAACCTTCCCTAATCTTATTTTGACTATACTGCAGCTACAACACTAGCACATAATAAATGAGGCATATTCTATCCTGACCAGGTATGTAAATGAGAAAATATTTTGTTTTGCAGGAAATGACAATCAGTACGACATTGTAATAACCTTTCATAGAAATTCATACAATTTACGACATTGTAATGACCTTCCAATCATAATACAATTTACATCAAGTGTTCCTCGCAAATATCACATTTGTCACAGAGGTAGATAATAAGTACTTGTACCAATTACCCTTTGGGCTGTTCCATATATAAAAAAGAGGGGGGTGGGGTGGACCAGAAGATCGTCCAGATATCGGGAAGGGGGGGGGGGGCCTGGGGAAAACTGATATTGGGGGAGGGGCGGGTGGTTGACCAGTATTTTCTTAATATCTTAATGTAGAAAAAAGGGGGGGTAGGGGGCCTGTCAAATCTAAAAATAATCTGGTCCACCCAACCCACCACTTTTTTTAAATGGAACAGCCCTTTGCTAATCGCCACATTTAACTCTTCACAACATTTTGGCATTTTGTCATGAAAAAAATTGCATTCTCAAATTAGGTTTTTTGCAAGTAAGTTTGTAGGAATCAAAATTACTGTAATTAGCACACAGATTATAAATCTTTACACAGAAAATTATCATGGATCACATGCATTAGGCAGAATAATGCACCGTAATATTATTGCTTTTTTTTTTTTAAACCATTTAAATGTGGAAAAAAAAATTAAATTGGAAAATTGGCAATATCACATCACAAGTAATTTTTATCAGTTCCAACAAATTGGCAAGTCATTTCGTCATCACCAAAAAGGCACAAAAATTTCCAAAGGACTCGCAGATTCGGTTCAAAGTAAACCGTTATTAACTCCTTTTGATTTAGCAGTTGTCAAATACATAGAAACCTGAAGGCAAAAACCTGTCCTAATACACAAAACACAATCAGTTAGTCTATAGCACTTATATACCAAAAATGAAACACTGAATATATCAAACCTTGCATATCAAATGCTTTCTTAATAACTATGAACGTTCAACAAACCAAGACATGGGAAAGTTGGGAAAATCGATGAAGATAAACAGTTGTCCAAATTGATATTTTCATACTTTATCACTAACATCACTTGTACAATACATTTTACAACTGAGGTGTTTATTGTCAGTGAGCAGCAGATATTAAAGCCGAAAAAGACGTTTAGAAAATCAAATATATAAGTCAGCTGTGACCATGTTCTCCCGCTTTCCCAGTCCCTACCATCGACAGGCCTATTAACTCTTCGGAATATAATATATGACACTACAACAAAACTAAATTATACAAAAAATATATGATTAACAGTATAAGCATATGGAATAATACTTTGTAAGCGAATATATATACATGAGTATCAATACTACATTACCAGGTAATCTAATTACCATTCGTCGGAAAATCGGAATGGTATCTATCATTTGGAATGACCAGTTAAAATTTTTGGTTATAGGAAGATGTGGATAGCGGGAGCGGATCCAGGAAGGGGGGCTGAAAATATGCAAACCAAGTCAGAGACAATCGTGTTTAGTATGTAAGAAGTGTCGAAAACTTTTTTCCTATGCATCAAAAAATAAGTCTCAACCTCCCTGATCAGAATTCCTGGATCCACCACTGCACCGGATAAGTTCAACCCACAATCAATGCAGCTGTATACCTCCAGAGATGACCTGCCTCTTGCTATTTGGCAGTAGACATAGACTGAACTAACAAATACAACCCTACATCTAAGCTACATTCAAACTCTGGAAATAATCATATCATTCATCCCTTGATCTTGACACCTATTGTAATACTGATACAGATCATTTTAAACTTCTGAGTATTCATAATTGTGTGCATAAGATGCAAGCACCGGCAAAGCATGAAAGGCTAATAATTGTCCTGTCAATCATGTGTACATTTCATTCCTGCTAACTTTTATCCGACAAAATTAAAGATTTGTTTAAGTCTATACACCTGAACTAAACCCATTGGTGGAAGTATTCAAAACCACAGGTAGAAAATGTGGAATATAAAGAGAAAAAATATATAAAGAGGTGACACGTCTGGTCAAGTCCAGCAGTCCATAAGTTCTGCAAATTTGATTAATCCCATTAGAAGTCTTGGAGTCTTAAAATGTTTGACCAAAATGAGCAATTACAAATGAGAAAACTTGCAATCCGTATAAAGATCATACACTCGTACAAATCGATAAATTTAGCCAAAATAGACCAAGAATAAACCCGTAATATTTCAATTAGCAGAACAGGTGAGACTATACAACTTAAGCCATGGAAGATATGTACATTAAACCCTTAACGTTGGGAACCATTAGTAACAGTCTGGAATCAAATGGACGCAAAACATTTACACACCAACATGACAGAGTACAAAGCAAACAAATAAGTCTTTGGCAATATTCCTGCAGTGTTTGAAGAATGTGGAATAAATTTGGCAATGATTAAGTGAAACCTAGGTGAACACAACATCTTGAATAATATCCATAGCAACAATTTTTCAATTGACAATTGCCTCGGCTGAAATTATCATATTCTCATCACAGATTACATTTTCACAAAATAATATCAATTTTAACAAATATAAAGTAAAGATCTATTCCCTTGAGAAAAATATACATAAAGTAGGTCGACTCCATACTTTTTAAAATAATAATAAGACTCAATTCACACCTCAGTCATTAACACATACGACCTCTGTTCAGTGTTCAAAACAATTGTGTTGACATCACAATGTTCATTGTGGACACTGGGCAGTTTTGTGACATCATACTGGTCAAATATACCAAAATTATGTCGTATGTGCATATGGCTGGGGTATGAATACAGTCTATAACTGGCATAAGTGGCATCAAAATAGCGCAAGAAGGCAAGCATGACTCGATTTATAGTCAACATTTATAGTCAACATTCTTAGTCAATTCAGTCTTTTTAAGTACTTGGAAAATTTGCTATTTGTAACAAACATTTACCCATAAATATTACCCTTGCATATTACCCTGGAATGTCTGCATATACTATGATATGTGACAATCAGATAACACATTTACATCTCACACAACCTAAACTACCTCACGTGTTCTATCTATGGTTTTATCTATTTTGATTAACAACAACTCTCGTAACCGTTAGGCGTGGCTTCCACCATTGTTATGATGTTTTTATCAGAGCAGATGTATTCTCTGCTGTCTGAGGGACTTCCATCGCTTATGTAGATGATGTCATGAGATGGAGAGACTGGGGAATAAGCTGGGACGACATTGAGGTACGAAGTTCTGTCTGCATCTCCTGTAAATAACATAAACTGACAATTTCAATGGAGAAAAATTACAATCAGTTAAAATATGAAAAACAAATAGATGGAGAATTATTTTATACATATAACAAAATAATTCTAACTACTGCTTTCCCCCATGGCAAAATTCAAACATAATTCATTGACATTAATAACAGACATATTATTTGGCACGTTAATTAGCTCATATGACCAGCCACCAGAGGCAGATATAATGATGAGATGATGAAGCTTTAGAGTTCATAAACTGTTTTATTCCCCAATTGCAGTGTCACCTGAAATAGCGGGTGATACAGGCCTGGTGATCTGCTTTTCATATCAAACAGAATGACGTTCATGCATTGCCCAAATAAGGAAACTCATGACAATGGTACGTCCAAATATGGAAGAAACGTGTACGGTTGAAAAACCGCCTTTGCGACTACAGTTTGTCTGATAGATTGATAACAATCTTATATTCAAATAATTTTGAATTTATATAACAAAGTTAAAATTTTGAAATCGGACAAGAATTGACTGAGTTTTGCATAAAATAAATTGCGAGTTGCAGATGTTCATGACGCTGCATTCAGCTTGTTAACTCCCATTCGAAATATAGACTGGCTTCGTGTAAGTTTTATTACATAACTTCGTAAATTTTCATCGATTTTACAATATCAAAGTTCCAAATGGCTGAAATTAATTGGAGAATAAAAGGAAAGCCACATCTCGTCACTGATCTGTTTTGACAGATCCGTGACTTGTGTGGTTTTCCAATAACAAATGTAAAACACCACAATGAACATAGAGTCGCCAATATTGCTAATGTAATATCCAATGCTGATATCAAACTTACACAGAATGCCCATTACCCCCAACAACAACCTACTTTAATTTGTGGTTGCTCCATTTCAGATCATAATAAGCCATTAGAGAGCACTTTTGTTGAACATCACTCTAAAACAGACTATCAACATCAAATCAAAAATGCAAGCTCTACATACCACATATATATCCATAATTGGAAGCAGGTGGGCAAGGTATTGCTGTGGCACTTTGATCGACGTACATACTGTGACTCATTTTGGACTGCGGCGTTACTGGAGGCGTGAGGAGGCCACTTTGGGCGTCTTGAAGTGCTTTGTCTTTACTGTGCGTTCTGCCGTAAATAAATATGCCATTTAGCATAGTAACTTCATTTAGATATTATATTGGTACTTAAATGCTGAGTTGGAATGGCAGTTATTGATGCATTAACAGCGGAACATCTTTTGAGGGCATAATTAATGCTAATAAATAACCTACATGTGCAGAATTTGAAAGCTAGAATTGGCTCGATTATTGCTTGATTCTGAAGGCCTGAGCATCAATTTGATAAATAAGTTTTGGAGTGTTGATATTTCAGGTGCACACAATGTTTTTCAGATTAATCAACACAAACTCGTGAAACTTAAACATTTCATTCAAAATGTAGCCCCCAGGCAAGCATGGCAATTGATATTTGAATCATCTTACTTGAACATAATATTAAATAAGCACCACTCACAGTAAGAGCCTGTCTATAATGGGCCGCAAGTCCTTCAAGCTGTATTGTGAACTATCTTGCAGAGTTTTTGTCCAGGGTAGCATGGCTTGATCTATCAATCTCGTTGATGCTATGCAAGCTGCAGCAACTAATGATGGTTGAACATCTCTGTAGTAATGATCTGCAAAAATCGCAAAAGTTAGAACTTAACATTACAGCAGTTTTCGAGGGGGCATTGCTGACTGGACCATCAGAAAACCATTTAGAGACAGTTAAAAAGTTCGCTAAGAAAAGGGTGAAAGCACAATTCCAACATCTGTGATGTCATTAACTGACATATAGGGTGGTCATCTGATCTACGAGAATATGAAAATAGCATTGGTCCATTTGGGGTTGTGGGATAAACATGTGCCAAATGGGTAAAACTGAGGCTCCTAATGTCAATATAATGACATAAACATTGCTTTATCTACTTTTTTGATCGGTCCTCAAACGTTGTTCTGAAGTTTAAGTCAGTGATGTCCCCTTGAAAACTGCTATGTGATCACTTCAGTAATGAGTATTATATTTCTTTTTTAACATGAGGAGAGCGTTAACCATTAAGAGGCGTCATTATTTACGTTTTAATGAATATAAGGCACTTATTCATCCCATCTGTCATCTCATTGGTGGCCCCTCTGCTAGCTTAAGGGGTTTTCATCATAATTGCATTTTCTAGTAATTATGATTTTTTTTTTGGGCAATAAGAACATTAATGAAGGCGCCAGAAAGAAAGACACAATTCCAAGCAACAATACGGCCTTGATAATGACGAGTTCTTCAGTGGGAAATTTCACCTTATACTCATTAGCACTTACCTTGTAAGCTTATGTCCAAGAAGTAGTTGACGTACTGATTAAACACGGAGGTGCTCATGCCTCCTTGAGGATAATTACTCTCAAAATTTTTCTTCACAAAATAGTCAGTGAAATGAGCAGCAGTAGGAATGTTGATGTTCCAGTTGAAGAACTTTAAAATGATCAGTTCCACGTTGCAGAATTCATGATTGCTAAACCCAGGTTCGTCAACGAAACGATTCAAGTCGCATCCACGAGGGATATTCATCTCCGCTTCCTCGTATTTCGCTGAAAATGGAATTAGTTTGATAATATTTGAGTATTTTGTTGTTGAGTTATTAACTCATTAAACAATGGTTGGAATTTCTTGCTGGTGGCTCCCTCTGTTAGAAATGAGAAGTCGCACTACTACAGCGGAATCGAAAAAAATTGTTTGGTTCTGATTTCAGCCCTTAAAAAGTAGGTCTGCCAAATAACCTTTTTATTATTTTTTTAAATTAACATGTATAGAAATGTATTTTTCAAAAGAATAGACAAAAAGGGAGCCCTGAAAATTTTCCTGTCCACCTCCTCCTCCCTTTTTTAAATTGAACAACCCTTAGAGGTATCCAACACCTAAACTACGATATAAGAGGTACAACTTATAGTCAATACTTACAGGCAATGAGAAGACAACCAATAGCTACGAGGTAGATCTGTCGTCCATCAATAGAAAATCGGTCCATCGTGTAGTCCAGGAGACACACAGCGAGATGTTTCGTTATTTTGCAGAAATTGTACCTAAAATGATAAGCAGTAGCATTCAGTGAGTGCAACATTCTCAGGCAAGTTTTTTTCTCCTTTTGTCGAGCCGGCTTCTTTTAGACTTCTTACAATACTATCGCCTGAAGCGACAAAGTGTTCTAATGCCCATGTTGACTTCAGGAGGCATAATTCTTTAGGAAAAGGACCTCAGAGATGTCACAGACACAGTAGCAGATAAGTATTGTTCCATGATGTCATCTATATTGTGACCTCATCCATGAAACAATGGTGTAGTGACGTCATCTTATTGTATTTTTATGTACTACATTATATGTCACAGTGCCCCCTTTAGGCTGTTACTTTTTCTCCATAGCAACCAAATTTGCCAACAGATCTGCTATTCACTTACTCATAAAATTAATTCGGTAATGATCTTGCGTAAAGAACAGTTTGATATCCTGAGGAGCAACAATTTAGTACGAAAACTAAAACAAGACAACTGCCATTTATTAACTGACACAATGACATAATTGG
Organism: Alitta virens; assembly: GCA_932294295.1. Lineage (NCBI taxonomy): Eukaryota > Metazoa > Annelida > Polychaeta > Phyllodocida > Nereididae > Alitta > Alitta virens. Next base: position 25,514,159 of record OW028580.1, on the reverse strand, counting down.
TTAGTTTTTATATTAATGCCATCTACAGTACACTGTACAGGACGTGAAAAAATTATCGAACGAGCATACATTAAAGACATTTTCCAACTTACTTGTCAACGATGAGGGACAACCACTTGATTAAATGCCCTCGCAAATGCAATTCCGGAGACTGGGAATAATAATGAGGAAGCCTTTCTTCTTTCTCTCGTAAGACTACGTAAATGTCATCAGCCAAACCCTCATCCCAGAGAGGTGAAGACAGGTCCATATTGTCAGACCCTGCAAAAAGAGAAAAATAACAGATTAAGATCGATTCATTAATTTATTTCACATTCATTAAACTATATATTATAAATCTAATTTTCAAAATATTTTGTACATAATGTGAGGAGACCCCACTAAGAGGTATCCCTTCGCTATCGTGGGGCCACCTACAGGGATTAAAGATTCATAAAATATTTTCTATACTATTTCAAATTAACAAAACAAAAATATAAACAGTGCTCTTCATCAATGATGACATATACGAAAGGTATGTTATGAATATAATGACACTAATGAACAAATATAACAATTAGGATTATCACAACGTTCATTATATGTTGCAATTATACTAAATTTAATATACCTATTAAAACTGTCTTGACTATGTGTATGTGGTAACAGGATTACCTAAGTGCAGATCTCTATTGTCTAGTATTGTTGCTTAGCCTAATTGTCAGTTAGACACAATGATGAATTGATAAGGCTAAGAGTCAACACCATGTCATATTAGACAGATGAGTGTCTCTGTGGAAGTGCAAATCCCTCGTTATTGTATTTTGCATCTTTTAATGTTAAATTGCTGACTGACTTCTGTGATAGAACACAGATAAAAAAAGAACTTCAAAGCTAACATTCCACAAAATTTATCTCTGCTACAACAGGTATAAGGAAGTGTTAAATAACACAAAGGCTGGAAATCCCTTTTTTGGCTCAAAAATTTCTCTATTGTGCTAACCCAACCATATAGTTAGGCTCCAGTAAGTAGTCTTACTTCTTTGGAATGTTCAGCCAGTCAAAAAAATAAAAATAAAATCAAGAAATTGCAATTTTTAAATCCCATGGAATAGACGTTGTATCCGCTAAAGACAGGTGGCCGTTTAACAGAGACAATACAATGCAAATACGGTCCGTGGGAGTTGGAATTGGTCGTTACAGAAGGTGACCGCTATATACAGGTGGCTGTCAGGGCAGGGGGGGGGGGGGGATCCAGAAATTTCACCAATCAATGAAATTAAAATAACTATAATTATTTTAAGTATGATGGACCTATTTCTTATTACATCATAAATAAAAACTCTGGATTACAAAATATAGTGATTGATTGTCCTTAATGAAACATTAAAGATAAACATTAAAGATCACAAATGTTATGATTGTATATTATATATATGAATTATTAATAATCAATTATGACCAACACAATAATTATAATTATAAAATAATAAATATGAAAATTATCATAGGTTGGAATACTGAATTCATATTAAAATATTATGAGTTATTACAATGAAAATACTGCTTACAAATATACATGAACTCTCCTATGGTGAAACAAGTGGTCCTCTCGTGTCAACTCTGTGAAAGTAACTGTGCGAATGTCACTGATCTAAGTCCTCTCATTATATCCATGTGGTCTTGGTCTGTCTTAATATCCCTGCCTAACAGGACATACTAGTTTGCACAGTTGCCTCATGGCAGGAACAAAATGTCAGTTATGACACCTTGGGTTGATCAGCTTTAGCAGTTGCCAGTTGCAATTTTATATAGGTATTTATGAGTGTTTATAATCTAGAGTAATAGAATTTAGCCAACATTTGGATCTGCAGCTCTTAATTGCAATTGCAATACTCTTTAATGCAGATAAACCTTACCTTAAGACCAACTCGTTATCATGAAGACCTTGCAATTTAGAAAAACCCGTTTCAGTCACATCGTGCTTACCTAAATGTTTCACCTCACTATAAGGAATCCTTCATTGATCAATACAACTTTGCACTACATGTACTACAGATGGTCTTAATTGCAAGGCACTCATTATTAATACTCTCAGCAACAAATAACTTGTGTTATAAACAGAGGTAAAATCAAATTATCAACATAACAATGCGCTAAAGATAAATGTATTAACTTGAAATCCTGATCACCCTTTTTTTTCCAAATTTTCCTGATACCTAGTTATAATTTTTTATCATTTACCCATTTTGACAGCATGCATTAGAATTAATGAAATTGCCATGAAAAATATACTTCAAGCCATTGCCTAACAAATAGTTTATACCTAATGTTCATAATGATCCTTTCAATAACACAAATTTTTTAATACTTTTATTTGTTTATTTTGATCCACAACAGTTATCAGGTTATATTGCATAGCATGCACAACAAGTAAAGCATATCAAGACCTTCGGCATTAATTAATGTGCCTCTACATCTAGCATAACGGACTAGTCTAATTTAGAAGTAGTGTTCATGTTACACATATGCCTATACCCTAACACAATCCAACCATGAAAAATGTTGTTTACACCTCTGATGTTCCTGGCCACCTCCAAATGAGAACAAAATCAAAGGATTTAACAGCGGACAGCTAGTGTACATGTCGATGAAAATTTCTTGTAATTAATAGCTTATGCTGCTCATATGTTGCTTGACACCACTGACAAACAATAGTTAACATTGTGTTAAGGTTTTAGTTTAATCTATCCTATTTCATTATTTTTAATCAGTTTAATCTATGCCATTTCATTATTTTTAATTGAACTTTTAGGTCTCACTTCAATCTATCCAACTTCATTGTTTTCATTGAACTTTAAGGTCTCAGTTTAATATACCCTATTTCATTAATTTTAATTATTTAACTTTTAAGCCTAAGGTCTTAGTTTAATCTATCCAATTTCATTATTTTCAATTATTTAACTTTAAGGTCTCAGTTTTAATCTATCCTATTTCATTAATTTTAATTATTTAACTTTAAGGTCTTAGTTTATTATATCCTATTTCATTATTTTTAATTATTTAACTTTAAGGTCTCAGTTTAATATATCCTATTTCATTATCTTTAATTATTTAACTTTAACGTCTCAGTTTAATATATCCTATTTCATTATCTTTAATTATTTAACTTTAAGGTCTCAGTTTAATCTATCCTATTTCATTATTTTTAATTATTTAACTTTAAGGTCTCAGTTTAATATATCCTATTTCATTATCTTTAATTATTTAACTTTAAGGTCTCAGTTTAATATATCCTATTTCATTATTTTTAATTATTTAACTTTAAGGTCTCAGTTTAATATATCCTATTTCATTAATTTTAATTATTTAACTTTAAGGTCTCAGTTTATTATATCCTATTTCATTATTTTTAATTATTTAACTTTAAGGTCTCAGTTAAACCTATCCTATTTCATTATTTTCAATTATTTAACTTTAAGGTCTCAGTGTAATCTATCCTATTTCATTATTTTCAATTATTTAACTTTAAGGTCTCAGTTTAATCTATCCTATTTCATTATTTTCAATTATTTAACTTTAAGGTCTCAGTTTAATCTATCCTATTTCATTATTTTCAATTATTTAACTTTAAGGTCTCAGTTTAATCTATCCTATTTCATTATTTTCAATTATTTAACTTTAAGGTCTCAGTTTTAATCTATCCTATTTCATTATTTTCAATTATTCAACTTTAACCTCTCTATTAAAGCCACCATTAGCTAGAGACAAATGTGACCCTATTATTAAGCTATTAGAGTTTGGCCCAACATGCCATGTCATGATGCAACCACAAACATATTTATTTATATTAATCACAAATTTATTGAATGCTCTGCACATTTTTTTTTAGGAATATCATTGGATTTTTTATGTCATAATTGCCAATCACCTACAGTTTAATGTTTGAATTATATTGGTTCATTGAAGCTGCTATTGCAAGGTGGTCTTACTTGTGAGGTGTCATAAGGGGAGGAGGCTCTAATGTAACTCCTCAATCTACACTTAGTACAATAAATAACAGAGCCAGCACTGTGACCAAGCCACAAAGTGATTTTTAATGGCCCTTGATTTAACAAAATCAAGGCACCAGTTAACTTTTAGGCAATAAAAACCCCAAGACCCCACGCGCCCTGATTTATGAATTCAATAGATTTTCTTGGTCCCCAATTTCAAAAAGAGCCTTGCTGATTACAATTCAATTTTCAATTCAAACTTTTATTTCAGACATCATGGGTCCTATAATACCATAAGCTACTACAATACTTTTTCATGGTTGTACTTCATTGTACTGTATACATCGGTATAATAATAAATATTCATTGGTATAATATATATTGGTATAATACTCAATGTATTGCCAGATCTACCAAGTTGGTGGAATCAATTCTGTCTCAGCATGGATCCCAAATGTAAGGCACTGGAAATTTCAGTCATAAGAATGACATCCAACTCAGATAGAAGTCATTATATATAAAGAATGACAACTATTAGACCATAAATTGAACCTAGGACCCAATGGCAAGTTCGACCATGGAGACAAGAGTACTACTCTTGTCTCCAGGGGCGGACTGGGCCGCCGGGAGGCCGGGAGGTTTCCCGGTGGGCCGATGGTGTAAAAAAAAAAAATAATAATAAAAAAAAAATATATATATACATCTGGGCCGCTGTTATCCAAATTTCCAGGGCCACTATTTCATCCCAGTCCGCCCCTGCTCGTCTCCATGGTTCGACCATGGAGGACTCCTGGAATCTAATGGCTTCTAATGATTCCATTGGATTACTGACATACTTACAGAATCACTAGTATAACCATGGTGTTGTACTAGTGACAATGATGGTACCCCAGAAACCTTGTGGTCAACACAAGTTGATTGCACCAGTAGCTCATCCTGGTCCATTTGTGGTCTTCCCAGTCAGGACCTGGTAGCTGACCCTATGTCCCAAGTAGGTCACTAGGTGCTTAGAGTTCAGTAACCATGACAACACCACATCTGAACATCATTAAGGTCCTTAAGTTAAGGGGACATCAAAAGGTGTTGAACCCATGAAAGTCATACTATGGACGTATTGTACCACAATTCCAGGCCACTCTAGTCTAAATTATAGAACAGTAACAACTTGGCATATCTTCCACCAAGTGCAAGAGACGAGTTGAGAAAGACTCATACTTAACACCTTGGGTTGATTTCAGAGCACTGGCGGATCCAGCCCGACCTCTACAGGGGGGGGGGGGGGGCAAAAGCTCTTGACACATGTATCAACTCATGATATTGAGATTGTCAATAAAATTTATATATATACTATGTCATTGGCCACTATAGAAATTAAAGCTGGTAAGCAGTGGTAAGGTACGGGGGGGGGGGGGGCATGGCCCAATTTTCCCCCTCCCCCCCCCTGGATCCGCCAGTGTTTCAGAGATGGGATGGGGAAAATTTTTTGATGTCAACTTACATATACAGTGGTGTCATATCTGCATGATGTCATTAATAAAATGGATTCATGATTTTGTAATCATATAATATTGTACTTCATTCAAATCTTCCGTGTTGCTTCAATGTACCTATCAAGTTCTGGGAGTGAACATCTTAGAGAGGGGTCACATATATATGCTGTTATTATTTAAAAGTCCTACATCTTGGGTTTCTGCACTGCCACCATTCCAAGAGAATTGGGTCACCAAAGGGGTGTTTGCAACACATAAGTGGGTCACATAAGGGCATCTGGTGTCAACCAAGGAGGTATCAATTTACCCCACTCCACCCTATCCAAAGCACCAGATATCCTGCACCTGTGTCTCCTAAATCCCATTTAAAGCTTTAAATATTTCGCTAATGACAGATTCACTTACAAACAATATTACTATACATCCATTATATCATGGATGTATATTATACATCCATGATATTACTAACTATTAGGGTTCATACAATCCATATAGTCTGCCTTGTTTTTCTCAAAAATAATTTTCTGTTGTGGGTAAAACATGGTACACATACCATATCACACTTTTTATAAAATTCCTCTGGTGTTTATTTGGTAAACATTTTTTTTCCGATTCGTTCAAAAGAAAATCGGCATACATCAAACAATAAATATGGTACTCTAATACGTCCATAAATGTTCTATTAAAAACCATCAATGTCCCATTGGGAAGAATCATTCAAGAATGGCACTTTACTGTTTATCAACCCCCACCATTGGCAGGGCATTGGCACCAATTAATGCCAATGCCATGCAATGGAGGCCATACACATATCACAAAAAAAAGAAGTAATAATTAACAGTGTGAAATTATGTCGTTTCCACAATTACAAACACGTTGCAAAGGAAATTCTGGCAAAATACCTGCATGCTGGAGTACCGGCAGGTTAGAATAGAATGGCCAGGCAAGCTTTAATAATTGCATGCATGCTCCGGCCTACACTGGCTACAGTATGCATTATGACATGGAGGCGCAATTATATACTCTCCAGTTTAGGGGCCCAGTATCCGATATTGTCGCGCGAATTACACAATCTACTGAAAGTCATAAGTATTTCCCTTACCTGTTAAATCCCTGTACGCCGTTTTTAACCATGACATCACCCCTTAAACAGGGAAAAGACGAGAGAAGTTCGGTTCTTGCTGGAACACGCGGTCAGCCTTCCAACGACAACAAACTGCAATGCTGCCACCTTGCGGATTATAAAATATTTCATAAAATAGCTTTTAATAACGTTTTATGAAGAATTTATTAATTCTTGTGCTTTCTGTATACTAATGACGTCATATGAGTGCTTGTTTTGATGCATATTTTCAATGTATGATATAGATATATATCACACTTTTTATGAAATTCCTCTGGTGTTTATTACGTAAACTTTTTGTTTTTCTGATTCGTCCAAAAGAGAATCGACATACTTCAAACAATACCAAGTTTTCTATATATAACAATAATAAATGCAATTAAGTCAAAATGATGCAGTCAGTGTCAGAAAACTCCTGGTTGTGTCAGAAGCGAGTGACAGAATGTTAAGTCGACCGTATATTTACAACCCGCTTTTGAATGCAGCCGAATTGACTGTAGCAAGCTGAAGTTTAGATCACTTCCGTTTTTGAGTTGGGAAGCCGGTGTACATTTTACTGGTTCATTATGCCATCTCAGGCCCCTTGTAAGTAGAAAACTACTCTGTGTTTTTTGCCAATTGACTTTTAGATGGAGTTCTGAGTGTTCAATTAATTTATGATACTGTATTAACTGAAATCGCATCATATTTATGCTGACGTTTGACATTGCCTTATTTGGTCATGACAAACCTGATAGTTTTGGCTGTATTTTGTCGGTTGATGCGGATCTGTGAATAATGTCAGTGTATGGCTTTAAAACTGGTGTCCTTGTTCTAAATGTTTTCAAACAGTCATTGATGTCCATGAAAACTCAATTGGGGTGTCTAGACAAACTGGCCCATTCAGTATTCATACTCAACTGATTGCACTTCACATGTGTAATTAACCCTATCTAGGGTGGAACCAAGATCATTATCATTCCTCAGAACTTGACCAGGAAACAATTTTAGTTATCTGGTTAACCATTAACGATCTGCATGTCAAGGTTCAACTTTAGAGCTCTTTGAACTTGAATTAAAGAGCTCTTTAATTTCCAATAAGTTGTTGATTGAACTTTGTTACCTGACTCAACTTAATGGGGTGCATTTTTATAATTAGTGTTATTTGTAAAATCGACCTTATGTCTGATAATGCAGTTCAAGATTTAACTTCAACAATTGTCTTTTCTAGTGGCTGTGTATGCAACCCTCCCCAGAACGAGCAGGGGTGTGGCAATTGTTGTTGGAGGGGACCCAAAAGGCAAGAATTTTCTGTACTGCAACGGAAACAGCATTATAATCAGAGAAATTGCGGTAAGTGTCACTTCAAATTCTTCCCAAAACGTGGGGGCATATATTCATCCCCCCTGTGTCGATGCCCCTGCTAATGGTTGTGCGCATGCAACACATCCTGGAACTGGTGCCACCAATGACATGCTTGATACAGTCAAAGTCTGATATAACAAGCAGTTAAGTTCCTATCAATTACAGTGTATTATCTTTATGTTATATGGTGAACAAACATGTTGGCTTGTGATTTGCCGTACATTACTACATATAACACAGTTAATTTACACTTCTATATTGCATAGCGCATTTGTTGAATCGAAAAATCCCCTTAATCTCGTATATTAATACATGCGCCATGACCATTTAACAATTACAGTGCCTCGTGCACTAGCCACTGATATTGCACTAGCCAGTGTACAAAAGTTGTATGGATGATATATTTGTTTCATAGAGCCATTTGCAGTTGACTGTGCAATGTATAGTGTATAGACAGATGGGTCTTTTTAATTTCACAGCAATCATATATAACATGGCTGTTTTTTTTGTGATGGTGTTCAATTGCAGTATTGAATAATTTAGAATTTTAAAAATAGTTTGGGATGGGATTCCTGCCCATGGCCTTGACATTTCACTCATGGAATTTAACAAATTACGGACAGGTGGCAGTTCCCAGAGCTCATTGATCATTATCTATCTGTCTATTTGTCTATCTGTCTATCTATCTATCTATCTATTTATCTATCTATCTAAATATTAGCATCTCATCATTGCATCAGTCTCAAATATCTTGTCTAATAAGCTGAAGTCCAGCAGTTACTTTGATGTTGCAAGATTTTAAATTAATGGAACTGATTATGTTGCTTTCTTTGCCTGTTTTCAAGCTTCATGTATTCTTACTTCCTTGAATCTGATACAAATAATTGACAAAGACAAAAAAAAATGAGACAGCTGCCGAACTATGAATTTAGCTTCTACTAGAGGGTGTTGATTCATATGACACATTACAGGCTGTTATTATGAACATTGCAACAGCTGTGAGGTAACTCTATGAAAAGACACTTCCAGATGTTTGGAATTAGTCAGCTGATTGATGGTGTGCTATGTCACACTCTTAACTAGATGGACGTTAATACATAGTAGAATTTTTCAGTCTGATTTTGTTAGTTTGTTAATTCATATTTCATTTATTTGTATTGTCAGAAGAATGATCAAATAATATCAGCAGTCAATCTGTTGAATCAGTGCTTCATTAATTAATAAAGTACAATATCAGAAGGTTTAATGAAACTGGAGTTTGAATTAGACATCAATTCAGCTTCATCTCACCTCATCTCACTTCATCTCATCCTTATGAATTATTTATGTTTCTCTTGTATACATTTTTGTGTGTTATTAATCATACACTAAAATGTTTCTCAAATGTTAACTACTGTTGGGATATTGTCATACTGAAAACAGCAATATATATACTTTTTCTTTTCTCGGTATAACATGTGCATATAGAATGTCCCATATGCTAATTTTGATTGTTATTTCCTTTTACACCATGTTCCCTTATTTATTTAATATATAAGACTATATAGAATGTTTCTTGTGGAGGGGTGCACAATTACAACCTGTGTAGGCTCTGGTGACGCACTCCAAATTCCTGTTGTTGTAAATTATGACATATACTTGCTTGGAATCTTCATGGAATTTGAAAATAAAATATCTATCTGTACAAAGTAAACAAAGGAGAACCCTGCCTTAAAATTATATGTTATGACCGCTGCACTTAGTAAATCATAATGGTTGAAACCACAACATACTGTAACCTGCTTTCTTCATTGCCATAGATGAAATGCAGTGCCATTTATTTATAAGAGCATCTGACCTTGTGGACAGCTAAATTTGCTGCCAATGGTGCCTTTATTTTCTCATCAGATTTGTGAGGTCTGTACTGAAGTTGTTAATGTCAAAAGTCAGAACTTAAGATTTGGTTAAATGATTACCATAAGAGACTGTCGAAGATAAGCATTTGTAAGTATGCCGAGATCGAGATGAGGTTTCGGCTTGACGTTGTTATATAGAGGGGCCCCCATAGGTCATTATGTGGAAAGTGACTTCAATGATAATTACTTGTAAACTCTAATATAAATTATTTACAGTCTTGAATTGGCATTTAATCTTTCATGATTGAAAGGTTATTACCAATTAGACATTTTCTTTTTAAAAATCATGCTCTTAGGAGTATTATTACACTAAATATGTAGTCATTTAGATTCTTATTTTATTTCAGAACCCTTCAAAAGCAGACATTTACACTGAGCATTCCTTGCCAACGAACGCTGCTGCATATTCCCCTAGTGGTTTCTACATCGCTTCTGTTGGTATGTTGTTTGTTTATCTGATTATGATGACCTTGAAAAGGCTTGTAGTGTGGATAACTTGGCCTGATAAAGTGAAAAGTCTTCGTCATACAATGTAATTATGTATATACTGTACTGGTACAAAATAATTTTGTACTGAAATTTTGCAGGTAATATGGTTGAGTAAATCATAATATATTATATTAATTGTTATTTGCTGTATATATAGTGATATCAGTTGTTTGTCTGATCGTGCTAATTAGATGACTGAAAATTTTATAACTTTGTAGATAATTGGATTTAAATTGAATAAATTTACAATTGTATCCAGCACCTGCCTGTGTAAATTAGTTAACAGGAATTAGTATGATCATGATCATGGCAGGATAATTGTACTTGTTTAATGTTTTATTTCATATGTTTTGAACAAATTAATTTTGTATTTCAACAAATTATTAACCACTATGAAAATTTGATCCTGACCTTCATCTGAATTTGATTTCTAGGCTCAAAGGTCTCATTTTGCAACTCACCAGAAGATTAATGGGTGAAAGCTCCTGGTGAGTTGCAAACTGCAAACTCTAATAAATTATTAACAAGCGTTAACAATTTTCAGCTAATCATGGAAATAATTCGCGGACCTATTCACAAATTCTTATGTATTTCTTCTTTCAGATCAGGGCGGCAAGATAAGAATCTGGGACACGATTAACCCTGAGCATGTTCTGAAAAACGAGTTCCAGCCAATCGGTGGAGCCATCAAGGACGTGTCATGGTCTTCTGACAATCAGCGACTTGCGGTTGGAGGTGAAGGAAGAGAAAAGTATGTGGAGTATTAATTCACAAACTATAACATGAGTGACTATATATTTGCTTTTCAGTTTACAAGCAGTGTTGGAAACCACTAAAATACAGTGCTCAGCTACAAATAGTGTGATATCGAGCTTCAAATTTGCACATGATTTTGGTAATTTCACTCTGTAGAGATGCTTCGGTCAGATATGAAAGCTTGCGATTGTCTTAATTGGATGATCATCATAGTAAATGTCATGTGCTAGAGGTTTCAGTTTGAAATAACGAAAGCTTACTTCACGAAAGTGCTCTATCTTGGAATTATGCCACTTCATATTAATTTTGTCATTGTGAATGTTAGATAAATAAATAATATATTGCATGGTTTGTTTTGTATTGACCAGAGTATATGAGGGTCAATGCAAAACAAACCATGCCATAATGTATTTATTCTATGATTGGAAACTCGAAGATTTTAATTAAATTAACATTGTGTCTTGACATCACCATTAGGCAGGCCTGTAGTGACGTCATCTCTTGCAATAAATGATGATGTCATTTCCATGGTTTTTTACTTTGCCAGCATTTATAGGCTGCCCTGTTTGCTTTTGGCCACGCCCACTGCATTCTTGTTGCCTAGCAAAGTCATATTTTCCCTGGGGAAAATATGAAATTACACCCCACTTCCTTAGTGCAAATTGTACTTCATTTGCGTCAGGAGTTAACAAACGTTTTGTTTGCTAAAATTCCAGCGCCTTTAGCATCAGGATTTAACCAACAAACTCTGGATATAACTTTCACATAATTATTGATGGTTGAATTTACTTTCAGGTATGGCCATGTATTCAATGCTGAGACAGGTACCTCAGTTGGTGAAATCATGGGTCACAGCAAAGCGCTCAACTCCGTGGCTTTCAAGCCCACCCGTCCCTTCCGACTTGTGACGGCTAGTGAGGATGCTACACTTGTCTTTTTTCACGGACCACCTTTCAAATTTCAAAAGACGTTAAGTGTAAGTTTCTGTACAGTAGCTAAGCATATTTTAGGAATATTAACGGCTTTGTATTGATTTTAGTGAAATAGTTTTACGAAGGTTTGGCTTTTCCTTGGTTAAAATGAAAGTAAACAAACTGGTTTGTAGTCTGTGTTATCACCGTCCAAGCAGTTTCAACTGACTTTACAGTTACACCATTGCCAGGCCTGTTCACGCTTGAGCCTTTCTCAACGCCCTGGGGAATATATGCCAAATTTAATGTTATTGTTTGTTATATTTTCTTTTTAGGATCACACACGATTTGTAAACTGTGTTCGTTATTCACCAAATGGAACAGTTTTTATCTCTGGAAGTTCAGATGGCAGGGTGAGTCAGTTTAAAGAAATTTCTTTGTACAACAAAATGATTATGGTCAATGTGTGGCTGATTAACTATTTTCGATTTTGCCAATTGAGATTGAAATGTAATGGTTTCCTATTCGTCTATGCAAACGAAGTAAAAATGCCAATCGTCTGTTTGGTAACTTGAGAATAAGTGAGTATGTGATTGACAAATTTTGATATATAATTTTACTTTAATAATTTCCCAGGCATTTATTTATGATGGAGAAACAGCAGAAAAGAAGGGTGAACTGGGTAATCCTGCACACAGTGGAGGCATCTATGCTGTAAGTACCATATTTAATTATTTGGCAGTTGACCAATCCTTCATCATTGTTCATATCAAAGTCATTCATATCAAAATCTTTTAATCAGTGATGAATATAATGATTAAAGGAAAATTATGCCATAGTGCAGTCATATTTATCACATGAATCTGTTATAAAGTATGCCGCAGACATTATGTGTAAAAATTTTTGATGTGGTATTAAAATGTTTGAAGTGGTACGTGTCTCAAAATTGTAAAGGTATTGGTAATTGTGGACGAATTGTTTTATTATTCAGGTCAGTTTTAACAATGATGGTTCAAAGATCGTCACAGCATCAGGGGACAAGTCGTCAAAAATATGGGATGTTGCCTCAGGGTCTCTATTGCAGTAAGTGTTGTATTGCTCATAAATTGGAAAATGGTGTTACTGAAATCAGTAATGGTTACTGCTTGTTCAATCAAACTTTACTACACTGAGTCCAAGCAACCCACCACAACTGACCATGTGATGTATGCAATTATTGGATGTGGAGTGGGCGACTAAAATGAAAATATTTAAAACTTGCTGCAAAACAATCTGGCCCCCATTTAATCTTTAAGACCCTCCCTGGAATCAACAATTATTTGGGCAAGCAACCAACTAAGAGATTAACCAGAGCTTTTATAGCAGCATGACTGCACATTGACACTTCCATAAATCTCCTGTGTGAAATTTACATGGCCAAATGTGCCACTAGCGTTTTCCATGCGAAAGGATAGAGGAAAACGCACGTGGCACATTTGGCCATGTAGTCAGTTTGATTGAATGCTCTATAACTGCTTTGGACCACCGAGGTGCATGTTTATGGTACATTTTATCCTGTTTCCATGTTTATGAAACATTGAATAGAAATGTCTGATGTTGTTATTTATTGCTTCATTAAAGTACGTTCACCTTTGGCAAAACTGTGGAAGACATGCAGGTTGGCTGTCTGTGGCAGGGAGATCACATCATTTCTGTCTCTCTCTCTGGACACATTAATTACCTTGATGAAAACCACCCTGGGGCCCCTTCAAAGATTATCAAGGTAAATATCAGTCCTGTTTTGGAAAACAAACTTAAAACCTAAAAGCTGACTTCTATAATAAGACAAAGCCTTGATATTTAATTGCTGGTTAGATTAGATTAGGGTAGATTGCTAGATTAGAGAAGTTAAAGCTAGGAAAAGAGCCTGTAATTAAGTGTAATGTATGGTCTTCTATTTTAGTTGGATGGTGTCATTCGTGATATTTTAAATCAAAGTTTATGTATACTGAATGTATAGCTTGGTAATTATTTATTACACTTCTCTATGCTCTATGAGGTCTTTGACTGCGTGATCCTGTATAGAACGAAACCTTTATGTCTTAATCATGACTTTGGATTTCCATTTCCAGGGACATAACAAACCAATTACGTGTCTAGCAGTGTCAGAAGACCGACAAACAGCATTTACGGCCGCCTCAGATGGTCAAATCGCCTACTGGAATGTAGCGACTGGCGATTGTGATCTTTTGCAAGGAAAAGGTCACAGCAATCAAGTGCAGGGGTTGAGTGTCTCTGGAGACACACTTGTCTCATCATCCATGGACGATTCTGTCTACTTCTCCTCTGTGTCTCAAAAACAGTATGGGTAGGTGTAATATTTGGAGTACATACATGACTTTTTTGCAGTAGTTGGACAATCTGTTTTATTTGCCAACTTTTGTAATTTGTATTAATTCATTTCCCAAACACGTGCGTGTGTGTGATCACAGATTACACTGGCTTCTACATCTAGAACAGTTTATGTTCTTAATTATTCTCCCAATCAAATGTTACTGTATTTGTCCCTTTAGCTGGGACTATGTACATTTTGTGATAATTCACACAAAGTTATGATGGAAGTCAGTCATTACTTGATTGATGATCTTCTTGAGTCTTGACATAACACATAAAAAGTATTAATGACATTGCAATTGTGATTTTCAGTGATCAGTTGAAGATGCCCTCTCAGCCAAAAGCACAAGCGGCCGCCCAAGATGGTGACCTCGTTATTGTTGGTTGCGTTAATGAGGTTAGTTTTCGCAATAAAATATGCAACAAATTCATAGAATTAAATCAAAATTTGAACAACTCGATTGTACTAAATAGTATGAGTTAATGTTATCACAAGTGATGTTGCTTTTCTGTAGATTGTTGTGTTGAGAGGCCGTAGAGTTGTCTACACACACAAGACAGACATGGAACCTTCATGTGTTGCTATAAACAGGGACGGAACAGAAGTTGCTGTGGGTGGAGAGTCAAGGGTAAGTTGTCTGCCAGTGCTGGCCAGTGTGGTTAAATTATGCACTGGAAAACCTTGATCTTGATTGATAAGCAGACAGACAAAAATATAAGTCCATAACATGTTAATTTTAACCTTCTACTTGCCTCAAAATAAATGTCTACCTGTATTTCTGTCATATTTGCCACAAGTGGCATTAAGCAGCACAAAATAGACAGAAATGTTTGTGCAACAATTAAAATCCCAACTTTTTAGGAAAGAAATAACTTGAAGTTTGCTATATTCTCCATTGTATTATCTGCTGCTTCTTTGTGACCATAACAAATTGCTATAATGATGACAAAATGGCAAGGAACTATCATTGCATAGATAGGAAACTTGAAGTTAATTTGTACAGAGATGGGTTTTTATGAGTTAGAAAGTTGGACTTTTTGGTAACATTTGTATCGATTCCGTGCTTCTTTGTGAAATATATTGAAGTAAAAAAAAAAGACCAAAAATCCAGTAGACATTCATTTTTGATTATACTATAATGAAGGGTGCTGCAACTGAGACAGATGAAGCACAATGGGATGATGCCATCATCCATTGTACAAAAACGATATCACTACATGGATAGAAATAGGACCTATGGCTAGGAGTCTTAAAACCCTCTATGAAAATGACCTGCATCTGAATACACTACTAGACACTTGCCTGTGAATATAACACCATGCCATTCATCACATAAAATACAGGCTAAAGTAATATCACAAATGATATCTTCTTAAAAGGAATTTCAACTTCTTCTCCCGCCACTTTCTATCAATAAGGCAAATAAGCAACACTTTCAAGAGATTTGAAATCAAATATATTCTTTTCAGGAGAATCTGCTGGTTATTTTCTCCATTGCCAATGACACCCTCACAGAGATGAAGCGTTTTGACAACCACATGGGTGCCGTGCTAGCTCTCGCTTACTCACCAGATGGCAGCAAGCTTGCTTCTGGTGATGCAAACAAGAAATGCTTCATCTGGAATTTGCCTGATTACACGGTAAGTAAATTCAGGAAGAACATTTTAAGGCATCAAAAAAGAGAACCCATATTTTCTCAATTCAATTCATTCACCATGCTGTGATGACACGGCGGGCTGACACAAAACTCTGTATATGCCTTAATACAAATCCTTGATAGCAACAATGAAATTTGACATATGTAACAGGAAACAATAAAGAATAGTTCCGATAGCTGCAATTCCATGTTTTTGTGTTGGCGCAAGTTAAAAGGTGGGCGGTTAGACAAATATATCAAAGTTTTTAGTTTATTTTTCAAACTTTGATGGGGTCATTGTCAATGAAATCATGCATGACTGTATCATAAACATGAGGATTTTGTCGGACATTCGCATTAGCTTTTCACCTCAACTGTACAAGTGTTGTGTGATTGCTTCAATTAAGAATTTGTAAGCTGCAAATAATATCAGTGGTCCTCTTTTGAGATGGTTGCTTAATTTCATGAATTGTAATATTTTGCAATTTTTTTCATCAGCCTGTTGCCAAAAATGGATGGGGTCTGCACACTGCAAAGATAAACTGCATCACCTGGAGTCCAGACTCTCGATGTTTTGCATCAGGATCTTTGGATACCAGCATCCTCATCTGGAACCCGGAGAGGGTCATGCAGTCAAAAGCTATTAAAAGTAAGTCTCCTTCTGAGTTCAAGTGTTGTGTCAGCGTATACAGGGGCGTGTAAGTTACGCCCAAAGTATCGTCAATACGTAGTGAAATCCACGCTATTGCCAAACTTTTGGGAACCAACGCCGCCATATTTGAATTGGGCGAGTGAATGGACGAGACAAAATCTGATGGTCGGGTATTTTTTCAAAGGAGTTAAGCATGTAACTTTCATCGTAAGTATCGAAAATATCATTTTGGAGAGATACCTTTCACTCACAGGCCAATATTTGTCCAAATTGGACATAAATAGATAGCTTGAGTACCGGCCGAATCCACACCTAACTTCTCAGGTCCATTACTCAAATAATATACTGTCTAAATCTCTCGTTTTGGGCTTAAAACTTACTTTAAAGGTTGCTCTTTCTCCGACAATGAAGGGTAGAAAGTAGCCAGAACCGACCTACATTGCATTAGATGCGATGTAGGGTCGGAACGCCTGCTATAGGAATTCATGGACGCTCAAAATTACGACACATTTTTCTCAATAAACACGTTAGCATACCTTATTTTGTTGTTATGTACAGGATTACTACTCTGTTTACTACTTTCACGCAGATTTTACTGAAAAAGCCACTGGAAACATCCTTTTTAAGAGCATTTTCAAAATTCACGTTCGCTTGGTTCATGCTTTCACAGGTAGCAGGTCGATTCGTCATTGCCTGATTGAACCCAATGAAAACTGGTCCGTTCGTCACCCGAATTTGGTCGATTTGTCATTCGAAATTGGTTGATTTGGCCGGTACACAGTGTATGGTCACTGCTATTATATAAAATATGTTAACTGCCGGTGAAGAACCGACCTTTTTTTGAGTGATGAACAGTCCAGTTTTTACGAAGACGAATCGTGCTGTGACGAATCGACCATGTTATTGATGTCTACTTACACTAAAACTCACTAGAGGGCTCTGGCGACATCACAGCGCCACCCAGGTGCAATGGTGCAGATAAATATCTAATAATTTAGCTTCATTAGACCCATAGAACAGTTGAATCGTGTGGAATAGTTTATTAAAATATTTTAATTGTGAAATTGAGAAAACTACGGACTTTCCAGCGCTATTCTGTGTGCCACTAGGGGCGTTGAAACATCGCCAGAGCCCTCTTGTGAGTTTTTCGGAACTAGGCGGCCATGCTTCAAGCTTTGTTTACCGAAATGTGAATTCGAAAATGGCACAGAAATCGATTAATATTGGTAGAAATCAACTATATCTGAGCGCGACACAATAGAAAAAAGGTATGTCTAACGCTACAGTGGGTGTATGTTGTGTGACAAACGTTTACTAAAAGGCTAGTTCCCACTCAAGCAAAAAAGTCAATATATTTTCATCCAGGACCTTGTAACCCTGTCCTATGGACAGGGGACTTGTAGCTAGGTAGAAAGATAAACTTATTCATTCATCGAAATAAGACTGCAAGAAAACCAACTTTTATTGAGTAATTTGAGGTTTTTAGTGCAGGTGAGCTTTGAACCATTGGTCCAAAAACTCTTTTGGATTCAAACTTACTCCTGCTGCTGAAGAGTCCACTGCCAACTTGGTCAAGTTCACCAGGTTGTTTACTACTATGCATTTGTCATAAACATGTATTTTAAGAGCATTTAAGGGACTCAGACATAAATAGACAAATAACTATGTTACAATAATGTAAAGAACAAATAAAGGTGTTGAGAGATTGAAATATAAGGAATACTTTGCTACTGGAATTTGAGGTCAGTGCTATAAATAGCTTGAGGTGAAATAGCTTGGGGTGATATAGCAGCATACGGAGTTTGTCAATGGCCAGTCACCATGTGCTCTTGTTCAAAGGATTGTCAAAATATGTGGATACCATTGAGTTTATTCATCTTATTGAGGCAGAATGATGACATGTGGTAGGTAATCTATAGAAGACAAAATAAGCCAACTCCTCAAAAGGAATACTTGCCCTTTAAAAGAGTATGATCATACTATGATGTAAGACATATTTAAAAAATAAACTTCTGGATTTAAAAAATGTAATTTTCAGAGGTATTTAAAAGCCCTAATATCTGGTTAACAAGTTAAGTGCTTGAATGAGCCAAGACGGCCCTATTATCTTAAGGTCCAAATCTTTATTTTCAACATTTAAATGTGATCAGTAATTGTTCTTTTATTTCCCTCTTTTTTCAGGTGCTCACACCTTGAGCCAAGTCACAGGTGTTCAATGGCTGGATGCCAACCGGCTAATTTCTGTTGGTCAAGATAGCAATGTGAAGATTTGGGGAGTGGAAGAAATCACCAGTGCTATTTAATTTAAATCTGTGTACTTACGCATGTATGCCATTGTATGGGTAATGTTATTTTACACAGGGAGAATATTCTTCATATGTTAGTAGTTATGAGGATTGTTAAATCATGATGACAAATTTATGTTTGCTGATATTTGTCTTTCTTGTTAATTTAAGGACCAATGGCTTACGGAGGTGATATTGTAGTGTTCAATTTATTGTAGTATTCAATTTATCTAAGCCTGGCAGTGTTTTGATCACTTCAAATTGGATGGTCAAAATTTGCTTCATAAAGCAAGGTTTTATCAGCTTTTAACTGATTTGGCTGACCTTTACAATTCATAATTTTATATTCACAATATTTTGTAATTTGAATGCAAATATAATTGATGATGATGAAAATAAATGTGTTTCAATGAAGCAGGAACTACTGATAGAGCCCACTTGAACAGTTTGCATGAAAAGGTACAATATTTCATTTGTTTGTAGCCTGTGTTTTTGCTGTAATTTTTATATAACATGCAAGCAAAAATTATACATTAATAAAATGTAGGAAACATAAATAAAATTTAGTTTGCATTGTCATTTATTATGCAGTATAAAATCTATATATATATACATATATTCACCCTGTACAAATATGCCTTCACAAGTCCATTAGTCAATAGCCTGCAATTGCCAGCTATGGGCTTTTATTTACTGTGGAAAGTTTTCTCTGCATTAGGTCTCGTTAAACAGAGACCACTGAATTTAGAGTTCTCATCCACAAAGACTTTCATGCTGCCTTTACAGTTAAAACGCACCACTGTAGTGATAAAATGTCTCATGAGAAATGTCCCAATATGAACATTCAATATTACCAACACGTTATCAGTGAATTGGCAATCTTGGTGGAGGTGTGGGAGATGAGGGGCCACTTGGATGGTATCCTATTCGTTCGTGGAGATCCCGTTTCGGTGCGGTTGCATCAGTCCCATTGTTTGCAGCAGTCTTTTTGGCACTGTTGTCTTGTTTCATTTCTTTCTTCATAGCTTCGTACTCCTCCATGTCCTCAAGTTTCAGTTCAATCCTTGTAGGTTTCCTTCTGAGCATTCTGTAATTCAACAGTTAAGTATTAAGCTTCTTTGAAGAATACATTATTGCAATTAAAAGTGCAGATATGGTGTATGGAGAATAAATACAACACATCATGGCCCCTATGAGCCTCAATTTATATACGGGCCCTCCCCCCTCCTTTCGTTTGAGGCCCCCTGACAAATTATCAGTTATTGTCAGTCAACGAATATCATGCGCGACGGGACGTGTCCCAGATTGACTGACAGAATTCGACAGAGCAACATCCACATACAGTGGGGGATCAAGTAATCACTCAGTAGCATAAAATGGGTTAAATGATTTTACATTAACTGCAGGAATTCAATTATGCATACAGATGGGTTCTTGTGAGATAAGTGATACAATATCATAAATCGTGATACGAGAACCTTAGTTTAACGTTACGCACACTCGCACGCAAGGGACCCCAGGATGCTATTATGTAATTGATCTGACCATAAATCTGTCAGCGAAGGTTGCATAATCTGCGAGGCCCTTTGGTCCTTGATACCGGTATTGCAACTATTATCACAATATTTGCAGCTTGACCAAATTGAATGTGGGCTACTGCCTACGGTCTTGCCCAGTTTGGCACTACTGCCACTAGATTCGAACCCAGGCCCTGACACTTTACAGTCATAGCTGTACCACGCCTTGCCAAAATGACAAGGGTACCTTCTATTGCAAATGACAAAAAACATTGTTTGCCAAAAACAAGCCTTCATTGTGCGATATTAAGGGTATATTAACCTTATTAACATTTTATAATGTTACGTTACGTTGCACGCGCGTAAGTAAAAGCAAGTGCAATTAAACATTTTTACCTGATATAGTTTGCAGTTCACACAAACCGCTGAAATAGGAGATTTTTCAGTATTTCAACGAACAGTGCCGGCTGCTTCCAGCACCGGAAATGACAAAATCACCCACTAGGGCTCGCTGCGGTGCTGGTGTAAACATAAGCTGGACCCACCTCCTCAGGCTAGTGTAAACAAAGGTTGGAAGTGGACATGTCGTATTGAACAATCCCTGTTTAATGTGTATTTACTGACAGGCAAGATGAGTGATGTATTTGGTAGAAAAAGGAAAAGAGAAGATACAGAACCTGAAAAGAATGCAGCATCAAACAAAACAAAAGAGAAAATAGGCTTTTTTGGGGACATAATTTTCTACATACTACACTCTGGTATTGGTAAAGTCAGAACTGAGTTATTTCACAAACAAATCCAAAAAAATCATGGCAAAATATCAGCAGAATTTAATGACGAGGTATCACATATTGTTGTGGATGATAACATGGAACACGCGCGAATGTGTCGTATAATGAAAATTGAAGAGGTGCCAGATCATGTCATTGTTGCAAAATCATTGTGGCTTAGCCGCTGTCTAAAAGAACATACTGTAATCCCTGTATCAGAGTTCGAACTTAAGCCACCCCCTAAACCGAAAGAAGAGGTCCTGTTCCCCGCACCAGCCTCTGATCCGCTCGAGAAATCTTCGAATGTTAAGGAAGATAAGGCAGCTGATCCTGAAACATCGATAGCTGATACGAAAAAATCAGCCAATGCAGACGATTCGCCGTCAACTTCAAAATATCCAAAAGTGGGTGCGGTCCCTCGTTGGAATCCAAATCCGAATAAAAATGATGACAGTGATGTAGAAAGTGACTATGTCGACAGTGGAGATGAAGAAAGAAAAACGCCTGAAAGTCCTATTATTACCCGCAAAAAATCTCTTCCAGTTAGTATAGTTTTCTTGATCAAAACAAACAATTTTAAGTGAATCCCAATGTTTTATTCCACTTGTTCTTTTTTGATTTTCAGTGATACTGTGAAGATACATAGTTGCATGTATAAGCTTTGCAAACAAATAGAGTGACTGCATGTATCATAATTCCTGAATAATTATGTTTGGATGTAGCGGTTGTAGTGGTATAAGTATTTAAGGTTACATTCTAATAATCTAGCTGTATTTCTTCTTTTTTTTTTTCCAGAAAGGAAACTGGGTATGTGCACGATCTTCAGCTGACAGTACCAGAGTAAATCAAAATAAACTTATCACAGATAAACTGGATGTAAGTGTCAATTTGTTTATTTAAATAGAAGTATTACATATATTATTCTTACATTGTGTTTCATTACAAATATTTACAATGACATAACTGCATGTTCATTTATTTCAGGCTATGGTGAAAATTTATGAGAGCACCAATGACACCTGGCGAGCCTTCAGTTACAAGAAAGCAATCGCTGTGCTCAAAAAGCAGTCAAAACCAATTGCCACTTTCGAGGTTAGTAATCAATCAATCAATAAATGATTATCAATTTATGAGTCAATCGATCAATTTGCTGAAATAAAGTATTACATTATTAAATTATCACCTACTTTATTGTCTGTAAAATGCATTAATTTCAATTAGTGTAAAACAGTACAAGTTATTATTGTATTTGTTGCAGACAGACATCAGTTTAAATGTAGTTTGACAATTTAAACTGGTTATAAGCCCGTAAAGTCTAAAGAGTCTCAAGAGTATTCATTCATGAAGTCTTAAAAGCCTTGATTATCAATCAAGTTGAAAAATGTATGTACTTCTGGTGATTAATCCTTGTTGAATTGAATTAAAATGAATATTGAATTTGAATTCAATTTAATTGACTGCCGTAGTAAAAGATAATAAATACAGAGACAATTTTATCAGTAGAGCAATGTCACAATTTGACTGATTGATACCTACAGCATATTTGCAATTTACATGAAATATAATTAAACTAATTGTATATATCATGAAATAATTATCATGGACATTATTGTTACAGGAAGCTAAGGCTTTACCAGGCATAGGAGACAGACTTGCTGAGAAGATATGGGAGATTGCAGAGAGTGGAGAGTTGCGTAAATTGGAGGAGTTGTCATCAAATGAGGATGTGGCTGTGCTTGAACTGTTTCTGGGAGTTTGGGGAGCTGGATCTACAACTGCTCGATCTTGGGTCAGTATAAGCTCTATTAACATGTCTATTAACGTGTCTAACTGTCTATTAAAGAGTCTAAAAAGTCAGCTAGTAGCGCGTATAACTGCTGTGTCAGTGCAAATGACCTGTATGACATCACAAAACTGCCCATTTTCCACAATAAAAATGGCCATTGTAATATTTGTTATGTCACAATGACCATTATGGAGAATGGGCAGCATAGTGACATCACACTGGTCAACCACACTTAAAATTAGGTCATATGTGCTGATGGCTGACCCCATTATTTGAAAGAAATTTAGATGGTATTTTCTACCCACGGAAAAATTCTTTGAAATTTCAGCTGATCAAAGAAACTGGAAATGTAGCATAGTCTAGCCTACCACATTCTAGATCTTATATTTCATTAAAAGTAAGCTGTTGTTTGTTTTAATTATGGTCTGGTGGCAAATGGCTGGATTATTAACCTTTCCCAAAATATGTCACTTTGTTTTGATGAGCTTTTTGCTTAATTTCAGCTTGCCCAAGGCTTTAGGACACTTGAAGACCTGCGAACCAAGGCCAACCTGACGCGACATCAGAAAATCGGCCTTGAATATTATGATGACCTTCAACTGAGGATGTCTTATGACGAAGCTTCGGAAATTGAGAAAATCGTAGGTGGAATCATTTTTAATTTCAAAGAGCAGAAGTATACTTGAGTGAGATTTAGTTTCTGTAAAATCATAATTAACTATGAACTGGTTGCTTTCAACAAAGATTCAAGTACAAAGCACTGCCAATTTCCAACTACAACTGGCAACAGGTAGCACCTTAACCACTGAGTCAAGTTATGGCTTAGTGATTTAAACCTCTACCACTAATTTTGGTCAAGGTGCGAGTTGGAGACAAATTATTATTGTAATCAACTAGATAAATATAAACAAACTTATCACATTATATTTGTGTATAAAGCAATCTTGAGGACAATACGACCCCTTTTCAAGACTTTAAAAAACGTATAAGCATGCAACCAAACTATTGTCCTATCACTGTGTCAGGTCATGATACTTATTTCTTGGATTGTCCAAAATATCGATGAATTTGTATTTGCTTTGTTCTTTAGGTGAGAGAAACAGCTCTTTCTGTGAACCCAGAACTCACTGTGATTGGCTGTGGGTCGTATCGACGGAAGAAACCGACATGTGGAGATGTGGATGTGCTTATAACTCATTCTGATGGGAAGTCACACAAAGGGATCTTTGGAAAACTGCTGGACAAGTTGAAAAAGATTGGTCAGTTTTGCTTCTCTTTTTAAAAATATAAGTTTTTTTCTTTTGGCTTTTTTTGTTAAATTTCTGTTGTGGAAAAGTTGGAAGATGAGGTTGTTGAGGCTGAGGTAGGGTATGTTGACATGATACGGAGTACGGACAGGGTCCTGAGATTGCCAGAACTTGAGAACTTTAGAAATTTATGTCATCACAATCACGCATACAACAATACACTACAATACAATGTTATTATTTATAGTCAGTTTTAGAAAACAAGGAAAACTCTAGCCATGGGCTAATGTCACCGACTGTCTAAAATGACAAGTGTATAGACAGAAATATAAAAAAAATACTGATTTAAAATAAATAAAAACATACAATTAAAATGAGATTTTGAGATTAAAAACACCATTATATATTTCATATGGTTTTGATTGACACAGCATATTGTGATGCTCAATCGTCATATGATTTTGCAAAGTATACTTTCAATTATGATACTGCATAGTAGAATCTTTATTGTATATATTAGTCTTATATTGGCGTCACGATGATCGAATATACTCATTCATCAGTCCTTTTGTCTGAAAATTCGATGATCGATTACTAATTTTGTATAGTCGATTATTTTATCAGTTAGTTATCAAAAAATTAAAAGAAAACCTATTGCACTTCCTCCCTTTAAGAATTTCATATGATCATAAATAACTTGAGATATTATCACTTGTATTTACCTACAGAGACTTTTAATTATCTTGGACAAACTAGTTAGGATAGCAGTTGATTTTACGTAGGTGACTACTCAAGTATGAGTGGCACCCGAACCGACTAATAATCGATCATCGGTTGGTGCACCCAATCAACTGATTGACATCACTAATTAGTCTGTATATATGTGTACAATACTCCTTATTCCCACCAGGATTCACCACAGTTATGATAGTTCTGATAGCAGTGCCCCCTATCTTTTATGATAATGGCTCTTTCAATAGTTCAAATTGTTTGGCTTCCAGGGCATTTCATTGTTGAATTCTTTTGGGAATATTATTCACTGTCAGTGAATTAGGACTTAAATAACAAAAACAATATTGAAGAGTATAGATGTCTACACAGAGTATGGTGCATAACTACTTGCAAATCTGGTACTGGCTGAAGGACGTAGTGGATAAAATTACAGTAACCATTATACCTCAAATAAAATTGATACCGGTCTTATGTCTGTCCACTATCAGACCTTGTTTAAACTCTTGCAACCTGATATATATTTCATTAATATACCATAGAATCCCAATTACAAGCTCCGTCTAAAATACAGGCCGGGGCTAGCATGATCTTGAAAATATAACAACATTTTACAGTACCATGCAAAAGTAAGTGAACGACTCCCCCCCCCCCCCCCCAAAAAAAAAAAAAAAAAAAAAAAGAATAGAAAAAATGTCATAGTTTATTATTAAATAGTGCAGAATAATTTTATACTGGTTTGCATTTTGAATTTTAAAATCCCAAAATACAAATTACAAAATTAGCATCTCTTTTCCTTCTTTTATAAATGGGATTTGTTAAATAACGAATAAACGCCAGTCTCATTTAGTTGCCAGAGAAAGGTTTCTCTTGAGAATAAGTATGAGATACATGTAATAGAAGCCCTGGCTTGTAATAAATGAAATAAGACATATATGGCAGTGACAGACTTGGAATTAAGTTCTCCTATTAATTTCAGTAATATCTGTCATATAAGATAAAAGTTAGTTCAGTAAATTTTAATCATGACTGTTTACTGTAATTAAAATACATGTATATACAAATCTATATACATTAAAGACAGTACAAAGGTGTGCAGAATAATGTATGATCAGTTCATTAATGCTAAAACACAATTCATTTGTTAAGATTGTTTTTGCAACAACTAATTTCCTGAGCTAGATTAATATCCTCCTCATTACTAGTGACTACTTGCAGCATCAAAAGGAAAATACGGCAAAAACAAATACTGTACAACAAAGCCAGACGGACAAATAAAGGCAGTGACTGGAGAGCTTTTAAAGATGCAAGAAGAGCAGTCAAATCAATGCTAGAGAAAGTCTACACAGACTATGTCATGAACTTGTTGAGTACACCAAAACCTGATCAGCAAAAAAAAAAAAAACATCAGTAAAAGAAATCCTGAAGATACATAAAAAAAATCAGAAGAGGGACAGGTGTGGCATTTCACCACTGATAGAAAATGGCAAAGTACATGAAGGCAAAAAGGGCAAAGCAGGGGTATTAAGCAGACAATTTCAATCAGTATTCACTGAAGAAGACCTATCCCACACCCCCCAGATGACTGATGAACAAAGGCTGCCGTCTATTAGACCACTCATTGTCTCCACCCCAGGAGTACGAAGGTTGCTCACCGGAATTGACCCCAAGACAGCAAGTGGGCTGGATGAAATCCCTTGCAGGATCATGAAAGAGGCAGCTAAGGAAAGAGCCCCATTCTTAACAGACATCTATCAACGATCATTAAGTGATGGAGAAATACCAAAGGACTGGAAATCTGCTAACATCACCTGCTTGTTCAAAAAGGGTGATAAATCCACACCAGCAAATTATCGACCTGCATCACTTACCTCAGTCCCTTGCAAGATCTTTGAACATCATCTTCCACCAACTAATGGACCATTTGGATCATAAATTCCTTGTGGACTACCAGCATGGCTTTTGGTGCCAGCGGTCCTGTGAAACTCAGCTAATTGTGACCCTAGAAGATACAGCAAGATCTTTGGATAATGAACCACAGTGGACATGCTGATATTTGACTTTTCAAAAGCATTTGACGCCCTGGCTCACGGAAGACTCCTACTGAAGCTCGAGCACTCAGAGGAGAACTATTGCAGTGGTTAAAATCAAGGCTGATCACCAGACGACAAGGGGTGGTTGTTGATGGAGAACAATCCCAAGAAGTAATAGTTGGATCAGGAGTAGTACAGGGAACAATGTTGGGTCCATTAATGTTCCTGATATATGTGAACAACATAGGAACCGGAATAACATCCAAGTTCCGACTGTTCGCTGATGATGCGCTCCTCTTCAGGGAAATTACATCACAAGAAGACACTCGTCTACTACAAGAGGATCTAAGTCAACTGGAACACTGGTCACAGAAATGGCAAATGTCATTCAACCCAAAGAAGTGCACTGTCCTACGAGTAAATAAACTTAATCATCGAGAAATATCAGCTCTTTGGACATATACTGGACACTGCTCAACACAGCATTAACTTAGGAGTCGAAATATCATCCGATCTCACCTGGGACAGAAATATCAGAAACGAAGTGAAAGCCAACCGATCATTAAGATTTTGTAAGGAGGAATCTCAATAAATGTCCAGAGAAAGTCAAAGAGCAAACTTACACTGCTCTTGTTAGACCACATTTGGAATATGCCTGCTGCGTTTCAGATCCCCATCTGCAAAAACACATAAAACAACTTGAAATGGTGCAAAGGAGATCAGCACGATTTGTGTAAAACAACTACTGTAGAAAAGTGGGAACAGTATCATCTTTATTAGAAGATCTAAAATGGAAAACACTGCACCACAGAAGACAACAGCATAGACTGGCTATGATGTATAAGATTGTCAATAATCTAGTAGCAAGTACAATACCAAACTATGTTACAAGACAAAGTTTTTAGCTGCACAAGAGCACCAGCAGTTTTTTATGAAACGAGGATTGTAATGGGCACCATTCATTAGTATACCCTACTATGTCATTTGCTTGACAAATCATTGATATAGCACAATCTTGTACTTTTCGGAATCCTTAGAAGTAGCTCTATCAAGCTACGGGGGATGCAATTTTTTCCCATGGCCACCAAGCTTGAAAACTGTTACCATAGCAACGAACCCAGGTTTTCAGGAAATGTTTTATTTCTTTATATTTCTTTACCACTGGCACTGACAGACTCTATCCAAGTTACCTTATCAAATCTTTTAACTACATGCTTTATGTTGGTTATGGGACCTTTAAGGTCAAAGGTCATTGTCATAGTGAGAATTGGGGTTAAATGTACAAATTTGGCCCTTTTTAACATAAAAAGATTTTTAGATTCATTATGCATATCACTTAATACCTGTTTCCATGCAACCAGTTATTCATCAGTAACTTGACATAGTCTAAATTTGTTCTGAATATTTAGGTTGTCTTGGTATCCATGGCAACCAGGTTCAAATGATCATAAACAAATTGATGTCCTTCACAACACAGACAAATGGGAAATCCCAAAAAACCAAATATGCCATTCCACTGTTCCTACAGCTTTCTGTGATTTGTAATTTTTAATATAACCTACTTGCAGAAATATTTTTTAGACAGGTGACCTTCAAGGTCAAAGGTCAAGGTCATGATAAAAGTGAGGCTAAAAACCAAAATCTGGTAAATTGTTGCAGTAAAAGAAGACATTAAATCCTACCTAATGCTACAATGATTGGCAGTTTTCAAATTGACATTGGTTTGTGAGAAATGTAATGTAGTCCTGGCTTGTTTTAAAAATATAGTATGAATAGGTAGCCATGGCAACCAGGCTAAAATCGTCACAAACAAAATCAATATGAATGACAATGTTCTCAAATTGGGGAGATTTTGGTAGCTCATAAGTAGTTTTCCAAGGCCAGCATGGTCTTGAATATAATTTTTTTATATCAGGGAATATTTCAATCATGTGACCATCAAGGTCAAGGTCATGGTGACAACTAAGGTCAATGACCCATGAGCCACTATTTTGTGCCCTACAGGAGTGAATATAATCTAATGCTGTCTGATACTGTGTGCTAATTTCTGCAAGTGACATTTATATATAAAGATCCCAACATTACCAATACTTGCTCTGCATATATAATTTGAAAACTGTTACCATAGCAACGAACCGAGGTTTTCAGGAAATGTTTTATTATAAACAAAACTAAAGAAAATGACGATATTCTCATTTTTGTGAGATGCAATTTCACAATGCCAATATAGCTGTAAGCGTTCATATTTCTGTATTTTTTGTATACATGGGATTATTTTAGTCATGTGACTGTGGGGTCGAAGGTATAGGTCACGGTAAAAACTGAGGTCAATAACCTTAAATCAGCCCATTTGCAATATGGAAGTGAATATAATCTCATTTTATGTTGCACTGTTAATTTATGTAGAGATGTCAACATAACCAATGTTCCCCGAATGTATGATGGAAATAGCATGTGATTTATAATTTTAACTGGTATCCATGGCAACCAGGCAGGATTCACCACAAAGAAAACTATGGAAAATGACCATGTTCACAAATTGGCAGGATTTTGAATGGCTGTTAAGCAGAATAACAAGGTAATATAACAAGACCAGTGTAGCCTCCAGGGGTTTTTTTTTTCTGCATTTTATAACATGTGAATAACTCAGTCATGTAATCTTAAAGACGAATGATGAAAACTCAGATCAATGACCCTCAATCGATTTTTCTCCCAACAGCAGTAAATATATAACCTCTACGCCAACTTTTTGTTCATGGCAAGTTTTCGGTCAATTGTTTTTCAAGTTTCATCATTGAGCCACCTTAATTTAATTTTTTTGACTATGGAAGTGTAGGTCTGGGCATCATATTTGTGGGATTATCCTCTATTGTTTCAAGTATATGTGAGAAATTGTTCTCCTTTGGTGGCGATTACAAGAAACATATTGGAAACATCTTTAATGAGTCTTTAATCTTAGTTATGTTGGTAAATAACCAAAATAGAAGGGTTTCACTGCCTTTTTTTTGTATTCCTTGACCATGAAAACTCACACGTAGACACCAAATTCATGGTATTATCTTTATTAGTTTACGAGATTTGAAAAAAATAAGTATTTCTATTAATGGCGTCCCTAATTTGCATATTACAGATACATTTTTCATCTAATAATGAAGAAAAGTGGTCAAAAAGGGTTCTAGTAGTGTTCTCAATTACTAATCATGATACTTTAATGAACCACACAAAATCTATAGGGTGAAACTTGAAAACAAATTGACCACAAAGTAAAATATGGGTGGCCAGTTTGATATGTAAATTAAGGGTTGAAGGACTAAAAATTCAGCTTGGCAACAGCAAGATTTGAAATCAGCAGGTCCAAAAACATAAGAATCAACCTGTTTGCTTTTAACACAAAATGCCTTGGGGTGTCCACTTTCTTGAAAATGGCACCTAATTATTAAGTATTACAAAATGTACTGAAGATTTAATTGTTGACTGACAAAAGGAGGCTGTCCTTAATTATAGTATTGCTAATCACACATTTCATGCTGTGAACTGCAAATAATTTATGGTTTCATGAGATAAGGAATTAGTCAGTGACTGATCTTCACATAGGAAAAACTGAAATTTTGTGTACATCAATATAATTGATTTATTGCCATGGCAACAATTTAGCACTGGTTGTTGTGGCAACATCGGTAGTTCCATGACACAGACAAATTCAGAAACCTGAAAAGATGCAGCTTCAGACTTGAAAATATACCAAAACTAGCGAGGAATCCATGCAGGGACTTGTTTTTATGATTCCAACCTGCTTGCCATGTATTCCAGTAATACATATCAACTTACTTATTTTTGGAAAACAAACATAAGTCATGTTAGAATTATTATTATTATGTATTTACTGCACCTCATGCTTGAATTAACCTACTGAATAGAACATAATGAAATAATGTTCAGTTTTATTGTGCAAAATTGACTGATTATGGTCACTGACCTTAGTTTTTACCATTACTTAGACCCTTGACCCCTTTATCACATGACTGAAATATTCCCGTGCACGTGTGTATATGCTTAATACAGAAATGTGAAAGCTTTGACCTATGCCGGTCCTGTAGAAATGCATAACAAACCTTCACTTCTGTTTTTTCATTGACTAATTATTCAACAAAATAATCCTGTAGTACAAGCATTAAGGAAATCAACATTTTTCAGACCTTCATTCAGTTGCATGATTAATGCCTTTGGTTGAGGAAAATTTGGCTGTGCAGAAAAAGTTTAAACTTTTCTATGAAAGTATTAAAAACTTCTTTTTACAAAATAGGATCTGAATTTTGATGTAGAACTTGTTGTCAGTTCCCAAGACACAGACGTCTTGTTGTTGCTTGTCTACATGTATCCAAACTTACCGACGTCCACAACCTTCCTTACGGGAAAGGGCAGGCTGAAGAGGAACACTTCTGTGCGGAGCATATACAACTTAGGACCAAAGCGCATTTCTGCACTGTTAGGTTTTCATGCTCTGACAGGTTCCGATATGTCTGGTAGATTTGCTGGCAGAACCAAAGACTTGTGCTTCAAGGCATTTATGTCTTGTGAGGATAGGATTCTGGATGCACTAGCAATGCTCGGGAATGACATTGATCTGCCCGCTGATGTATGCTCTCAGTTAGAATGCTTTGTCTGTATTTTGTATCGATCCAAAATCTACACAAAAGTGAATGAGCTCCGTTGGTTCCTCTACTCAAATCGTGCAGCCGAAGGAGAAAACCTCCCACCAACTTCTGGCTCACTGGACTTACACATTCGTCGGGCACATTACATATCCATGATTTGGAGAAAAGCTTGTGAAACTCACCCGTGCCTCCCAGCACCAACTGCATTTGGTTGGACATTTGATGCAGGTTCAAGTCACTTCTCTCCAGTTCGCTGTTTGAATCCACCAGCTCCTGAAGCAGTATTGCACCTCATAAAGTGGGGGTGCAAACGTGGATGCGAAGGAAGGTGCAGCTGTCGCAAGAACAATATCCCATGTACGGAAGTTTGTGGATGCTGGGTTTTCAGCTGCAACAACAAAACTGTCCAACCAGGGGTAAATGAAGACTGTTAAGATTGAGGTGCTACTTTCTATGACATTCACAAAATAATAATTCACTTGATATCCATTGTTAAAACTACTAAATGAAAGCCAGGCATTTAATCAGTATGACTTTTTGCATCTTCCTGTTTAAACGATTTAAGAGATTGAACACTGTATTGATCAGTAATTCAAGATTTTAATTTTATTTAGATCTGTTTGTTGGCTTGTTAATTATTGTGAAAAATACATGTCTTTAAATAGGTAGATACTTGGTTTGTAATTACAAAATCCTGTTGGCTTGGTAATGCATACAAAGGGAGAAGGTATAGCTTACATTGCGGGTGCGCGGTGGCCATTTTGGAATGTAGATCATACATATAACATAAATTTGATGATTCCATTAGATTCCTGGTCTCAGAAAACATATATTAAGACACTTCATTTGTAATTGTATTACATGTATTCGTGAAGATATCGCATTATTAGTGTTCGGCGGCCATTTTGGACGCCATCTTGGATTTCATACCTTTAGAATGTTCAGAAAAAATGCCACCCTAATTTTTTTTGAAGCTTATGATACCTTCTTACAAAATCAAGTGAGTTTTTGCTTTTAACAAAAAAAATACACGAAATTGCAAATGTGCCTACACTATTGGTTCAAAATATATGATAATAAATGCACTGAAAAATTTGTGTTTTGGGAAATTTTGTCAGGTAAAACTTTTGTTTTGGTGATTAATCTCACTGCAGAATATCTTTTTTTGATACATAAATTTTTTATTTGCATTTTATACCAAAAAATAATAATATTTCTTAACTTTTTAAAACTTTTGTTTTTTGCTACATAAGTTTTTTCCTCCAATTTGTGTTTTTTGCAACATAATTTTTTCCCCCCATTTTGCGTTTTTTGTGCTGATTATTGTTTTCCAGTTTTTTGTTGTCTGCTACATAACAAATTTTTTTTTTAACCCAATTTGTGATTTTGCTTCATAATTTTTTGCTGTTAGCTACATTTTATTTTTATTTTTTTGGCTAAAGGGGTTTGCGATTATTTTAATACTGGTTCTAAAAAGAGCTACATAATATGCGTTTATTCGCAAATATTTGTGAATAATCGCAGAAAGATTACCGCCAGGTGGGATGAACTAAAAGGTGGGACGACGTGGCGGGACATGGCGTGATGCATAGGACAGATTAAGGGTGGGACCTGTGGGGATGATATCAAAACAATGACGAAAAAATCAATGGTATTTGTATGGTCCCGCCCCTTGGTCTGTCCAGCAGGTCTACACCACATCCCGCTATGTTGTCGCGCCGTTTAGTTGGTCCCTTATCAAACCAACTTAACTGCGCGATTTAGCGGGATGTGGTATGACTCGCTGGACAAACTAAAATTATGTAGCAAATAAAAAACACAAATTGGGAAAAAAAATTATGTTTCAAAAAACACAAACTGGAAAAAAATATGCAGCCAAAAAAAAGAAAAGAACCGTGCAAATAACAAAACAAAAAAAATTTTTTTTTTGTTTCAAAAATCGCCAATTGGGGGGAAATGTAGCAAAAAACACAAACTTGAAAATAATTATGTAGCAAAAAACGCAGGTTAAGAAAACATGTCGCAAAAAAAAAAAACACGAATAAAAAGAAAAATTTGGATATAAAAAAAACGCCCCCCCCCCCCCTCCAAAACAAATGTATCAAAAAGCACAAATAAAAAAAATAAAGTTGTGTGTGGCACTAATAGACTTCTGCAGAAAACTGTGAATAGGTCTAGCTACTCAATCTCTGTTGAGGTAATGGCCAAGCTATCTAGGTCTAGCCACCCTTGCAGTAATGAACCACACCTTTGCAAGGAAAAAGGATAGTGTACAGATAAAGATACAGTGACCAATTAATTTCCTAATTTAGATCTCGCAGACTTAATCAGTGTCGCACCTAATTTTGTAACCCAGTATTATCTGCTAAATCTAAAGCCTTTCCAAATCTAGCTGCGAGCTGTTTCTTTTTTTTTTTACACTTGAGAGTGTCTTGGGAGATCATTATTTATCAACATTGAAACTGATTTAATGAGAATTTAATGAATAATCTTGAACGATCGTGTCTTATTATGAAACAATCTTGCCTTATTGTAAAATTGTCCATTTCTGGAAATACTTAATTATAGCAAGTTTTAATTTTCAGTTTGGCAGACATAATGATGATATGAATTTAATTCCACACCATATTTAACATTTACTCCGTGTAAAAGCAGAAGCCCAAACAGACTGCGTCGCAAGCCAGTCCCATTATGTTGCAAAAACACAAAATCACAAATTGGGGAAAAAAAATTATGTAGCAGACAACACAAACTGGAAAACAATAATGTAGAGCAAAAATTTGGGGAAAAAACTGATGTAGCAAAACAAAACACATAAACAACTGCAAATTAGGTGGAAATAAATTATGCAGCAAAAAAACGAACTAATCAGACAATAAATCTGAATGTTAGTCCACATGATGATCCACAATTCCACTGTAAGACTGCAGTACTGGGTGGCCTAGTGGTTAAGACATAAATTTGCTAATTCCAAATTAGCCAGCTCTGCTGAAGGTCCCAGATTCGAATTCCTGGCCCAGGCAGTACTCATTATATGCTCCTGCTCAGCTGGATATCGATTGTACTTGGTGCCTATGCTGAGGCAAGTCAAAGATCCAAACCGATGTAACATCATGTTGTGGACTTCATGCCTTTTCATCTCATCATTACGTCTGCCTGTGATGGCTGGTCATAGAAGCTGGCTATGCTTCAGACAAGTATCATTGAGATATTGGAAAATTGAAACATTACTACTGTATGATAACTTTCTCACCAGGTCCGAATGAATTGATCAGAATCCAGTGGGACTGCAATAAAATTCTCAATTTTCTATCTCAGGCCATTACCTTACTACACTACGGAAGCCTATTAGTGATATTTGTCTTATACATTTTTTTTTCAGTGTGGCAACACAAATAAAAAATAAATTATGTAGAAAAAACGCAAACGAAAAAATTTAGTTGTGTGTGGCCCTAATAGGCTTCCGTATTACACACACAGACTTAAGCAAATCATCAAAAGAAACAGAACGAGAAGTCATTAATTTCTGTACTCTATCTAGTTGCTGAGAAGGTTTATCCAATAACTGTCTGCAAGTAGGATAGGACAGAGATTATATCATAAATAATTATTGTAAATTTGTGAGCAGTTTTGCGTATTTCGTGCTATATTGAGAAACTCCTACATAATTATGTATATAGATATACATATGAGCATGCTTTTATGATCATATCTCATTACTCTTTGCATTTCTCTGTAATTTAATATCCACCCATGCAAGCTTTTGATGTAAGAAATATATCACGCACGGAATTCGGTAAATTCATTGCTTGTATTGCACCTGATATCAGAACTATTTATAGCAATCAGAGGCTTAATTTAGAATCAGGAA
The DNA here is from genome assembly GCA_932294295.1 of Alitta virens. Lineage (NCBI taxonomy): Eukaryota > Metazoa > Annelida > Polychaeta > Phyllodocida > Nereididae > Alitta > Alitta virens. Next base: position 25,478,622 of record OW028580.1, on the reverse strand, counting down.
GAATATTATTTATCAAAACTACAGGTGTGTTTGCATGGGTGGTGGGATGTGATATAAGGCAACCAAAAAATTCGATGAAATTTAGCGGAAAGTTTCTAATTTTAGAGGAAAGATCGTGTTTTGGTTTGTCAAAGTCGTTAATTGCATTCAATATGAATACTTTGGCCACTAATAAAGGAATAATTAAAATATCAGAGTGTGCACTTTTGTGACCTTGTGTTACAGTTACACCCAAAAATATTCCGACATTTTGAGAAGATGTTAAATGAAAATGTGAAATGATTATAACAGGTCCTTTAAAGTTTGCATCAGGTTCTATTTTGTAGGGCATCATTCAAATATAGCTTTTTAATACTGGCTGTTAATAACTATGATTATATGTCCATCCTTACAAAATTTCAAGAGTGACGCATTAATTTTGGGGAGCTCACAGGTATGCTTTGTATTTGCATTAAGAATGGGTGTACCTGGTACCTGCATGTATGGACCTTTACAGTTAGTTTCATCCTGTCAAGTTTAACCTGAATGATCTACTTGCCACTAAACGGAACTGTCTGGCTATAACTACTCAAAGCCGGATCTATAAGTACATGCAGCACCATCTGGTGCATGAGTTGAGTGTTACGCATATTTGTCATGTCTTGTTGAAAAGATGTATGTCTATTGCAAATACATATTTAGATGAATTTCTTACATGTAGCAAGGTTTATAATTTCTCAGTGGTGGTAGTTGTTAGCCGACTATTAGCTAGAAGTAGACAGAAGCAGCTGGCTTTAGCCAGTTACAGCTACAGCCAGGAATAGGTCGCTACCGCTGTCTAGAGTCACCATAGTTTATGGAACTAACTGTACCTTTATACTTGCTATTAGCATGCCAGGTTGTCCCATTGTTGGAGAAAGCATCAAGCTTGAACAGGTCTGATGAGAAAAAAATCACTCACTAGGATGACTGGTCAATGTGTGGTCACACAGGTGAAAGGGTTTGCCTAATTCCATTACATTGCAGTTAATTAATTTATAATTTGGGTCCATGGATTCGAACCACAACTCGTCAGTCACCAATGCAACACTTTGCCAACTGGCCCAGACAAGACCTGGTATGCACTGAAAATTTGCTTCTTACCACCAATAAACAATAATACTACCAAGGGAAATGCTGTCTCTATGGTAACAGTGTGTTTTGGATATGACGCAAGATGGAATGTCATTAATCTAAACCCTGGATCTTAGCTGGGTGGTCTAGTGGTGAGAGGCACGCCTGCTCCTCTGAAGGACCCGGGTTCAGTCCCAGGCTCCCCCGTGCACTCTTCATGAGCAAAACCCAAGCTGGATGTCGTTCGGATGGGATGTTAAATGGGCAGTCCGTTGTACTCAGTGTCTATGCTGAGGCAAGTAAAAGATCCCACCCATGGGGTATATGTGTCACATATATGTGGACTCATCCTCTCTCTCACCTCACCAATCAACTCTCGATAGCGACAAGAACTTGCCTAAGATAAGATAATCATATCAAAACCGAATAAAGAAATTGTTCAGAATTCATATGAAATGCCTCTCCTTCAAAAGAGTGGAGGGGACATGTCCCCCCGAAATAATTCCTTAAAAAAAAGAAAGAAAGAAATATAATGGAAAATAATTATCCAACAAGGAACCTGGATTATTATTATTTTTTGTTTATTTGGTTATTTTGATAACAGTCTTGGGGCTTATCTGATAAGTCCTAACTAACCCTAATTAGGTTGTCAGATATGGTTCATTATTCATTCCCTGTAGCATGGCAACCATGAATTAAGATTATGTTAAATTTCTTAAACATTGATCACATATTTGCATACAATCATTCTCTGCATATTATCTACTCTCATTATCTTAGTATGCAATAATATTGGATGAACTAGTCCATCCAAGCATTAATCATGTTGTTATAGATAGCTGTGGTGCAACTCACTATATATCTCTCTCTGATGCAAATTTTGGTAAATATATATATTATTTTATTCATACATATATAATAGTACATGTGAAATTATATGTAAAAAAAAAGAAATTTAATTTATGGAAAGTTCAAATATCATTTGGCGAACCTCTGTTGGTTCAAGTACAGTTTCTGACAAATTGTCTCTGACATTACTCAGTTCGTAAATAACTTTTGCATCATGTCTTAGGGCCATCTTGCAATTTTCAGTACATAAGAGTTTTATTGAGGTTTTATTCCTTTCATGAATATCTTCCACATTGGATAATCCAAGTTCATTGCAGCAAAACTGCAGATTTTCTCTAAATATAGACATTGAACAGTTCAATGCAGCCCTCATCACATAGCTCACTGCACTGGTTGGATGGTTCATAACTGCAGCGGCAAATGTCATAAAACAGGAGATGAACATATGCTTCCCACATAGAGAACTGGATAGAGCAGCCACAATCCCACAGTGTGTTCAGTAAGGGAGCCGCCACAATACCCTCAAAGACTTTCTCCATACAACACACAGTTTGTCAATTTTCTTGAATGGAAGCAACATACACCCATTAAATCTTGAACAGTAGGTGCTAAATAATCCAGCCTGTACCGAGGAGGCTAGCTTGCCAAATTTGCCACGAAACATATTGAACTGTTTGTAGAAGGAGGCTATTACTCCTTCCACATCATCTTTACGAAGGTCAGCATACAGTCTATGTCCAAGATGAACCACACTTGATGCATTAGTTATCAAATTGTCAAACACACTAATGGAAACATTTTCAGACATTATGGAACTAAATACTATAAATTGACTTTTCATGCCATTGAACTGTAAGTAATAACTAACAGAGTAATGCTGACATATATCCAACATTTTTGCTAATCCAAGCTTAGTTGGCGACAGCAGAACAATGTCGTCAGCACACGCAATGCATCCAACAGTGGTTTTGGTGTACTTGATGTCTATGCTGAGGCAAGTAAAAGATCCAACCCGTGGGGTAAATGTGTAACATGGACTCCAAGCCTTATCATCTCATCATTATATCTGTCTCTGGCCAAATAAGGTGACCAAGCTTCATGTAGACCCAGTTGTATTGACATATTGAACATTGACAAGCAACTCTTGCTGCATGTCCAGGATTCAAATCCTGGTCTGAATTTTGTGTATATATGTTTTATATGTATGTTTGTTAGATGTGGGGCTTCTTTGATCTTTAACTCTGAACCTAGCAGTTCCTTTATTTTTTTAGAAATTTAAGCCAGATGCAATCTTTTCAATGACATGTAATGTTAGAACCAATAATTAAACCTGGGACCAAAGAAAAAAGACTGTCCTTTAACCACTAGGCCACCCAGGTTGAATCATCAAGTGGTGGTAAGGTTATTTTTTTTTTTTAAAGAGGACTGCATGGTTTAATCCAATCTATGCATGTTTTTATCCAATCCTGTCAATTTAGCCATTTTTCATACAATTAGTGCCATATACAAAAGCGTATATACAATGTAGTGGCCAGAATTGTTTTTTTTTTGTGGAGGACTGCACCCTTCAGTCCTAGTCTTTGTTCAGTCCTGACAATGCATGTTGTTTTCAGAAAAACGGTTGGATTTGCCTGAATTCACTTGGATTATCTCTTAAATATTGTGGCCATTGGTTAGGCCATTCACTTGCTGATCAAGTAGTAGGTTTAAACCCTGCCTCCAACTACTGTCTCACCCTACCCGGAACCTTTGGGTACTCGACCATTGGCAACCATTGATGGCACTGGTGTGAGCGATTTCCTATTGGTTTGCTCCGCAGGGAGTTGAGAAAGACTCTGGATTGGCCTGCCGAGTGTGTACAGGGGCGGATCCAGAAAAAATATTGCGGGGGACCACTGAATTATTTTTTAATTAAGATATACTAGGCCAAGGGGGGGGGGGTTTAAACCCCTTAACCCTCCCTCTTAATCTGCTACTGGTGTAATTGTTTAGGGTTTGGAAGAAGTTGTCTTGTAATCAGCACTGTAAAGCCGATAACCTTCCCAGATAGCATTCCAAATCGGGCCAGCATCGTTTCTATATCTAGCTGCATATGACCATCGGTACATCATTTCACCATCGCCGATGTTAATGCGATTTTGGAATGCTATCTAGGTTTACCATATGTATAAGTTTAACTGAGAAATGAGAAAAGTTAACACAACGTATCAGTTTTACCATTTAATTCAATATAAAAACATATGTACAAAACCACAAAACGACATACACCTCAATATTGAAAATATATAATATATCACTCACGCTTCATTAAGATCTAACTAAGTTGATCCCGCCACAAAACTTTGTAAAGAAAAATCAGATCTAAGAGGTACATGTAATTCACCCTTCGTGATAATTAAATTATCACACATACATGTATTGTAGAAAGTTTGAAACAGAAATCACTGATAAATGGACATAATTCTGAAATTACACTAACAATGATCCAGAATAAACTATTAATTCACATTTGTTATGTGGAATCATTAAGTCACCGTTTACAGCATCAAACTTGACTGAATTCATTGAAATTACAAAATGAACCGTATTATCATACAGGATCTGCCTGTTATACAGTACACAGAAAGCTAAACCCACAAACATTCAGTAACCAGATCAAAAGGAAAATCATTCTGTTTGTCATGTTAACCATGTTAATTCACAATTCCCAAATTAAACTAATCCGCTTACGAAACAAGCTAAGTGCTTTCTCGAGCGTTTTATGTGTAAGACCGTGCGTCATTCGGATATCATATTTCTACTATTATTGTAAGATGTACATTTGTACATATTGCGTATATTCAAGTCACAACATTTGACCTTATCATGAGTCATTTTACATGTATGAGCAGGTCAGAATTTGGACCATGTTAAAACAAGGATGTGATCATGATAATGTTCATGTGAATACTAATGTGTTATATTTCACAACATTAATATCAAACAAAGAGAAAATTCACCACATATCATATTTAAATATGATTTAAAGACATTATTGCTTTGTCTTACACAAGTTTTGTTATTGTAGCTTACATTGTACATGAATAACTGACTAGATATTGTAATAATAATTGAAATAAATGTGATCAATTTCTTGTATAATAAAAGTTAGATAAACTACATATTAAATGTATCATTTAAGTTTAGTTTCTAAACAGAATATGTAATTCACTGGTTAGTTATCATACCATATACTTGTCAGTACATATCAATATCACAGCAAGAGGAATGTCTAGTGGAATATATAGTTAATACTTAGGAATACATAAACACCATAATTTTGGCATAATGCTCAAATGATCAATTACATGGACTTGCACCTAAACATTTTAAGGTGACAATTAAGTCCTTCATGGGCCTCATGGTATGTTTTTCAGATCTTTCTGGAACCTAATATTATATGCATGCTTCATTAACCAGTACAAATTTAATGCAAAGTGTAATACTGCAGAACTACTCATACTTGTTATAATATCTTTCATTGACAAGGTATTTCAATGTCATTCAATTAGAGCTTCATTAACCAGTACACATTTAATGCCAGGTGTAATACTGCAGAACTACTCATACTTGTAATAGGATCTTTCATTGACAAGGTATTTCAATGCCATTCAACCCCTCATATTACTGCACAAAACCTTCTGGAAATCTACTCATTGAGCTCACTCAGTATGTATACCAAATATGTAGCAAGCTTCTCAAATTACATTTGTGAGTAATGCTCATGCCACTCCTTAATATTGACACTAATATTGTAACATATACAATGTTTTTGTCCACAAAATGGAACTACTAAATGTCATGTAATTTAACATTAGACCTGCTAATATAATACACAATTACAGAGCAGCCTTCACTGTGACATCTTGAAAAGTCTTGTATTGGACTTCTTGATCACGAAAAGTTCTTGGACTTTTCCAGTGCGCTTGTGTATTAATCTTCGACTGCCATGAAATTTCGATACCTCAAAGTGCAACAAACAGCCATTCGCGTTGAAGTCTTGGCTTATTGGAAACTGTCATTAAAATTTACCCAAAAAAAACAATCAGTTCATGTTTATCAGCATCCAAGAACAGGAGTTTTGTCTGTGACTTGGCATTTCGACAGTTCTCTAGATACATTGTCTATCACACTCACAACGGCATTTCTCCTTTGCCTGTGTCTTGCAGTGGAGCATTCTCTATTTGCGGGCATTTCAGCATCACTCAGGTTGCTTGAACTTCTCTCTAGTACCCCAGAGGGCGCTTGGTTGACTGTGAAGTCATTCTTGTGGTCACATGACTGGTTGTAGTTCTCCCTCAGACGTTCCACGTTCGATTCTTCGATTCCTTGGAATATGTTGCCAAGAGCCAGTTTTCTGTGGGCACACATTTCGCATTCCATCGCAGGCAAGAAAAACTTTAGAAATATCGTACAAACTGTTCTTTTTCGAGTTGTCTCAACTTTTTCTTAGCCGACTTTGAATTTGCGTGGCTCTAGTGCGTTTGCGTTCTCGGTGACGTTGCGACGTGGTGAAATAAATCAAAAGTAATCCAAGGGCAAGTCCTCTTTACACAAATACTTTAAGTAGATATTTGATGTGTTTACAACCTGCGTCCAGCGAGTTAATACTTAGTCTCGTCTGCTCATGGGCTTTTATTAAGGCTGTGACGTGTGGAGCTGTGACTCAACTCACAACGCGCGTCTCCGGCCACTCTTGTCTCTGGACCAATCAGGATGCAGCTAAGTATGTCATGACGTCAGTTGCTTTACGTTGTCTGTGCAACATGGGGTTGGAGTTAATACCGTTACATTGGAAAAGTCCAGATCAATTGATTTTCAGAAAATTTTCATGTTCAAGATTTTTCAGTAAATCATCTGACACACTCAAGTAGCTTTCGTGGCTGGTAGTTCAGGGTAGGATAATGAATCATTTACCCAATGACCCATGTAAATTTCATAAGGATTTAACTGGAAGTCCGCTTGATGCTGACCTGTAGTGCACATAGAAAGAAAGTAAGAAAGAAGACTGAAAATATCTTAATTACTTAGAATTATAGTTAGCTTGGTGATTTAGAAGCCCAGCCATGATGGATGTAGACATCATGTAGTTTATCTTGCTGGGCTGAACTGGGTATTATGCACAGTTCAACATAATGCACAATACTACAGCATACAATACCCAGGTTTCCAACAAAATACCCCCAAATTTCCCTGTTCCCGTCTTTACCCCTTCAGAAATTCCCCCAAAAGGTCAAGGAATTCCCCTGAGCACCTGATGAGTGCTTGAACTGCTCGCCGCTTTGTTTCTGGTCTATGATCCCAATGGATTGACAGGTGCGCAAAAAACAACTACTACTCCTACTACTCCTACTACTTCTACAACAGGACCTGTTTCCGGAAAGTATAATGTACCTACGTCACAAAACTACGATTTTGACTTAATATTCTTTTAATTGTTGATGTGGTCTTTTATTAAGTGGTAATACGATTCTCTTGATTCTTGCATGATAAAATGGAGGTGTTCTAATTATTGGGTAGTCATATTTGCACGTCTTGTCTTGTTCAATGTTTAAGAAGTTCGTCTGCTCTGTGATCGATGATCATCGATCGAACGTTGTTCAATTTTCCGGCTGTAGTTGATCCGTTGCCAAGGTGTATAATCACAGTCAGCTTTCTCCACATCATTTCCTGGCTGATTAATCAATCGATAATTACGTCACAACCAAAGAACCTTAGTAGTTACTGTTGTCATTGTGAAGTCATGCGTTGCAAAAATTCCCCACAATATTTCAGGATTTTGGTGCACTTAAAAAACGAACGAAAATGAAAAGTTGCAAGTTAGTCATTGATAATGTCCAGATTTCCTAATCTAATTACAATAGTTAGTCAATTAAGTGACGTAATTTGTCAATAACTACGTCTAATCAAAGTATTCAATGGCAGATATAGTCAAAATGACTAATTGACTGAGGCAATAATATACTCCACCACGTAAGTCGTAATTAGCGCCACTGGTGCAGAAAAACATGACGTAAAGCCCAGACCTTTTCGAAAATGTTATTTAACTCCCTCCTGAGTGCAAACTGAACTTGTCTTGCATAATAAAGGCAGTAAACACAAATAAACAATCAAACAAATTAGTAACTATGCCTAGTGGAGTATAAGTTAGCTATATCCCTCATAGTCGAAAGTTAACTAACATTTTTGTTGCTTGCATCCCTCTGCCTTCAGCCTTTGGCTTCGGGATATAACCAACAAAAATGTTAGTTAACTCCCGACTATGAGGGATATAACTAAAACATAAGCTTGTAGATTGTGTATGCATGGTAGGAATAATTATTTAATATAGGGAAGTTTGAATTCAATGCTGGAATATATGTATACATAATTGCATGATTACTCTTTGTAATTTACCAGCATATAGGGTCTATTCCCGAATCCGGCTGCAATATCTCATGGATCTACGAATTATTTGATTCAGGGAATTTTGAAGTGTATTAGCAATCGACGAAAAGGGGATTACCCATATGATTTGCATACATGTATAAACTCAGCAAGGGTCAAATGGTCTAATGCACCGATGAACAACTTTGTGTGTAATCCATGGATTGTTGGTTCTGGGAATTTTGTCAACAGGAGATCAAATTGGATCCCTGTTTGTGCGGGTTTAACTATGTAAAATCTGGACAGATAGTCAGACAAACAGATAAAAAGAGTATACGCGGCAGAAAGAAGCATACAGCTATAGACAGACAGCTAAACAGACAGAGAGTCTGCCTTGCATGTCCTGACTGACTGACTGACTGACCACAATCCACATGACCAAATCTCACTAGTTTGAGGATTCGGGATCTCACAGTCTGTTTGACATGCTTGATTGCTTGTTGGATTTAATGGATTGTCAATCAGTCAATGATTAAGTACAGTCAGATCTTTGGCTTATTGATATGATTGATGTATTGTTTGGATAACTTCAGAACTATGAATATTTTATTTGTTTATAATTTATTATTGTTATATTTTTTGGGCAATTTACATTTGGGTTTTGTTGTGTATGAGTGATATTAACCGAATCTAGTGCACCCATGGTTGAGAAGTTGATGATCCTAGATGCTAATCCTGGCCTGGCCCCTCTTCATGCATGAGACGTTGGTGTGCTTTGTACTCAGTCTCTGTGCTGAGGCAAGTAAAGACCCCCATATATTATTTCTTTAAGATATGATTGTACTAAAATGTACATTCCCAGAAGATCTCATGATCTAACCCTTGGAATAGAAATAATTCCTTTTGGCCAATCTGGTTGAGGGTGAACTGAGTCTGGGGATCCAGAGGACCATGTGTTTTTGATTCTGGAGTTGCCATTCATGTATAGTTGCTGCCTTAATTGTACATTAAAGTTAGAATGGTGTTGATCCTGTAGGGTTTAACCTTGGATCATCACTTCGAACCCAGTGTTAGTTGGGGCAATGGCTACTGTCTTGTCCGGTATTAAATTGTAGGGCAGACGTAATGATGCTGGATTCCAAATCATGTATGACCTTGGATGAACTGGACTCTAGATTTGACACTAATACACATTTTTAATGTTTATAAATTTGAAAGACTAACTGTTTAATGGGTCACATGTGTGAAAGATGTGGATTATAGGCTTTTTAGAGACAAACATTTTAACAATCAAAATATATATTATCACTTATGACGTTTGGCCTATATTAATTATGCAAGTGGTAGTTGCCGCATCCTTGATTTTCTTTTATCGCTTGATGATAATCGTTGATCACGTTTAGTTTATTTCCTGATAATACCATTTAACATGTCAGACATGCTGTACAAGGATGTAGATACATTGTGGTTTATTTTAACCATTGAAATAGTCCATTTATTGAAGATGGAATTTTAAGAGGGGAAAAAAAAACTTTAAAAAGAATAATCTGAGTATGATGGTGTTGCCAGTCACGTAGTCACACCAGGCAGCTAACTTTAAATTAATGGAAAAGGCTACTGCAGAAATCCAAGTGTATAAATTCAGGGAATTCAGGATGCATAGCGGCCACAGGCCTGCAAATAGCTGTTGATTTCACCACAGAAGAATGTTTGTATACATAAGTAGAAGGAATGTTTAATAGACTTATAAGTACTAAAAGTTCAACAGAATTGCATCTTGACTATCAATCTAACTACAAAAATAAGATGTGCCAAGATAAGTTCGAGATACTAATTTCTGCTTCTGATCAGCCTCAACAAATCGAGTGATGATCCGAGTGAGTTATTCTTTAATTTAATTAACATTCCAATATCATCAACATTCCAAAAGCAAGAGCAACAGAAAACCGAATTTCCCTATATCCCTATATTTACAGCCACTATGATACAGAGTGAAGTTCATTAAATAAGGTACACGGTCAAATGTGCAATGGACACTGGCAATCAGTGTTATCTAAAAACATTACACAATGTTGAGAGGATTTACATATTGAGACCATCAGACTACATCAGATAACAGAGTCAGATGTAAAAACTTTATTAGGCAAAAAATGTCACAATATTTGCAAGAATTCCTCTATTTTGTGTGAGGCAAAGGCTATATATATATATGAACTTTGTGCAGTGAGAGATGGACTCTATGAATGCAGTATATTTAACATGTACGAACTTAAAGAACTAATTAACTTTTTATGCTATAGTTGAAACCAAAATATTTGCAATTATGTATATATACACCAATTTATATTCAAATTGTGTACTAATAAGTGCGAATAAAGATGGTGATAATATAACAGCTGGTTCAGTGATGAATGTAAAGCCCTTAAGAAACAACTGCATGACTATGCTAAAGCATGGGAGTCTCAGACCCAACATGCATCCAGATACAGAGACTTAGAAAAAGAATATCATAAATATCATAGAGTAGTGCAGAAATATAAGCGTACATATAACTAATCTATCCGGGAGAGATTGAATAATTTCAACTCCAAAAATCCAGCGGAGTATTGAAACTATGGAAATCACTGAAACCACAAACAATAGTTATCTAACACTAGATGACTTTGAAGCATATTTTTCAAACCAGGTATAGTGTCCCCTAAGCTAGACTTTTTCGTTGAAGAACATTTGAATGAAATTGAATGATTTGTCAGTTAATATGCCAACGCCTCAAACCCAGAGAACATAGATAGTCCCGAATACATTTGTAATGGAACACAAGAAATCCAGTGTCATGTATCAAGGCTGCTGGGCATGATTAGATGGCACAGTAGGAGATTTTCTATAATATGTACCTGAAAATATTATAGATGCACTGAATGTTGTCTTTAATGCTATATTTGACCGTGGAGAGTGGCCTAATGATTGGGCACTGGAGCTTGTAAATCCAGTTTATAAGAAAGGCCCAGTTAATGTTTGCGATAACTATAGAAAGATCACAGTAATGCCTGTAGTACGGAAAGAGTTGGAATCAATATTAAATTTACGACTAGTACACAAAAATATTGTCTTAGACATTGATGATCCCTTACAATTTGGCTTCACGAATGGTTGCCGAACAACTGATTACCAGACAGAAAGCCAAGTCAAAACTCCTCAAGGTATATTTCGTAGACTTCACAATATATGTGTAAAACAGGAAAGCGCTGTATTTTAAACTAATATGAAGAGGAGGTTGAATGGGAAAAAGCTGAAAATCATAAGAGACATGTATACAAAAGCCAAGTGAATATGGGGTGTTACAAGGGGGTATGATGAGCCCACAAATATTTACTGAATTCTTAACAGACCTCAGAGCATGGAGATTACCTGGATAAAGAGTATGGTGTAAACATGGCTAGCGATATCATAACATAAATTTTGTACGCTGATGATATGCTGATGGACTTCAAAATTCAATCAATGGCCTATAAGAGTTCTGTAAGAAGTCTCGCTAAAACAAGAGTAGTAGTCTTTGAGAAGGGGCAAAAAATAAATAACTTACAAAAGTTCATGGAAATAATAATGGAATAAATAAATAATTCTAACTAGAAAACTATCAGCCATATGCTGGCACTAGCGAGATTTAGGATTAGTTCCCATAATTTAGCAATAGAAACTGGCAGGTACACTCGACCAAAAACCCCAGTAAATGATAGAATCTGCATACATTGCCATGATGATCAAGTTGAAAATGAAGACCATTTCCTTTTACAATGCCCTAAATTTGTTAATGAGAGAGTAACAATGTATAAAGATAGCACTAATGACCAATCAAAGAAAAATTAGTTACAGATGCTCTGGGCAGATATGTTGTAGATTTTCTTTGTAACTTTAATTGTCATTACACCTTTTTTTTTTTTTGGGGGGGGGGGGGGGGGTTGGGAGTCCTTCCAAGTTTATGAACGCCCCTGATGAACGCCATTATAGAGCTGTTTGTATTCATGCCTTATCATTATATCCTTTGTTTGTCTGGTATAGTATCTGCACGAGGAAGACTGCATGGTAGCGTCCTCTGGTGCATATTACCGTCGTTTGACACTGGTCACCCTATAAAGCTCTATAATTGTAACTTCTGCTCATGAGTCTTAAATGAACCATGATAACTACTTATGAATTATGATTGCAGCTCCCATGAACAACATTCAGATGGTGTCTGCAGTTTATTGCTGATGTCATTATCCACTCACATCTCAAGGTGCAAATAATGGAAATGTGTACTAATTAGCCTATGGCTATCTCTGTGTCTCAGTGCTACTGGGTCTGAAGCTTATTTAGTCAGCATATATGACCAGCTGTCAGAGGCAGACATAATGATGAGATAAGGAGTCCACACCATGTTACATGTTTACCCCATGGGTGGGATCTTTTACTTGCCTCTGCTTATAACGTCTGATGCGATTGACATCCAGCCGGATGTAAATCGTAAAGAGTGCCCAGGCCGGGACATTTATGAAAGTGACTCTGAGCAGTAGTTGAATTACAAACTATGAAATTGCAGTATATACATAATATAAAATACAATGCAAATTGCAATGCAATACAATACAATACACATGCTAGACAATGCGTTCATAGTTTCATCAAATTTTATGCATTTCTTCTAATTTGTATGCCAATTTTTTTTATTTTTTTTTGCAGGATTCTTGACAGCTGACCTTGTACAACATGAAGATAATAGGAATCAAAAGAAGTACATGGGCATATGCAAATTACCTGGGGAAGACAAGAAGGTATGCCTCTTATGTTTCTTTATGCAGTGGTCGATACAAGTTTTTGCAAACCATGTATTTTGCCCCTATAAATTATAGACGAAATTAATGACCATGCCTTGGCGACCAGTGCCGTGCATAAGTCAGTGAACCCCAGAAAAAAAAAAACACTTGTAATCGTAGAAGCTTTCTTAAAATGGCGTTCTGTCCTGTCGAGAGATGGAGCTACGACCACACCGGTCTTGCTATTGTTTAATGACGTCATCAACAAAAGGTCAATCAGTGCATTTGATGACGTTACAATTGGATGACGTCATTAAACAATAGCAAGACCGGTGTGGTCGTAGCTCCATCTCTCGACAGGACAGAACGCCATTAAAAGCAAAATAGTATCATGAAATTACTCTACACTAACCTAATCTAGTGTCCTTAAATCATCGCTTACTAGATGATCTTTGTCGCTTTGCTGCAGTATTTCAGATTCAGGTTTTTTATTCCACTTTAAAACTAGTGAGAAGGTCCTCCACAAGGCAACAAGGCTACTGCTGGATAGGATGCACCCCCTTAAAAGACTACAGCAAAAATATTAATATATTTGATTTTCATTAAACTAACATCTTTCTGAAGCAAGTCCGCCTCATTCGCTCAGCTCTTGAGCGGCCTTGCTAAATTTCACAATGCCGTGGGTTTTTTCGCCGTAGCCCTCTAGTGGTAAATAGGCGTGTGACTAAGTAGGTCAGCCAATGCAGGCAACGCAACAGCTTATGAAAACGCTCAGTGGTCACTGCAGGCCATGCATGTTGCTTCACTAAATATAGATCTACATTTCGTCAACATTAGTACTCCACAGATCCTCGCAATCAATCAAAACTGATATGAATAAACCAGGTATTTAAGCCCATTTCCAGCAGGGCAGCCTAGTGTAGCTACACGAAGATGGCGGGCTGCTTTAGGAAGATGTTAAGCTAAAGAAATCTCCATTTTGAGGGGGAAAGGGGCAGTTCACATACTTATGCATCGCACTGTAATAGTGGATTTTCACGGAAGGTTCTCTGTATTTCCACCAGGTGGCTAAAGCAGAATACCGCAATTCTATTGGCTGAAAAAGTTCCCGCCCTTGGCTGTGATTGGCTGAAGCAAAGTGCATCCAAGCAGCAGTATTTATAGTGAATTTTAATGTATATTTGACACTTTATCATTTAGTTGATGTTTGTTATTTTTCTAAGAGAGTTATATTTATGGAATCAGTTATTACCTACTGTGTCTGAAAAGCAAAACGAGTAATAAGAGGAGAGGAAAGACTTTTGTCCTGCTGAATTCAGGGCTGTTCAGTGAAAAGACTCTATTGGCAAAGTTACCATGCCCTGACCCCAGATCAAATGCGCACAGGCAAAATAAACCATACATAGCTAGGTAAGACAAGAAATAGAAAAAATATTTCATACACATTAAATGGGTGTGCTGAAACGTTTTCCATCACTGTAGCATACAGAACTATTCTGAAATTCGAAATCTCTGATTTCACCAGTTTCTTCTCTTTATTTTCCCTGTCTGAAAACGCTCACATTAATTTTCCAGGTGTTCCCTGATTTTCCAGAACCTGGTTCTTGTCTATATTCATGTTAAATCAACGGTCAGAATTATATGGTCTTCCAAAAAATTATGTTAACCCACTTGAGATTATAATGTAACTTATGTCTGGAGATTGCTGGAATGTATGTACATACCAGCAGAGTCACTAATCAAAGGGCATGTCTGTACTTCAGGCTAGTGGTTGCACTTGTTATTCTGTGTTCTAGTTAAAAAAATAAGACTTTTTATTATTCCCTTGAAGTGATATTGACGTCATTTGCAGAAAAAATAACACAGTTTTATTTCTTTGGATAGCCTTGTATTTGTAGCGGTGAACTTGTTGTTAAACTTATCACATGTATAGCAATTATTCCCTGATATGTGTAATGGTTATTGGCCTGATTTGTGAGTCAGAATGCCAGGTAAAATTGTTGTGTGCGATAAATTACATTTTTACTATTTATGCAATTAATAACCATAGCATTTGAGGTAATACCATATTGACTTTAAATTGGTGGTGCCACCCATGTCCTTGGTGTATGTGTTGGGGCAAGTGAAAACCCACCCAAGGTATTTCATATCATTACATCATTGGCGGATCAAGCTCTGCCTCTCGATGGGTGGGGGGGGGGGGGGGGCAGCCTCTACGGGGGGCCAAAAGCATGACTGAAAGGTTCCTGTTGGTCATTTCATTGAAAAAAAATAAAAATGAAGGGGGGACCATGCCCCCCCCCCCACCCCCAGTATATATAGCAGCCTTAAATGGCTGCTATATATACTGGGGGTGGGGGGGGGGGGCATGGTCCCCCCTTCATTTTAATTTTTTTTTCAGAAACTGTTTTGGCTTCAGACCAGTAGCAACATTGAAACAATTTAATTCAAAAACAAAATATGAGGTGTGAATGTTTTTGTCATAATATATATATATTTTTTTTTTTCAGCATCGCAGACTGGACATCATTGTAGTGCCTTACGATGAGTTTGCATGCGCAGTAATGTACTTTACAGGATCTGCTCATTTTAACCGCTCGATGCGAAATTTGGCAAAAAGGATGGGTATGTCGTTGACGGAACACTCCTTAAATGTTGGCGTCATCAGACATGTAAGTATAGGGATGGCCATTTCACCATTAGTCTGTAATTAAATTGTCAGTACATATATATGTATTAACATTGTACTTATTAAAAGACTGACGCACATGACTTATCTCATGAAGGAAATTCCCTGCTAGGAATTGTTGGGTGGGCACAATGTTTTTCGGGAGGGGCTCACCCAACTTTAGGTTTTTTCTAGGATAAACAATATCGATACTTATTGTTTGTTTAGGTGATGTATGGGCAATGCATTGGGCATGTTTTTAGCTTTGCCCGGATTACGTCTTTCCATGGCCACTGGGTAAAATCATTACTTAATTTTAATGTGTATATAATATATAAATCTCATCTGTGCTGAAACATTGACATGCCTTTTTTTTAGCAGATTGATCAAGCAGTCTTTCTCACTTATAACTGGCTGAAAGACCAGTTCGACCTGACCGTGTTAAGAGGCTGAAATTTTGTGAGCCAATCTGGGGAGGGGGGGGGGGGGCTCATAGCTACGCCATTGAGTATATTGTTTGGTTCAGGTGACTAGCCCCTGATAGAATAGGGTCGGTAGGTAGGAGAATTTGTTTTAGTAACTTGTACATATATCTGATTGGGTCCAATTATAAGCTTTGAGAATATGCTCCAATTATGTAAATATGTTGATTAGAAGTGAAGTAGGTTCAAGGCAAACTAGACACTTCTTATGTGATTAAATTTATCAACCACTAGCTGGCATTCAGATCTTGTGCATCTTAATAGATTTTTTAAGTTTTTTTGTGGAGAATGTCAGGGTCGCAGCTTCAGAATAGAGTGGTGACCTACACTGGAACAAACATGTTTTTTTTCTAGGCCTGGATGGCCAGGCATTTTAAACAGGTAAATGGAGCCATGTGCACTCGATGGTGGAGAATCTGAACTACCATAGCCAGAAATAGGTGCCACTCACGAAGTGAGGTCAATTAGGATCGAGTAATATGATCCCAGTAAGGAACTGGGCTGGAGACTAGAGAGCATTGTTCTGTACCTATCTCAGGTGACACTTATTTAATTCTTTTAGCTGCTCGGTTTAGCCAATATGTTGAGAATATTTACCAGCAGACAATGAAGTGAAAGGGTACAATGTTATGTAGATGGATAGATGTGGAAAGTGCAGCCCTCTAAAAGGCAAGTTCTTGCTGCTATCGAGGGTTGATTGATGAGATTAATTAATCACCGTTAATTTTCAAAAAGGAGTCCACCCATGTTACACAGTTACCCGATGGTTAAAATCTTTTATTTAATATAGGATGTATTATTTTTGAATTTTCAACTGACGTACCCTTAAAAAAACTGCCTTAAATATCCTAAAAATCAAATCAGTTTGGCCTCACTGTATCAGAGCATAATGGTGTTTTATTTATTTCAGCAAGGTGAGAAAATCAACAGAGGAAGACCGTTGCCCACTCCAACTGAGGAATCGGTATTCAAACATTTGGGATTGCCGTACCGACCCCCAGAAGAGAGAGACCACTAAATATAGTCAGACGTATTCATAATGGAAGGACAAACACAAAAAAGAAATATTTTGGAAAAACAAAAATACCTAGAATTTATTATTTTATGTGCAATCTGGGAGAGTGAGAAAGTGTTAGGCCGTTGGGCTGAACATGGTATAATTAATCTAATTTTGAAAACTTGATTAGATTTTATGTGGAGTCTTTGATATGAATAACCGAATTCTGAAGTTGTGTGAGCAATCTTTATCAATTTAATCATTTCCTGTTTACGTGTGCTAATTTATCTTATATCATCGACTAAAGCGTCTATTAATTGTGTCATATTGCATGGAAAATATTATTATTTTATCATGTACAATTATACTTATTTATGAGCTATTGTGATAATTTACATATGTGCATTTTGCCATCAAATTTATCAGTACATATGTTCCTAGTCCATGTGTACTTTATTGTATTATCTCATTCTATAACTTATGTATGGTATGATTGCAATGTTTAACTTGCAATTGTCCTATCCCATGTACATTGTGTTTTCTTCTTGAATTGAATTTTCATGGCATAGATTTGTAAATTGCTTTACATTTGCATCATTTTAACTTTGTGTATTCACAGTTTACCAATCGGGTTCATTCATTTCAGAATAGAAAAAAAGTTTAAAATATTACGAACGCTAGATTGCAGTAAAAAAAAAAATCATCTTCTCAGAGCTGCTTCTTGTGCTATACATACTTTTATATTCAAGAATATCTTCCTGTTCTGAGATTGTTTAAATTGATATGCATAAGATGTGCAATGGCTAAGTTCATATTAGAATCAATTTCTCCTTAATATTTTCAGGGATATTTCAATATTTGTACAGCTATTGGATTATTGTTTAATGTTCATAATGTGGATGTTTTTCTGAATGAAGATAAGACAAGATAATGGATTCTGTACATATTGTAATAAATTAAATTTTATTGATCACTGCGACACTGTTATTCAAAGTTTTGTAATTGCTTGTGATATAAAAACTACAGGACATGGTCGGACTTTATAATGAGCATGCATACAACAGAAATCCAGTTATAACCCGCGTGATAAGCCAGATCCAAACATAACGTTACTGTTATAGATTCAGATTCATTTATTGGCCAATAAAATAACAATATCATTCTTACAATTTACATATATGCCTATATATTTGAATTTGCCCAATAAAAAATCAGGCTGACTCCCATTGGGCATATGGATGCCTTTATCAATAATATAATTCTGAATCAAAAATAATCAGAATAAGAAATCATTTATATTAAGATTAGAACAAGAACAAATAACTTTTATGGAAAACAAAAGAAGAGAAATAAGAAAAAAAAATGAACAAGACACTCAAACATAAGTACAAGTTATACAATATTATACATAGCAACAAGATACTTTTCAATAGAGGCTAATTAATGAGAGAATTATGTGAACATAATTGCTGATATACACATATATCAGAAGCATAACTATACCATCGAAGTGCAAACACTCATATTATTCATTTAAGTAATCAATTTATTTTTTTGTAGTCAAAGAGGCGACTTGTTCACATTTGATGCTTTTAGCCACACTTTTTTTTTTTTTTTTTTGGCATTTCATCTACACTGGCAGTGAGATTCATTTCGGCATTTTTAAGTTTCACCACATACAAATTTTCTTCATTAAATCTAAGTACTATTCTTTGGAACGCTTAAGAACTTATTGAAATATTACTTCAAGACAATAATTGCTAACTTAATGTTAAGAATGTAAGAATTGATTAGAATTGAATGTCTTTACAAGGGGAAATATGTTCATGGAACAAACAAATATATCAATGCCAGGTTAGACTATTTTATAATTTACTGGCATCACATAATTTCACAGCATAATCTATATAACAATAATACAGTATGTATGAAAAACAAGACCAAATGTAAAATTCAAACTGACTAAATACACCTTTTATCCCCAACAAAAACACGTGTATTTTAAGGTCAGCATAAATTATAAACTGAACTGACATGACAAATTTATTCGAGTTCATGGGTCGTCACCAATATGATGGTGCAACCGCATTCAGGTCTTTAAATGAGAAGTTGCGTTTGATGCCAGCACTCTCTTCCTGGACAGCACCCATTTCATTCAAAGAAAAGTTCCGTTTCATACCGGTGTTAGCAACCGGCGGACTCATGCCATTGACGCTTGCGGTGAAGGGTGTAGCAGCTTCGAGAAGTTTCCCTGAAGTGTTAACGGTGTGCGGTTCGAGATTAGCGGCCCCAGGGCCTGGTAGGACAGTAATGGCAGAATCCATGGACGATTCGTCATCTGGACTTCCTTTTGGGCTCTCAGAAGCCTCAACGATTGTTGGGTATTGTTGGTACTTCTTGAAGCACAACCAGTTGAGGATCATGGAATTAGACAAACCGGACCTGTTTTTCTCTTTAAGGTCATTGTTGCTGAGGTCCTTCGAAGAATTGCCACGATTTGCTACTTTTCTTGAAAGCCCAGGCGTACTCTGTGGACTAAGAGAGTGGTCTAAATTGTGGATAGAGTCAGCCATTTTGGTTAAGTCTTTAAGTGATGATCTGCGGGGTATACCTGGAACAGATGTGTGCGTATCCATATCAACCGAACAAGTAGAGTCATAACTTGCTAAAGACCAATTGTCGGTGTCATCTCTAAAGTCCATATTTTCCCCTTCGTGGAGTTTGGCTGCCCAGCGATTTTCAAAACTCCAGGAATTTCTCCTTGCGGTTAGATGGGACACTTGTCCTGTGGAGTCACCCATTTGGGTATCTTCAGTAGCCATGGTAACAGTTTTGCTGTGGCGTATTATAGCGTATAAACCTCACTCCTGGCCCATCTCCCAGCAGCTGAAATTTTGTCGCAATACAAATATGATAAACTGATAATGGACAAAAAAAAAAAACACATATTGTTACCACAGTATCATTAGAAGAACTAAGAGGCCATTGACAATTTGACATTGACCTGAGTCGTAATGTCAGAATTTGCATAAAATTGTCGTTACCTCACTGAAAACAGTCATTTTTAAAGTTAACGCTGTGACATAAAGGACCAAGTACACAGAGCTGTGGTTGGTAACAATCGGTAAAGTGAAATTACTTTCCCATATACATGTACTTTAAAGTTGTTTGTCATATTTTGATAAGCAAAACTTGTAAGGTCATAAAAAGCAATGTATAAACATGATAAAACAACAGCTGTAGTGCATTTGAACCTGAGGGACTGCTTTCCCGGGAAATGTTGAATACTAGGACCGATATTTAATTTCATGGATTCAATACAATTAATTCAATCAGAATGTAATTAATATGGTATGCTCATTCTGAAAGCACGTACAGAATTTCCTCCCAAAAAAAAAAAAGAAAGTAAAACTTACACAGAAAATTCAGAAAGGCAATTGACAAAGGCTCATCAAAGAAGACAAAACCTACACAAAACACTTCATATACTGTATACATTTATTTTTTAAATGGTATTGCAATTAATTTCTTTTATTTTTTTTTCTTCTTTTGAACCAAGAAAATAATGAATCTGAGTCCTTACATCCACTCACTCTGGGATATTCAGTGAAGCCATGTTTATGCTTTTTAAGCCATAAATCAATTTGCAATTGCTAATGATTACTTACACAAGACGGACTCCTCTCGACTTCTAGGGAAGACTTGAGGTGAGTGTTGTGATCTTGGTCTACAATGTAAAAAGAGCAAAACATGAGTACCTCTATGCTAAAATAACTGGGTCACAAAGTGAGCAGCAGTGAAAATAGATAAATATAGGCCAATAGCACAACAAGAATATCACCATGACAACTAGGTCACAATTGACACAAAAGGACAATGACCTAAATAAACATCACTTTTAACTCCTTTCTTCCAATGCAGTCAAGGCCTACTGATCTGCTGATAAATCCAGGTCATAAACATGGGGGAAAAAAAGCTTCAGCTAAAGATAAAGCTCACAAAACAGCACAACACACAAGCTGCTCGCAGCGCCTCCACTCCTCCGTCATTCTGAAATGCACCCCCGCCTTGCACTCCCCCTTGTGAGCAAATTGCACAACACAGTGAGCTTGGTCCAAGCTTGTTCAAATTGCCACTGGCAGTAATTTTCAAAAATATTCTTCAAACATGTTAAAAATATGCCACAAGATTTTTCATTTGAGCAACATGGTCAAAGAATAATGGTGGCACAGGTGTGGACCCCCCAAGCCTTATCATCTCATCATTACATCTACCTCTGACAGCTGTTCATATAAGCCGGCTAAGCTTCAGACCAATACATGTTAAAAACGTCCTCATTCATGAGTTGTACACAAAGTCCGTGACATTATGCAGTCAGTGCAAAGGCAATCACCTGTGGAAGAAGAAGTCCTTCTTGGTGACAGTAACTCAATTTGTTTTAATACTGTCCTGGGCAATTAATATTTTGGGAATGATGAAAAAGTTCATATAATAAGCTCTCTGGGTTAGGAATAGGAAACTATCTTCCTTGATTAGCTTCTTCTTTTTTTTTGATTGGGTTAAAATTATTTTCGTGAGCACTTTATAATATAATATTGTAACTGTTAACAATTTGATCATAAGTATTATGCTAAAATATGGTGTAAATTACTGTTCTCTACTGGCTACAATATTAAAAATATTTCTGAGGCAGTAATCCACATCTTTGAAGTTACTCTCATTTCAAAGAAAACCTATAGCACTCCCTTCAGGAGTTTCATATGATCATAAATAACTTGAGATCTCATAAGATAAATGACTTGAGATATTATAATTATATGATAATTGTATTTACGTACAGAAACCTTTAATTAGCTAGGACAAACTAGTTATGCTAGCAGTTGATTTTACCTAGGTGACTACTAATATACAAGCTAATAATCGATCATCTGTTTGTGCACCCAAACCGATGATCAGCTACGAAAATGTAACTGATTGACATCTCTAGTTTAGATTTATATGTTTGAAGTCCGCCACTAATTAAACGAGACTGGCCTCTATTTTAGACCCGGCTTGTAAACGAGAAAATACACCAGATCATGCTTGAAATGTCTGCGAAAAACTAAGACTGGAATCAAACAACAAACAAAAACCCAATTGATGTACTACATACCATTGTCCTCACAAGCAAAAGAGAGACCACTTCTCAAATAAAAGACTGGATACAGATGATGCTATATAACCTAGTCCTCCTCAACCTGTGTTTTGTTTATATCCACAATTAACTCGAATTAAGACTGTCTGTGTATGTGCCACTTCAACGAGAGCTCTGCCAAGACTGTTTACAAGTCCTCACTGTAAACATAGGTAGTCCTGGGCTGATGATGCAATGCCCTATAGAATACCAGAGTGGACCTACCCAATCACAGCCTCAGCTGACCTCTTGTTGCCATGCACAAGACAAGTGATCAGCTGTGGGAAGGTAGATGATGATGCAATGCCAGACCTTTGCCAGTCTGTGGAGTTGTACTATAGAGCATTACATAATGCAGTACTGGTACCTCCAATGGACCATTATCATACATTGTGATAATTAGACATCTTGAATCCTTAATAAATAAGGGCAAAACAATGAAACTCAGTTTGACCAAGAAAACCTTTTGATTCCTCACACCTACATGGTAATTTAATTATAAACAACTCCAAACCATTATCAAATCAAACTTCAAAATGATTTTAAAACCAATATTATGTCAACACCATAACTATAGTTCCAAGCTGCTAAACAGCAAATTACAAGGGGCAGAAAACGAAATAAGTTATGTAATAGTTATATCCCTCATAGTCGGGAGATAACTGACTTATAGGAAAACAAAGTGGAGTATAAGTGGAATTATTTGTTTTTTGGAGGTGCAGACAATTGATTTGATTGCAATGCCTTCCTAAACAGTTAGAACGTCTGCCCCATCAAGTTTTCATAAACCTAAAACTATGTCGGAACTTGAAATGCATGTATGTTATGTACATTTTAGTCCGCACCCCTCTCAATATCTCTCACACTCTGCCAGAATGTCAAGATCTCCAGAACACCATGACTTACCTCAGTAATTTACGGTACTGATAAATAAAATTGGCATTACAAGACAGACAAAGACATTTATTTACACAAAGAGACACACATTTCATATACAGACATTGTTTGAAACATACATAGACAAATAGACAAATAAACAAGTAAAGAAATATTTAAAATGTATTTTTTCTCTATGTGTG
Source organism: Alitta virens (assembly GCA_932294295.1). Lineage (NCBI taxonomy): Eukaryota > Metazoa > Annelida > Polychaeta > Phyllodocida > Nereididae > Alitta > Alitta virens. The sequence continues at coordinate 25,455,084 of OW028580.1, read as the reverse complement.
GGAGGCCTCTCTAAGGTCTTAAGACCGCTATCGAGAGGCCACTTTTCTCTACCCTTTATATATATTCCAAGGCAAACACAATTTCTTGTCGGCTTCTTCTCTAGTATATTTTATATCAATGGATATTTTTTTTTTTTTCTCTCGTGAATTTCTGTTGCCTACATTCATTAAAAGATGAGCATAATAATTATGCCATTGCCAACATGTTAACATTTTAATGATTAACACAATGTATTTGGCCACAAAAAAAAAAACCTACTGTAGTTCACTTCAACATATATATATATATATGTGTAAGTAATAAATCATCTCAGTCTGCTGTATATGCACAATTTTATTCTGACACTGATGTTTCGTAACTTTTTGGCCCAAACGCTGGGTATAAAGGCAATTTTATATTTATTGACCCTGTTCCAACTTTTTCTTTACTACCATAACATCGTGTATGTGCTCGACATTACGGATTGAGATACATACATTTCAGTTCAACCCACAACAATCACATCAAGATGCACCAAGAATTAATATGCTTTAAAGAGTTACTCATTAATTTTATGGCTCATTACAGCTGCTTAATTAGTGTATTATCAGTTCAAATAAGACTGGTATGTATTTGAGTTGTACGTTTATGCACGAATTAATATTTTCAAAGAAAGAGACTGAATTTTATTCTAGACTTGCTATCAAGATAGCACTGTACAGTGTACTTGAAAACAAGCACCCCACACTGCAGGACAATTTTATATGAAAACTGTTTTGGCCACTTGTCAGTAAAGATGTCTACATGCTCCACATTCAACTAACTTCTGAACAATGTAAGTTGGATCATTATCTTATCGGCTGATTCATATCAAGTTTTTTGAGCGCGTAATCAGGCGACTGAACTTGAGCTCACTTTTTGGCTGGATTTATTTTCTTCACTACTAAACAACGCTGAACTGTGCTTGAAAATTCTGCTACACATTACATGGCTAAATTTACTGAGTAAATTAACACTGCTTGTTCATACTTGGTCAAAGTACAAAAAGAAAATTAAATCGTTTGAACAGTGATCTTTACCATTTTAAGTTTTTTAAGTGCTGGAAATAAGAAAGGGATTTTCAGTTGTCTGAGCCAACCAAAAATCCAAATTGAGAACATTCATGTTAGCACGTAAGCATTTATACGGTGTAAACATTTTACATTTGTCACATTCTCCCAAAATATTTTATTGTACATAGATTTAGATCACCATTAGTTAATCATGAATTTGCCAAGCAAAGTATTAAGTATAGATACATAAATAATTTAAATAACATGTCTTTCAACTATAAAGAAAAACTATATACACATAGGACGGTTTCAAGAGGTATATCAAATTTAGTATGATTGCAACATATAATGAATGTTGTGAGACTCCTCATTGTTATATTTTTTCAAGGCCAAACCCTCATTAGTGTCCTCATATTCATAACACACCTTTTATATATGTCATCATTGATGAAGTGCATTGTTTATACTTTTATTTTTGTAATAATTTGAAATAGTATAGAAAATATTTTGTGAATCTTGAATCCCTGTAGGTGGCCCCACGATAGCGAAGCGATACCTTCTTAGTGGGGTCTCCTCACATTATGTATAAAATGGGGAGTTCTGTACTTTAAATTTTATAATATATATATGAATGTGAAATAAAATGAATGAATTTTAAATCTGAATCTACATAGTGTATCATGTCTGGTACAAAATCAATTCTCAAATATTTTTACACCACTGCAACTAATATTTATACATTAACCTTCAGTCACATATCATTCATAATCATTAATGCCATTTAGTGTATGTCACTAGTGTGATAAAGTCTGGAGTGTGAAATTCAATGTTAATAGACATATACTAAATGGCATTAATGATTATGAATGATATGTGACTGAAGGTTAATGTATAAATATTAGTTGCAGTCAAGGTTACAACTGATAACTGCCACTGAGAATTTGCAAAATAAATTTTATATCTCTTGGTAATGTTCTTAAAATTCAGATAACATAATCGTTGTGATAAAGAAACAATATTGTGACAGTGGTTTCAAATTATTATACCAGTCACACAAGGACGTTTATAATTTCACTGTTCCATTGAACAGTAACAATTTTACAGAATGTAACTTCAACTGAGGTCATATAGCAGTAATTCAAAATTGATTGAGACTGCGTCTGACTGCCCATCACCATGTACTGATGTAGATAATCTATATGAGACTGGGGCAAGTGGTCATTATACTTTCGAAGTCTTTAGTGTAACTGTGTTAGATCCTTACATACAGTGCTCCTGAATAAACTTCAGGGTTAAAAAAATTGCCCGAAGATTTCATATATATTTCCTTAAACATAGATCATTTTAAGGCAAAAACTAAAAATATCTGAAGGGGAATTTTTGAGATATTTAATTTTAAAATGTTTGATTTATCACACCTTGGTTATTCACATAGAGCATGTCATGTCTTCTGTGTTAATGAAGATCAGAATGCTAAATCTTGTCATGGACCTTTGATAACAATCCATAATACATTTGTTCGGTATTTTGATGTAAAACATGACAATATGCTACTTTTCAAAACTTATAAATAAATATGTGCGAGTCTAGCAGGGTGTTGCAAACTAGTAACTTGTGTATTTTGTTTATAAATGCATTATGATTCATGGATTTAATTTCTAAACTATCATGTAATTTTGAATTTATTTTTATTGATACGCAGCTGATCAAACCTGACCTGAGAATGTAAGATATTTCTTCCAAGCCTGAGTCTTGAAATTAACCTGAACCAGTTTCATCCAGATGCCAGATCAGCTGAGCAACTCGAGGCAATGTCAATGACTTCTAAATGCATAAAATCTGACTCGGGACTCATGAGAAAATTTCAATTTAAATTTAGAATGCTCCTATGGGCACGCAATACCGCACAGAATGTTGTAGTAGAATTCTACTGGAAAATATGGAACTAATAGTATTATCAGTACAAAACATTTTGCATTAGGCCATGACCCTTTTGCACTAAGTCCACTCAACATAAATGCCATGAAATGGGTAATGTTGGCACCATTACCCATTTCATCAGATTGAACAAATGAATACTGTACCATATCACAGGTGCTACCGTGACCACAAGCCACCTAATGTTTGGCTTAAGTCGAAGATCGATCGTCATGTCATGCAACACCTTGGAGGAAGTGAAGCACAAGTGACATTTGCTCTGAATAAACGCTAGGCGGAGGTTAACGTTGGGTAGTGGCGCCACCACATGTACTGGCAAGCACTAAAATTAATATTTTTTTCGCACAAATGTCAGACTTATAGGTATTAATACTATTTCTACTCTTTGACCAACCAATGTGAGGTATTAGTCATGACACTCCCACTTTTGGACTGAAGATAAATTAAAATTAAAAAACTAGACTATAACGGATTTCATCTCAGTTGAATTAATGAGACTGGAATTTTTCCATCTGAATCAATTCAGAATTAACAAAACTAGACTAGATTTTTGTTCTGACACAAACACATTTATTTCAACATCAATAAATACATCATGTACATACACTCTGTACAGTGTAATATATATGATTCGTGAGTAATCCTAAGCAAACTATTGTTCAACTGAAACAAAAGTAATTAACAACCCTCTTTCCTTTATTTATTTATTTTTCACAGTGCAACTAAACGACAGCAGCTTTGTCAAGCTAAAGACATATATTCCAGTTTTCAAGTTTCCCTTCTTTTAATAGAGTACAACGTAATAAAAAAACAAAAGGTAGACTGCGATGAAATTTGAGACAATGTACTCAGTTCATCGTATCCTATCAGACCACAAAACAACTTCAAATGTCAACTCTTAATTTGAAATCATGGCCAAAAGATTTTAATGATATATCTTTGTAAATACTGTTCAAAATGCAAGATTTTATCCAGAGTTATAATTTTATATACTTTTATCTCACACCTTGATTTGAGTTAAATTGAGGTATACACTGCAGTGTAACTTCTTAAATGTCACAAGGCGAAGATGGAAGTGATACATAATTATTTCTTATGATACAAACTGATCCAAAATCTGCCGTAGGTTGGTAGTCACACAATTTGATAGACAGATATAATGGGAGCTGGCTCTCAGGGTTCCTCAATGATCACACACTTATTTTCCTTTGTACAATATAATATTCAAATAATTTCAAAATACCACTCTATTATGGTTTTATGGATAATTATCATCAACATCATGATCACACAACAATTTATACATCCAATCAAAGATGGCACACATAAAATTTCCAAAAATATTACAACAAAGTTGATGAAGAACGAAATTACTTCTCATCGTAACAAATTTAATATGTAAACATAATCTATAGTATACCTCATGCTTTAAGATTAAAAATTATCAAGCAAGACAAAACTTATTGATATTCATATCACATGTTTAGAAATGGAACATACATGTTATCACAAATATTGAATTAAACACCAAAAGGTATAAAACTGAATTAAGGAAAGAAGTGTATAATTATTACAGGAGATAAGCATTATTCAAAAGTCAATCCAAGGTAGAGCAAGGTCAATGAGCAGACATTTAAATGACAGAGGATGAGTATTAGTCGATCAGTTTAGAGCTTAATAATAACAGCTCTAAAGATGGTTTTTGCTGTAAAGTAAAAAGGGGTAAACAATACAAGATTGTTCTATTGCTATGGTAATATGCGTTTCTTTTGTAGCCGTTCTTAGCTGCAATAAACAAAATTTTATACAACCACATCATGATTTCCTTCGTAACATCTCTTCTGTATTAATTGATAGTAAACCTAAACTAAACTAAAAAAAGTCTAATACAAGAAAGTACCCCACTGGTATAGTTTTGCTCCTCGCACTTCGTCCATACGAACCTGGCCGCTCAAGGTGGCATCGAGGAGCAAGACTGCCTCGAAGACATGATCACCTCAATTGGTCACAAAATGATACCAGTGGAGCTTCATAGCTGAGTCTTTGCTAAGCAGTTAAATGAAGGAAATACATATCAGAAATCCGAAATGTCAAAAATATCGCAAAAGAGAAGAAGATTACAGAACAAAAAACGATAGAAGTTGCATATTCTTGAAGGCAACTTGTGTGACATTTTCTCAATCATGAAATATTTTGAGGATATTTGCGATTCAACAGAATTTAACCTGATAAAGAAATCTGCCAAAAGCCTCTTTTGTTTACATAATTCGCTGGTATTTCGAGGTACTTTCTGTTCATAGTATCAATGTGAGATTCAAAAATTCTTACATTTCAGGGACTCATCCATTTTCAAATTCACATTATGATGCCATACAAACAGTCAATGTAACAGTTCTATAATCATTAGAATCTGCTGCAATGACACATTTAACACATTAAGTATCTAAGTTAACTGAACCGGATTAAATTGCTCCCTACAATTACCTCATATCTATCTATATTTACAGATATTTACAAATACATCATTATTCTTTAGTTCACATAATGAGTCACTTGCATTCTCCATCAACCACTCGTGGCTACCTTTTATATCACCTTAAATTTCACAGCATTACATCATCAGCATATCATTTTAATAAAGACAGGTTTTGATTATATATTACAATCGGATCTCTGACATCACAGATAAATATCTTGGAAATGAGATTGACCATCGTATGATCTTATGCTTAATAGCAGTCAAACTAACTTATTCAATATCGATCATTTATACTTTTAAATAACACACTTTATCAACACAGCGTTTTGAACAGCACCAATATCTATCTTTCATTTAATGTACATGGTTGCTTTACAGTTTATTGTGTCATATTAATTACCTCGTTCATATAACAATAACCTTTCGTATTCGTGAACTTGAAATTCTTGGAATCTATAAAGCATAAAACATTTCTGCAACTAGATTGTCTAGGACCTGCTCATGAAATGGATGAGAACAGCAAAATGTAGTGAACACTAGATGGCAGATTATACTGCATATTGGCCAAACACGATCTACTAGTAGACCATCTTTGTATTGGCTGGTAAATTCTAATATCTACACTATAAACTAGGGGTCGCCAGTGTCCATATCTATATCTTCAACCCTAGAGTCGTTAGCCGCAGGGGGTGCTGGCATTGGGGTTGGTTTATGATAAAGACGAGGGTATCTTAACATATCTCTCGTTATCACCCCCTGATATCTTTTTGTCAACCCTGGAATAAGAGGAGGAGGCATAAGTCTATTCTCTGTTTCTTCACGTCTAGCTGCTGCTGAACATTGTGTCTCCATCTCACTTGGCCCCTCCTCGTTTTCTGGAGTCGCGGGGTAGGGCTTCAAGATCCCTGCAAGGCCTTGGTAGCCATCTGCTCCATCACCCTCCTCCCCGATCGGTTTCCGCTCCTCGTCTGGGGTGGTACCCCTCGAGAAATAACCGAACGGAAACCGACGCTGGGAGGTGGGGCTATGCACCGGAGAAACATTGCTGCTGTGCGCAGGGGTCACCGGAAGAGATTGGACATAACGTGATGGATGCACACCTTCATCTGCAATTGGCATACCATGACCAAAATAGTCCATTCGCATAGAGAAACGACGCCTCCTAGGTGACTGTACAACAGATTCGTACAAACGATGTTTCATTACTTGTGCTGAAATGAGACGAGACTTTGCATCCTCTTGCAAGTCCATTAGCCGTCCACTGTCCAGACTGAGATCCTGAGATGACCCTGGCAAACAGAGAGAGGCAATTAATTGACTTCGCAATTACAACTGGAAAGGATTCTGCACTATAAATCTGTGTATATGTGGTAATTCTGACTGAATGAACCATTTAATGTTACGTATTTGTCACTTGTTAGAGAGTATATATATCAGTTTGAGATCATCATTTAAATCTATTAAATTTAGATCTATTTTTAACCTACCAAAAGCTGAAAGACTAGTATTAGAGCCAAACAATTGTTCCCTGGATGCCGACAAGGAAGCCATTGCCTGGTAACGATTCCGCCTCGTGAAATAACGGTATCTTGTCGGCATATTCCTCGATGGCTGAGGACTGAAGTTAGCAAAAGCATCACTGTGGTCCATCTTCAAGGTTTCAGTGGTCCACTCCCGGTCTGTAAAAAAAAAAGCTTATTAGACCTACTAATTGACCCTCATAGAATGCAGCATACCGCAACAAGACGCAAACATCTTCATTCTGCAAGCACTGTGGTTCCTTGCAAAGACATTAGTACAGTATTACAATACCCACTGGTACTGATCATGAGAATGATTGGCCACACTATATTTATGATTATCATTATTGCTGCGGTTTTCTGTCAATGATACTGGTTGCTGAAAATGAAACTCAGAAAAAAAAGGTAGATCCTCCTTCATAAATTCACAATGGATCATGCCTTTTTTCATTTTTTACTTTTAATTAGACATATAAAATTCATTAACTGACAAACCAAGTAAAATGAGACCTGACTGTAAGAGCAATATTGCTGAACATTTCACTGACATCACAGCAATATATGTGCGAACAAGAAAACGCAGGTGGAAAGATTGACATGCCAAGCAATGATGGGGGAAGGTCGACTCCAATAAAGCCACATTTCATACACGACTTACAGGATATCGGTGAGGTTTGCAGAGGTTTTCTTGCTTCTGTTACTTAAACATTGTGCTGCTTTGTGATATATCACAGACTAGATATCAACGCAGTCCATAAATAGCTTAACAGCCCGAGTTTTATTTACTTCTTCAGCATCCCCAGACAAGTTGACCTGTCAGATAGTAATCACGTGACCTCACGCAAACGTAAACACCACGCTAAATTTTAAAGTAGAGATTTTTCTAGAATTATATAAACCTGGGCTCCTGATAAAAAAGAATATATTTTTATGTACACTTGTACTGTTTAGATTTGCGTTACGAAAAAAGAATATGTAAAATGTGATAATTTGGTCACGTGATATAAACATTTCATTATTTCATTATTTACTCACAAGAGGGCGTGTAATGATCCACTGCGCCCTCTAGTGAATACCGTAAAATATTTGGAGGATCCTAGTTCAATGATCCAAACCAAACAGTCAACATGCCTCGGTTGTCAGCGACATTTATTTCAATAGTTGGTGGTGTAGCTGCATCTGGAGCTGCATATCTTGTATATCAGAATCTATTCAAAAGGCAAAATGCAATTTGCAAGTCATCGTCGGTAAGTGCCAATAATTCATGTAAAAAATCTGTTTAGCAACAATCAATGGCAACATTTTCATTGATCTTTGCCTTTGCCAAGGCTTTGGGGGTGTGGCATGTCAGGGCAGATTATCCCCACTATGTTGTTGCTATATATAAACTGCAAAGCTTGCATTTCAGTACTTTCAAACTTATATATAATGCAGGTAAACTCTGCAGACTACATTTGTCACAATTTATTATATTATATTATCATTTTATTTATTATGTTTATAGCCTATAGGCTAATTAATTTGCTTATTTCTAGCATTTAAACATGATTTGCTCATGATTTTTATATTATTTTTTTTCAGACTAACAGTGACCAAGATGCAGAAAACTCCTCACAAAACAAAGTACTGTTTTTGGGTCTAGATGGATCTGGAAAGAGTTCAATCCTGTCCGCTCTCAGTGGACAACTACCCGAGAAGAACCTGTCACCAACAGAAGGCTTCAATATCATGTGTATTCAGACCACTGACGTGCCTTTAAATGTCTGGGAAAGTATGTATTTCACTAACTGAAGCTCCTATATATAGGATGGTAATATCTGATATTTGATTCCCATATCTAATCATAGCTTTCATAAATGATCTAACAAGCAAAATGGCATCTCTTGGATATGTGGAGGATTGTATTTGCTGCCATCCACTTAGGCTAATAGACTTGCAGGTGCTGTCCTCTAGTGTAAAAACTAATTCATTGGCCAATCGAACACCAGCTTACACCATGATGCTATGACACCATTTATTCCAAATATGGTGCTCTTTTTGTTAGGCATTTCCTGATGTGCTATAAACTTCTGTTGCTTCCAATCAGAAATGAGATGAATAACCACACAGATTATGGCCATTCAACAAAGGTCACTGTGCCAGCTCCAGGCATGGCGGTCTATGCCTACGGGAAATTGGCAACAAATATTTGATACTAAATTATGGTCAAGAACAGCGAAACAAAACTGAATGCAGCCTCGAGCCTTACTTACAAATTAATACCATTGCTGTTACAAAATTTCTGTATATATTTAAAATTTGCGTATATATTTAAAATTTGCTGTTACAAAATTTCTGTATATATTTAAAATATTTAAAATTTGATTGGATGTATATTGGTTTTTCCCAATTTATGTTAACATAAAAACCTTGCCTTATGCATACGCTCAATGATTGTTTATCTTTGTCTTTGCAGTTGGTGGAGCAAAAAACATGAGGGAATACTGGAAAAATTTTCTGAAAGACATCAATGTTCTGGTTTATGTCATCGACGGATCTGACTTGAAGAGGTTTGGAGAGTCAGTTGCTGCATTGAAATCCCTTCTGGGCAGTGACAATGTCAAGAAAAATCCAGTTTATATCCTCATAAACAAAGCGGTAAGACTATATTAAAGAGTTATAAAATAAGGTGTGACATAAGGATGACACTGGCTAGGCTGCTTCTTACTCTGTCAATGTTAAATATATATATATATATATATATATATATATATATATATATATATATATATATATATATGTAAAATATGTATCATAAAATATATTGAATTATATATAAGACAAAAATTCAGTTTTATAACACTGACAAAATAAATAATTGTATTTAATATAACTGTAATGTGTCTGTCTACTGTCTAACATGGTAAATGTAGTGAAGATTCATTAATATTTTTAGGATCTGTGCAGCACCGAAGTTTGCCAGTCTATGTATGATAGGATTTTAGATGAACTGCCAGAACTCAGATCACCAGCAACTGTATCATACACCATCACCCAAGTGCCTCAAAATGGACCTCTTAGGGGAATCGAGGATCTGTCGAGGGACCTCCAGAAAATGGCTTCTCATTAGTGGTTTTTTTTTTTTTGGCAGAAATATTTATCCACATGCACACTATATAGCAACTGGTGTTCACAGGAAATTGTTTGCTATTGTCACCTGGCATCAAGACTAATTACCAATTGATTGATAATTTCCTGTTTAAATAGGTGTAGTATGCTATCACTAGGTTACAAGCTATCATACATCAAACTTAATTATTAGTTTCACGTAATTCAGTTTTACACGAGTGGCCAAGTGGATAAAATATTTTTCCTGTATCCATGGATTTCTTATTGTTTGCCATTGTCACCTGGCTAATTACCAATTGATTGATAATTTCACGTAATTCAGTTTTACACGAGTGGCCAAGTGGATAAAATATTTTTCCTGTATCCATGGATTTCTTATTGTTTGCCATTGTCACCTGGCTAATTACCAATTGATTGATAATTTCCTTGTGATGTCATAATTCCTGTTTAAATAGGTGTAGTATGCTATCACTAGGATACAAGCAATCATACATCAAACTTAATTATTAGTTTCACGTAATTCAGTTTTTCACGAGTGGCCAGGTGGATAAATATTTTTCCTGTATCCATGGATTTCTTATGTTGCTATTCATTTAGGAAAGAATCTTTGTTATACAGACAAAATACTAGTCTGGTTATCTCAGTAATGTAGCTTTATGATTATTTTTACAGTGGCACATTTTAAGTAATACATATTTCACATTTATAGATGTTACTGGTGACATAGATCTTTTATTAGAGCTTATTGGCATCTTAATTATAGATATTACAATATAACATACCACAGCAAGGGAAAATGTTTTTTTTTCCCCCCCACAAAATGTTTTATGTCATTCAAATTTTTCAAATACGAGAGTTCAGTGGTCCAGTAGTCATGCCTGTCAGTATTAGTATCATGACAAATTTCAGGTTACTTGCTATTTTATAGCTATCAGGTAGATATTTTAAAATCCTCTGCATACTAATAACCAGTTACAGATGTGCAGCTATACTGTTCTTGAAAGGCTATACCTATTTTTCACAGCACTATAAAGGTAGCAATTCTTACAGGATAGCTTTCCCTTGTAATGCAGACAGTGAAACTGAAATCTAGTTTGACTTCTGAGTCTTGGACTAATGCCATTCAGGCCTACTAACAATAGCATTTTCACTCAAAATCCTGACATATATAATATATATATATATATATATATATATATATATATATATATATATCATCCCTGGCCTATACAAATCCTACTTGAATGAAAATAGACTTTTACATTCCCGATAGATGTAAAGATTGAAGTAACTAATCCAAGAGATTAAAAATCTACTGTGATGTCTGTGTGATCTCAAACTTTAAATATTTTTACAGGTTTGTTAACTTGTATATGAATACAACGTGCCTCAATCATATATGCCTCGAAGCACAAATAACACATCTTGTTTGCATGCTGAACAGTTGTAAAAACACATGTTTACTGTGATACAATGGTTTATTTTTGACAGTACTTATACGTCCATTTAGTACAACATAACGATACTCTTCAGGTCTAGTCATACGACCCTTGTACTCAATCTATTGAAGGTTTGTTTTAAATGCATGTTATATGAAGTACATGAGATTTCAATAAATGTTTTACACAATATCCATGTCTGAAGTATTATTCATTTAATAACACATGCAGTTTCATGACCAGAGGCAGTATCAATCTGCCAATAAAATTTGTAATTAAGATGCCAGGCATCTGAAACTATTTTTTGCCCAAATAGGACACTTATTGATATTATCACAACCTTATGCATTTATTTATTATGTACTTATGTATTGATATCATCCCAAACTTTTGTATATCTATACAAATTGCTGAAAGAAAAAAAAACCCTACAAAATATCAACTAAGTATAATTTATAAATATTGATAAGTTTGCCATTTCAAAAACAATCTTAAAGAGAAGAACTTAATGAAGATAACAATAGGCGAACAGTTCATAACATGATTAAAAAAGCATAACTGCCAGTATTTTGACATTCAGGTTTTCTTTTGAGTCTGTAATTCAGAGTAGAGATCTATGTTAAAATCCAGTTGGATTCACTTTCAGTCGAACTTGAATTATTCACCCTAACACATGAATGAACTGTTACTTTCATCACGCTTATTGCCGTAATGATACATTAATTTACACATAATGAGTACTCAAAAATCCAATTCCACTCCCAATATAATAATCACGTCACAGAACCAGGTGTATTTCTTGGCAGACATTTTCCTTATATGACAAGAAAAACAATTCGTCACTTCGAAAAGGACTAGTTTCAGTCTTTCATCACAGTAGTAGAACCTGTCTGTATTGTACGTGGTCCTAGGAACTTTTCTTGGTCGTTAAAGCTGTGTAAAATACACCTCCGAGGAGAGCGACAATTGTAAAACTTTGAGCCGCTACTCTGAGTCGCATCATCTTTTGTGACATAACTTTGTCACCAGTCTTTAGTTGCCATAGTCCATAGGTTAAAGCAAATGTTGTGACTCCGAGACCTGCAACAAAGAAACCAATGTAATCATTAATTTTGATGAATTTTGCCTGTTTTTATCTGTGTTCATTTGTAGGCCTAAGTCTGGTATAGGCATACACTACAAGCAGCTTTCTGTACATTAACAAATTTACAATAAATAAAACTTTGAAGTCTGGGGCACTGTACAGCCTACAGGCCTAAATTCAGTTTAACACACTTCAACTTGCAAGGCCATAATCAGGGGTCCAGGAACTAACAGGGCACCAGCTGAAGTTATGAGATCCAGTTTTTAAGCCTGTGGACTGTGAATGTCACAATAATAGGAACTAAATATCAGATCTCAGGTATTGACCTTGGAGCGTGGTTTCTATGTATTGCAAATGTGGTGCCCAAAATCAACTGAAGTTGCAAAAGAAGTGGATTTAAACCTTGCACTCACCAATCGGAACGAAAGGATTCTCTTTGGTTTTCCTCATGAATTTATCCTTGAATGTTTCTTGGCTGTGGAATATCTTCCCATCTTGAGAAGGTATTGATAAATACCCGAAATCTTTCAATTCTGGAGGAGGAGGCCCGATTTTATCTGCAGTAGGTGCCATGGTGTTTATGAATGTAATTTTTCTCTCAATATTCACTAGATGGCAGCACTACACAGAACATAGGCGCATGCGTGCAATTTCTGCCGAAAGACGGCGCTTGCTGTTATTTGCCGTTAACACTAGGTGGAGCAATAGTACAGTACAGTGATCTAGATGGCAGCACTTATCATGAAATGTAATTTTGTTTTTACTTAGAAATGAGCCATAAGCAGGCAAGGACGAGGGCATGTATGACTGCTGGGCATGTTTGTGAAAGTATATTTGATCATGTCAGTGCATGACACTCCACAGTCATCCTCGGTCCCAGCATCTGACAGCCCTGGCAGTGACTTATTATATATGTGGTATTATTATAATACCACATGGCTTTTCTATGTGGTATACAACTGATTGTGGGGTATAAGCTGATAAGTGATTTTAGTTTTGAGGGCCTAGGAAGAAGGTTGCTTGATGTTTATGCATCTCCATTTTTTTCACAAGAATAGCATACATCATGTATTATACTTGATCGTGAAGCCCTGTGCAAGTGCAATATCACCCATTCTTTTTGCAAGGCAGGGCCGGCACACTATATTGATGCCGGACACCTTTTCCCCTTGGCTGCCCCATTTCAGCACAGCCACTCATTTTCAATCAATCCTGCATGTACTAATGTACTTTGCTTCAATGTCTCATTGCCATTGCTCTTGACAGTTTGTGTTACCAGCTGCAGAGGCAATGATCAGATAAGGCTTGGGAGTCCACACCCCATTACACATTCACCCCATGGGTATACATGGGACCTTTAACACGTCTCAGCAGAGACATCGCGCACCAGGCACCTCCAATTTATCTGATGCCATCGACATCCAGCTGAGATGTAGCTCATGAAGAGTAGGCAGAGCTTTAGCAGAGCTCACTAGTGTGGAATTGACAAGACACCTAAACCCATATATAGGCCACTCAGCTGATTGTAGTACTAACCTCACAGGTATTCAGGCTTAAATTGTCCATCCATACCGACATTCAAATATTATATATCAAAGCACAACAAAATTTAAAATTCTGAATGACAATATTTATTACTGGAACAAAAATACTTTCATCCATAAAAGATATATTTAGTTTTTTGTATGGTGAATAATGCTTTTACGTGCGTGACATAAGCAGTAAAAAATTTTCGAAGTATGTGAACAATATGAACAAAATATACATGAAAAAAACTACATCTGATTCTTACCAGTTGCGGATGCGTAAAACGTACAATAAATGAAAATGACACAGTGTGAGATGTACAAATATAAAGACTGTTAAATATAAAGACTGTTATAATGCAAGTAAACAATGAGAAAACTGTTACATTTTCTTTCACTTATGAATTTACATGCTGATCAAAGCAGTGAAGATCACTCAATGATGTGTCCAAACTCTTTGGTTAACATCACTAATTAAATCAGTCTACAAAGTGGAATAGTAAAATCGCATAATAGTACATCAATTGAAACAGTTGCTAAAGAGCAAGTGCACGTGATCTGATTTTATTCAAGACTGCAGTACATTGCCAACACATATTATCAAGCTGGCAGCAATGCACTCAGCAGCGCTAAGAAGGAAACTCAACAGATCCTTCACAAGTTCCTTTTTGTACAAATCACGAATAATACCATGCAGGTACTGTCATGGCAACTCAATGCCCGCCATTTCGGCCAGGGCTGCTTCGGTTACTCGGGGGAGACCTGGATCGGGACCTTGACCTGAAGAGAAAAATCATAATTTCGCATGTCAAAGTCAAATGAAGTTGCTGGCAGGATTCCAGTTTTTACTGTTGTACTATAAATTGTAAGTTTGGCAAAATACTGAAGCAGAGCATTATATCAAGCCAGTGTCATATTTGCGCGTCTAAATTTAAAGACTTGTTTTTATACACATAAATATGAGATTAACTGGATCAGAACTTTTACACAGCAGTCTGCTAATGAAGAACAATACTAACCTGGATCGGCTTCGACTGTAGCTTCGGTGACGATCATGGGACCTGGAGCGAGATCTCGAATATGACCTAGAATCAGAAAAAGAACATCGGTCATTTGCAGAATATACTATTTACACAAAAAGTTGCCCCACAATCCAAGCTGTTTTTCAGCACTGCTATTTCTTGTACAAATGCAGACTAGAAATAAAACGTTAGATCTGGAAAGTCCTGACTGCAGCTGCCTGAAATTAATAGACATCATATGCAGACAATGAAAGATTTAAATGCAAGTTTTTCATAAATTCGTCATCATTAGAACTGTACACTGAGGGTTAGAGGTACATATTTCTGGGCACATTTAAATTTTTACATGCATATACCTAGTGTGCCTCCAGTGTCAATACTTAATTTTTTGTATACATCATAAGAAGATAAAACAGCGCACAAGTTTATGCTTGACTCAATCACCTCTTTCCTGAACACAACAACAGATTCAGGTCATTTGTTTTACATTTACGGAAAAAACAACTTACGCAAATGTGTGATAGAGAAGTGTGTCTAGATCTAGAGGTTAACTGAGCTCGACTGATTTAAGAGAGTTGATCGATCTAGCGAAGTAGTGAAGGAGCTGATTACGGTGCAATTATCACCAATGAAGATGGCTGAGAGTGGTATAGAGCAGCTGCTGCCTTTATCTCTCAATGAACACAGCTTCATTCATTCTCTCTCTCTCTCTCACTTGTCGAGTGTGTGACTGAGGGGGGCCGACAGACAGCAGTGGTCTCGCTCGCTACACGGCTGAGGCAGTAGCGAATGTTGGCAGACGTGTCATTCACTGCTCTTACAACAGAGGTCGCCACAAGCAAGGTGTCTTGCCACAGATGACGAGGGAGAGGAGTTGTCATGAGCTCAAGAGCCCAGACTTCTTACTCTGGGTCGCGTGAAGTTCTAGCAATCACAGAATCATTACCATGGGCCGTTACTCAGGGAGATTTTTCTGCGTTTCTATTGCGGCTTTTATCTATCTGCAAACTGCAATTCAAGCCACAGAAGGGTTAGATTCAGCTTTCCAAGTGTGTGTGCTAAATAATGTGGTAATGCGAGTATCAAAGCTTTGTACAAAATCATATGAAGTTATAAAACAAATCGAAATTCATGCAAACCAACAAGCATTTGTACAAATTACAAGTGACTGCCATTTTCCTTCAATAAAAATAAATTCCCATTGCATTACAAAATACAGTGGTGATAATTAGTGCTGTTTCAGAAAGAAATGTAGTTATACAATAGCAACACTGACACCCAATATTAAAGTGCTCTTCAACATTTTGCAAATTTAAATCAGTAAGCTAACATAGCTGTAACAAATACACACCTTTTGCCTCCGCCACTTCGGCTACCTCTGCGACGATTCTTGGAACAGTCATACGCATAGTGACCTCGGTCTCCACACTCATAACACTTGTCCTGGGGGTCAAAAGGTCGTCTGCGTCTTGGGGGTCCTCTGCCACCACCACCACCATCGCCGCCGCGTCCTCCTCCTCCGCCCCCTCCACCACCTCCTCCTCCTCCGCCTCCTCCTGATCTCATCCAAGGCTTCGGTCTTACTTTTCCAGTGGAGTGTTCCACTCGTACTCGAGAACCTCCTATCACACTGAAGTGGAAGATAACATTATTAGTCATTTCACTTTTGGTAAATTGAACTTCTACAAGAATATTATTTCAGCATTTTTAAATATCCTCAAAGGTTTAATGTGTTTTGTGTACATTGTTATTGAGTGAGATTGTAATACTTAAATTTACATTCAGCAATGCAGATAATGAAAGCAACTGTGCCTAACACATCTTACAAATGGAAAAATTTTGGCGCTACAAGACTTCCAGTATATGCCCAGTATCTGCACAGAGTATACTTATCAGAATATTATTAAGCACGATTTAAAAGTTTTTTCTTACGTTCCATCCATTCCTCGTACTGCATCTTCAGCATCTCTGGGATCTTCAAACTCCACAAATGCAAATCCTGGAGGATTTCTGGCAACCCAAACGCTCCTCAGACGTCCGTAGTAGGTGAAAGGTCTCTCGACTTCCTTCTCTGTGATGTCTTTGGGCAGATCACCCACGTAGATTTTGCAATCTGAATTACCGCGGGGCATATTTACCTGTTGAAAGAGGCAAAACGGATATTACAAGTTTGTAACAAAGCCATCTGACCTAAAAATGAACCCTTATCAAAGCTATTCGCCGAGATGTTTAGCTACAACGTTTCTATCTTAAAAGCCTGCTGGTAGATTGTATTTAACTGCTATTAGCCAAGCAGGGATTGTTAATTTCTCATCTGCCTTCCACTATTCAGCCATAACTGTTGATTGTGCTTCACAACAGCCTCGGCTTGGTCATTAAATGTAAATGTACAGGTTTACAGTCCATTTTCACTCTTCCAAGCAGTCTCAATCGACTTCACAATTACACCCTCGACAGGCCTGTTCAAGCATGAGTCAGCACATCAGGCTAAGCACTCTACAGTTACATCACAGCCTACAGCAATTCTTGTCCAAACGGGCAAGGCTTGTGGACGATTCATGATTTTTCTAATAGCCTATATCAAACCAATGAGCCCAGTATTACATAACACATCAGTAAATAAACATTCTAGCTCAAATTTTCAACGGAATTTAAGGAAAAGTACCGAGTACAAGTTAAGAGTATCAACTTGGATTTATAACTACAAAATTGTAATCAAATTAATACACGAAGGCTTACAGAAGCCCAGCCAAATCCATTCTAGCACCTAATCAATAAATCAATCACACTGATCACGCATTCTAGGCAAGCGCACAACCAGACTAACAAGTTCAGCATATCTGGGTTAATTGCTTTCCCCAGTCCAAAAAGGCCAAGTTTCCATGTCAACGTGGTTTTAGGTCGATTTTTAATCGTGAAAATTTACAAAAATAACCGCTTATTCTCACTATTTTTAAAACCTCCACCACCACCAATGTTTCCTTGAACATTTACTGACTAATATACTTACTATTTTTGTGTTAAAAAAGAAAAAATACAGGTGACTCCGAGCAGAACCAACAGCAGCGCGTTGTGCCTTGTTCAGTTCTAACTTCCGGCACGCACACCAAAGATAATCTCCAAATTTATTAATAATTCACAAAACTCTAAAGGATTTTAATCGGCACCAAAAAAGGACGTCAATGATTATATAATTTATTACATACTTCGATTACATAGTTTTTGTTAAATAATACAAATGCAATGTTTAAATTAGCACACGAAAAGTTTAGAGATTATATTCATCTGGTTCAAAATGGCGACGATTGGTAAGAAACGTAAGCGCGAAATTCAAGATGAAAATACAAGCACTCTCAACAATTTCGACTATCTGAAGCTTCTAAATGAACAGAAACGTAGGAGATTGCAAGAGGAAGAGAAGAGGAAAATTTTAAAGGTTTGTATTGATGTTGCGTGTGAGATTTTATTGTCAAAGTTTGTTTTCTACAATTTCTAATCTGTCAATTTCTGATCCCTGGAAAAACAAGCAAAAGGCACGGATGCATAACCAACTGCCCTAACCGCCAAAGTGACCCATGCGTAACATTGCATTGAAGATCATGAGCCCCTGCACCTGCAACTTTTGAGCAACATTTTTACACATGCAACCTTTGAATGACTTGAAACTAAATTTACAATGTTTGTTTAATTTGTCAAGTTTGTGAGGAAGATCTAAAACTTCCACACACACAGGTTTTCTCTTCTTCTCCCTCTCCCATCTGAAAGAAAAAGTGACATCCTGTAAATGGCCAAGTTTTGAGCTGCAAACAGTCACATGCAATAAGACTAAGAGCCTATAAGATACAGCTTGCCAATGATTATCTTAATTAATTGTTTCACCTGTGTGGTAAAACTAACACTGTCTGTGCTGTATTACATACACACATTGTATTGTACATAAGTATATAATATTATTTTTTTTCCTCTTGTAGGATCTACCTGGGTACACCGGACAATCTTGGAGTCATGTTGTAAAATTCCCTGACAAACCACCACCTCGCAGATCAGAGCGCACCCCTGGCTCAGCGTCAAAGCACAATCGTCGTGCATCTCTTCCCTTGTTGCCGTCGCGTTTTACTTTGCCAAAAGCAAGAGATGCTGAGCTTAGTATTGAGACCGAGCCAGAGCCTCAGCCACATAAAGAGAGTATTAACAATCTGCCAACTGGCCGGGATGGTGCAACTCCAAAAATTATGTCTCTTGGTTAGTAACACTCTTGCTGTTCTATTCCAACATTATGTTTCTTACTTGAGTGAGATAGGAAGACACCTTTATTTTCTAATGCACAATAATGTCTCGTGGGTGTTTTTATGTTAAATTTAATTGCAGATATCGAACTTTGTTTAACATTGTAATTCTTATAATTGAATGTTTTATACTTAATTTTTGCAGGTACGAAGAGGCGAATGGTGGCAAAGAAGAGAGAGGAAAATCGAGATGCCTCGGATTCAATGTCTTTACACAGCATCGATGAATTGGGAACTACTCCTCGCCAGGGCATGAGGCGATCATTATCTGGGTTCGCTCGTCGGTCACTTCGCAATTTGAAGGGTTCTATAAAGGACAAGGTATGTCTTTGAATACAAAATATTTCACATGTTTAGTATGTTTGCTTTTGAGGCCACTTGCGGGTTTAGGCCAATGTCATATTTGTAGTATCGTGTAGGGCTCTACACCGATTCAGTGATTATCGGTCACACCGGTAACAAGCAATCGATAAAAAAACCGGTATACGACGTGTGATTTTCGGTATCATATCGGTTAACCATAAAATATAGTGATTCTGTCCCTAAGATGCAAAATATAAATCAATTTGCTTTCAAAACGTAGCTAAGATCGTCGTGATTATCAGTGACAACCGCCATTTTGATTACTTTGTGTTATGCACTGTGATTGGTCGAAATAAGTATTCCCAAAATAAAACAGCCAATCAGTGATTAGCTTGCTTGGAACAGTATCAAGTCAAAACGTCTGACAACCAAAACGTCCAAACCTGAAATGTCAGTTTCCCTAAACGTCCTATTTGAATAATAATTTTGTTTTACTTATATATAGCTATGAATATGTATCGCTGATACGTATCGTGTATCGAACGAGTGTATCGATGATGCATATCGTATCGTTTGAATCAAACGATACAGAGCCCTAGTATCGTGGTCAAGATTGTTAGTTTGGTTCTCTTGTTTGACTCATTGGAGACTGGATTTTAATGAAACCTTGGCAATTTAAATAAGATAATTGGTCATTTTCAGGTGTCTGAGAAAATGCGGCAATCATTGATGACCGGAAAAAAGGACTATTCCTTGCCTTTATTGAATGGAGAGATGTCTTTCGTGACATTTTTCTCTGCGCAGCCTGATATTGCTACCCCTAAGGATGATGATGAAGAGGTAAGTAAAAGTAGTTTTTCTTGCTCAAATTAAAATCCATTCCATATGATGTGGGGATGTAAAATATCTTAGATTGGTTCACACCTATTGAAATTACTTTACTCGCACCATGTGCATGTGCACTGAGCAGTGTTAATGGTTCTTGATTGAAATCTGCTGGCAGGCTGTTATCGCTTTGACACAGAGGTTGGTTGGTGTGTCAAACTTGAAAGAATTTGACTCTTGTGTCATCTCTGCAACCAAACGAACAGTCATTCATTAGGTTGATATTCAAGTTCTTACGAAACTACCATGTCAAATTTGTTTCTGATGCACTAACCAATGCTAGAGTTGCTCAAGTATGTCTAGCATTACCACTAGTTAACTTTGTTTTATCACAAAGACAAATTATCACCAAATTACAGGTCTCAAGATACATCAAATAAGTAAAAACAAGAACTTAGAGAGACATACAGATAATAACTGACAATAAAATGTACAATGTAGACTGTATAATGTAAATAAATAAAATATTTTGTTACCTAATGAACGAATTCAAACTCAAGAAAAAACAATGCCACCTTGGTGATCTTTTCTCACTGCTCTCCTCAAGGTTCACCGTAATTTTCCCGCACATGTGGGCCTGTAGCATGAATACAACATTGTGGCACTAATACATATGCTATGTAGTGAGCTAGACTTTGCTGTGCATTGTGTATAGTTGCCTGAGCATGAATTTTTGTTCGTTTTTTAATTTTGACTAGAAATATGCGAAATGCTCATGGCAATAGTGGATTTTCATGGAAGGTTCTCTGTATTTCCACCAGGTGGATTATGACAGAATGCAATTCTAGTGGCTGAAAAAGTACAGTACAGCGGACTCAAATTTATGAACTTATTTAGCAAGCCTTTTTGTAAAAAAAAAGTACAGTATAGCGGACTCAAATTTATGAACTTATTTAGCAAGCCTTTTTGTCAAGCCTATGACGTCGTATCCCTGAATTCAATGAATGGCGTCACAAAAAACTACCGCTCTTTTAATTTTCAAGTCAAGACATTGCTTATTTTTTTCTTTAATCATGGGCTGCTGCCCTCAAACCCTCTGCAAAATTTATTCCTCTTCTGTGCTAGAACAAATGTGGCTAAAAATAGTGATATTTTTAATATTTCATGGACGCCAAATATGGGCATACATTTGGGTCCGCTATACTGCACTATACCCCATACCCGCCCTTGACTATGATTGGCTGAAGCAAAGTGCATCCTAACAGCAATATTTGTAGTGCATTGTAATGTATGTTTGACACCTGATCATTTAGTTGAGATAATTATAGTTATGGAATCTGTTAGTTATGACATAAGAGGAGAGGAAAGACTAATGTCTTGCTGAATTCAGGGCTGCTCAGTGAAAAGACTTATTTGGAAGCTATTTTGTGATAATTGATAATAATGTAATCCTGTGAAGTATGTAAGGATCGAAAGTTGGAATTGTTCCATTCATTGTTTGGAGATTCTGGTTAAATATATTTGAAAATTAAAAAATAAATGAGGATGAGAGCAAGTATGAAGGTCTTAACTGAAAATGATCCAGTCTTCTGTAATACCTTGGATAAACCAGGTAATTCATACAGGGCTCGACATTAATGCTAGTCTGATTGTCCAGCACAAGCGATAATGTGTCTCAGGCATGTGATAATTGGAGGAAAAATTACTTAAGATACACTATTTTGCTTGAAAATGTTGGTTACCAAATAAATAAAGTCTGACCTAACCATATATGAAGTCTAAACAATATGAAAGCACTGTCAAAGGCAAAGCGAAGCTAGTCGACACTCAATGACACATGTCCTAAGGGTATTTGAAGAATAGATCATCTTTTTCAAAGGGTCTGTACAGAGAGGCAAATAAAAGATGCAAAAAGTGTCACCAGTTGTAACTCAATGTGCCACTGTATGTATAATGAACGGCATTCCAACATTTGTTATATTCAATGAGAACTCAATTCTTGTGTCACTTTGGGGCTGAAGCTGTGGAATAAGAGACGCACAGGTCTCAAAACTGTTAGAACACCTTATATAAAAGATCATTTTTAAATTCTGAAGACATGCCTTGTGAAGTTTTATCATCACTTTTTGTACAACTCTAAATAAGGCAGTCCTTAATATGTTGCTCTACAACCATCGTTTCAGCTACTTTTCACCAGAAGTCCTTGGTTACCACATTCAAAATGCATAAATTAATGTTTTAGACATATTTGAATCAGTAACCATGGAACTTTACTGCAGTAGGACGAGGTTAAACAACATCGTTCTTTCAGGCGATTGTCATTGACCACATGGCCTATATATAGTTAAACTAAGCTGGAAGTATAGCGTTTGAATCCAGTATTTTTTTTTGTTTTAAACAAATATGTTTACATTAATATAGATCTACTATCGACTATTATCAAACAAGTCTGGTCAGACCCGTTTTCCATGATTTTGGACCTGAAAAAGCAATTAAATTACCAAATGAAAGCCAATAACATGTACTATAAGCACAAAATAAAACATTTTATTAATATCATGTTCTACAGTGAGGGTAATCCCCAAAAAAGAGTCAAAATAGTCACTAGTGACTCCATGGGTGAAGTGAGACAGAGAGTTACAGAGGATCTGATCAGATTCTCCATGCTGTGGTGGGTCAAAGCCACTATATTTTTGGTTTGAAGATAGGCTTCTTAACCATTGGCCACGGTACTTCTGTCCTGGTATATAATATGTCCTTTTCTTCCAGCTCTCTGGTCCATGTGCTATTTTTAGAATTAAGTATCCATTTCCCTTTTCTCTTTACTCAGAAGTTTGTTATTCTGAATTCTTGAATGGCGTCTGGAGAAACATTAAACAGAATGTCCAATTCTAACATTAGACTTATGTGTCTCATGAAATTTAATGTAAATTTAATGTACTACTGCACTATAAATGTTTCCACTACTTTTTATATTCTTGCTAGAGAAAACAAATGCCATCAACATATCCTGATGATGATCACCAAGACCAACAAGACATGAACTGATATAGAATAGGTCTGACTGTGTTGATCTTAGCCCAGTTTGAGGCTGAGTTTTATATCTGGCATATCAACATTAGGGACCATATAAAATATAAATACATTAGAACATGAAAATATAGAGTTTTGTGATTAATATGACACTGAAGCTTGCGCTCTGTTACAAATTTTGATATTCACTCAATGCGCATGTATTATTAGTTTTCGTTTGCCACCTCAACAGTGGATTTTCATGGAAGGTACTCAATATTTCCACCAGGTGGCTATAACAGAATACTGCAATTCTATTGGCTGAAGAAGTTCCCGCCCTTGACTCTGATTGGCTAAAGCAAAGTGCATCCTAGCAGCAGTATTTTAAGTGCATTTTAATTTATATTTTACATCTTGTCGTTCAGTTGATTTCTGTTCTTTCCTCAGAAAAATTATATTTATGGAATCTGTTAGTTTTGATCTACTATGTCTGAAAAGCAAAGTGAGTAATAAGAGGAGAGGAAAGACTTCTGTCTTGCTCAGCGAAAAGACTCTATTAAAGCTTTATCATATTCAGTTCATGATATATAATAATAAATGCACCGAAAAATTGGCCTTTTTGATAATTTTGGCAGTTAAAACCTTTTTTTTTTTTTTATGTTTTATTTTGTGCTTATAGTACATGTTATTGGCTTTCATTTGGTAGCTTAACTGTTGCTCTATCTGGTTTGGATCATGAGTTCTGACAAAAATGTTCCGAAAAATTGGTGTTTTTAGTTGTTTGCGATAGTCAAAACTTTAGGCTCCATGAGCCCATACTTCCCAACATCTGAGACCAAAAGGTTGTGATATTTGGCTTTTTCAGGCCCAAAAGCATGGGAAACTGCACAGTAACACACGAAAATAAATTTTGTTTGGATAGGTCTAAAGTCTGGTACTGGTCCCTTTTTAAAGAACGCGTTACTTATTAGTTGTGCAACAATGCAATAGTTAGTTAGTACTCAGTAGCCTGTTTTTCTGTATTTGTTTTTGTATTTTTTTTTTCATTCATTAAAATCCATATATGTTGTACAAATTAAAATGTAAAATGACAAAAGTGGTGCTAAAATTATTAACATTGGTATTAATATTTATGTTCTGAACGAAGGCCCTCCTTGAACATGTTTTACCATAAACTGACTCTGCACCTGTTTTATTGAGCAAATAGTATATATAAGCATGATAGCAGATATATAATCATAATAATGTAACCATAGTAACTGTGTGAAGTCAACCCAACTCAGTCAAGGGGTGTATCATTTTCACTTCTTTTGTGCAAAGTTTGCAAACTGTTGCATTGTTAAAAGGAGGCCTGTCACCTGTGATTTTGTCATTGGTGGTGCATTTAAGGTTGTCTATCTGACACAGCAATATACTTTGAAAGTGAAAGGGTGTTCTCTCAGCCTGCTATTAACTTAAAAGTAGAGTCTTGGTTGAGTTAACGCATTTGAAATTAGCTGCGAGTTTGTCAGCACTGTTGTGTGTCACGCTCTCTGTGTATTGACTGTGTATAAGCATGGTCCTTGTGAAAAGTGTTCAAACTGGATTTAAATATAATGTGTACCTCCAGTATTAGATGCACTTGGAGTTTACAATGGTCAGTGGATAAACATTGGACTTGAGCAATGACCATAGTAGTAGCCTAGGACATAGTACTGCATTTATGGTACATGTATTACTGCCAATGGAAATGTAGGAAATTATTCACCCTGTGGATTATTTAAAAAAAAAAGTACTTTAAATTTTACTAAATGTAAGTTATGTTGCAGTTGGAATACTTTCTTCATATAAAATTCTGGATTTAGACCTACACGTAATAGAAACAAAGACGCGTATTAAATCATCACTCTTTACATTTAAATATTTTCTTCATAAACTTTACTACAGGGAACATAAAATATTCAATAGAAAAATTTAACACATAGGAAGCAAAATTTATGCCATTTAAACTCCTTGCATTTACTGCATTTACTCGAATAACCTCCCCCCCCCCCCCCTCCTCAAATAGAAGCCCATGGTAGCTGTCTTCCCAAAACAATAATGGCCTCCCTCAAATAGAAGCCCCCCTCCCCACATTCAGCCAATTTATTAATTTGACCTATGTTATAATGAACTGAGCGCAATTCCAAGAATTTGAGGTCTTCCCGGTATTTTTGTAAGATTTTCATTTTTTGGTGGAGGCATACCTCGAGAATAGCTAAGCCAACCTCTAACAGAGACGACCTCGAATAAATGCTCTCTAAAAAAATAAATGGGAGGGCTTCTATATTTTCGAGTTAATGCAGTAATTTGCATGATCATAACAAGATAACGAACGCCGTCTTAACTTGTGATTTTACATATCTCAATATTAAAAAAGGTCTATGACCTTGTATCAGAAATTAATCAAGAAAAAATTTGCCTATTTTGACATTTCTCATTACAGCAACAGACAAAAAGAAAAATTGTCATGTTTTGTCAATTTCTTTCATCACAAAAAAAAAAGTAATGTTTCTTCAAGTAACATGGGAACATCTGTTCTTTATCTTCCAAGAGGAATGGTAGAGAACAATTCTCACATGCTAGAAATTTGTGCCATTACTGCAGATACCGTTGTAAAAGCAATGTAACTTAGGATGCATCTTATTATCAGAATGGTATGAGACATAAAAAAATTATAAATGTAGATTTGTAAAGATTCAGGGGGAAACATATTTATGGTTATTTATAATTGCTATCAATTTATTATACCTTTTGGTGTGACTGGCTTTTGAATTTATATAAATATATGTTAGGTGCATAATCTGAGAAAAAAAGAAAATTTTCTTTATGATAAAAACAAAACAAAAGCACATGATTGCTATTTCTTTTTTTCTGATCCATTATCTCATACATTTCATGACTGCATAAGGTATTACATAACATGATAAACAATTTGATTATTATCTTTTATTTTACATGTATTGTCTTTCATAGACAAT
This sequence comes from Alitta virens, assembly GCA_932294295.1. Taxonomy (NCBI): domain Eukaryota; kingdom Metazoa; phylum Annelida; class Polychaeta; order Phyllodocida; family Nereididae; genus Alitta; species Alitta virens. The sequence goes on along the minus strand of OW028580.1, from coordinate 25,428,511 downwards.
GCACAGGATGTGACGTCACTGGTCAAGACCTTAAAATTCTTAAGTCATCCATGTGATGTCACACATCTAGTTGTAACTGACAGCAGCAGCAGCTGCAACAGAAGGCTAACATGAAAGGATGCTGTAAGCATGGGGTCTTTGACATTACCCTGCCCCTTTTTACCCCATATGAGGGTAAATGCCCCTCATACCCTGGAATTGGCCAAATACATATTGAGTCATTGTTTGTGTATATACCATGTGGACTTCTGCGAGTAGAGTGCACTTGCATCAGTGCAGTGAATATCGCACAGTGATACAGGATTGATGTGATATATGCATTGATTCTATGCAAGATTAACATGGTGAATATATCCAATTTTTAATGATATGCACTGGAAATTGTGGATAATATGAAGACATGGATCATTGCTTTTAATATGACTGAATAATGCTTTATAACTGCATGGAATATATGACGCACAATCACATTAATGGAATGGAATTTGACCATGAAGAATTACAAGCTTTATTCAAAGGTTTGATTCATGACAGTCTGTGACATTGATACAGAAGATCAAAATTAATTTTATGACACTGGTTAATGTTATTACCACCTGGAATACATTACTTATTCCAAGATTCATGTTAATTGTTGTGACACAATATATGAAAGACTGAAGCTACAGTATTATTGGAATTAGTTATACCGAACTTACATCTTTCAAAGTGACATCAAGTATTTGGTTTAATAAGTTTCTCAGTAATTGGCAAGACATTTTGCTGTCATATTGTTATTATACAGTCTAACCTTTTATTAAGAACACATTACAGGAATCCAGTAATACATTACCTGGTATTTATGAACACAGTGAACATAAAAATATTTCTGATGGTGTAAATTGAAATAATTAAGTTAGACATTGTCACCTCTAAGATCACACTGCATAAACATGATAAAGTGGTCTTAAGCCCTAAGGGGTAGAATTAACTATATATTTGTATAAACGGTAATGGTTACATACAGGAAATTGTTATGCACTGTTATAATAGACCCATCACAGGGGAACAAGTTGATAACATTTACTTATTGCGCTGGACTGTGTAATTGGATATAATTATATTCAAGGCGAAAACACCATGTTCTTGTATTGAGCTGTGTGTCCTGTAACTTGGCACTAAAATTGTGCAAAAGTTGATAAAAAAAAAAATATTTGAAAACACATCAAGCATGTAGTTTTGATAAAACTTCGCAATAACGCAAAAGCACCCGCTGAGTGTTACAAGAGTGACTTTAAATTCACTCGTGTGACAGACTTCGAAATTTCAATGTGCGACGATGATTTTAGCACCAGCTATGGGAATAAACACATGATTTACAACGTGGGCCTATTATATTCTGACTTATATGGCTATTTGTGAAAATTGTCAGCTGTTGTTGTTCAATTTGTAGCAATTTTTTCTGGTCAAATTGGATAATTTTGCAAAATGTGGATTACTGGAACTCAGCAGCAATGATTTGTGGTATTGCGCATACATAAATTGAAATTGTGATTATGCGATATTGCGTTCCTGCTTTTGGGAAAGAAGTCTTGGATTTATGAAGTGATCTAAAGACAATGAAATTGCTTCAGAATATACATTCAATTGTTTAAAGAGGATTAATTGGTGTTGCTGCTGCCACCTAGAGGAACAAAATGTCACTAAACCAGTGTTTTCTGATATCGATACCAGGGCGGCGCCACTCTTCTCGTCATTCTTCCAGCTCGTTTGAAAGTTGTGATCTGGAATCACCTACCATCCATGAGGATATGGATATATTTTACTATCGTCAGATTGCTAGTCATATGCAGGTAGGGAATCATTGTCTCGTTTATAATAGTATTTTCTTGCAGTAATTAAGGAATCATAATTGGATAGTGACATTAGCCAATAGAGTCTTTTCACTGAACAGCCCTGAATTCAGCAGTTCATAAGTCTTTCCTCTCCTCTTATTACTCATTTTGCTTTTCAGACACAGTAGGTAATAACTAACTGATTCCATGAATATAACTTTCTCAGAAAAATAACCATCAAGGCATCAACTAAATATTAAAGTGTCAAATATACATTAAAATGCACTAAAAATACTGCTGCTAGGGTGCACTTTGCTTCAGCCAATCACAGCCAAAGGCAGGAAATGTTTCTGCCAAAAAAAATTGCTGTATTCTGTTTTAGCCATCTGGTGGAAATACAGAGAAGCTTCTGTGAAAATCCACTATTATGGGAAATAAAATGCCCTAACCTGGATATTGAAGTTGGATGAATTCTTTAATTGAAGCAATTTATGATTCACAGGTTATATTGGAAATGATCCAGAACAATCATAACTTCTTTTATGTTAATCAATATGAAATACGTACCTGTAGGGCAGATAATTTTTTAATGTCACTACGCTTAACCTGTTCTTTGCCAAGATGGTTGGAAAATTCAAGGAATAGCCAAGTGATTGTAGTCTGTGACTAGGGTCTTAATTGAAAGATGGCTGAATTTTGGGTTGTCCTTTTTTTTCAAGGCTCAAATGTAAATGTAATATATATTGGTTTTCATGTGTCCAATTGTAAATTCTATGCATTATCATAGATCTTCATATTTATATACGGAACTGAGGGTTGCTGCATTCTCGGTACATGTTTCTTCAACTTATTACTGATTCCAAACCATAGTCACTTATTACTCGATTATCTTTTAAGACATAGTAGATCATAAATGATTCCATAAATATGAGTTTCTCAGGGAAAAAGCGGAAATCAATTGAATGTTAAGATATCAAATATACATTAAAATGTACTAAAAATACTGCTGATAGGATTCGCTTTGTCTCAGCCAATTACAATCAAGGGCGGGAACTTTTTTAGTCAATAGAATTGCACTATTCTGTCGTAGCCACCTGGTGGAAATATAGCAAACCTTCTGTGAAAATCCACTTTTATTGATAAGATGCTAGTGACAGGGATCGAAATAAGTTTCAACAATGGCAACCCGCTTTCCGGTTACCATGAATATTGATGTGGTAACCTACTGTTGTGACAAAATAATATATGGCACATTTTGTCGCGAGCGCTGGTCCGTTCGCCTGAAAATAAATTATGGTAACATCCACGTAACCTGAACGATCGTTCTCGACTTATTTCGAGGTCTGTAGTCTCTCTGAGATGCTTGAATCCCATGACCTTCATAAATTGATAAAATTCAAAAGTCAAGTTGACATCATTGGCATAAATCTAATTTTTTTTAGATGCCTCTGGTACAGTGACCCTTTAAAGAGAAAATTATGCAATTTGAATCCACATTTAAATGACTGAATGCCATGGCAACTGATCAGGCAAATACGGTATTATCTAAGAAGCAATCCAGACACTTAAGGCAAAAGGAGTCATTAATGCCCTGGAGTGTTAAATAACATTCAAAGGATAGGATGTGTCCCGCCTTGAGTGAAATATTTCAACATTTTGTAATATGCATTTATACAGTGTTATAGCAAGGAATAGTTAAATCTTACATGTAGTTAGTTACATGCTGCAGATATAACATGAGGAGCATGTTTAATTCAGTTGGATTCTTGACTTTATCCAGTTGGATGTTAGATTTTATTGTGGATTTCTTGATTTTGTACAAGGATGTGTTGGCCAAGGCAAGTTAAAAATGTGAAATATCATTGAAAAATACGAAAACTGAGCAATGTGTTCAAAATGTATGATAAATGTTAAATATATATCACGCAGGTTGGTTATTGATTGTTTGCATATGTTACCAGATTTATAGGGTAAAAAAAAATAAGTCGAAAATTATGACTTACATTATTGATAGCACGTTGTCTGTATTTGTATTTTTCATCCTATAAGCAATGATAAGTAGATAGCTAACACTATCAGTAATGACCAAGTACCAGCTAATACATAATATACATTCGACTGCCAGAACTTATAAATCTATATGTCTCAATTTATGATATTTTAGAAACATTAGATACATTCTTTGATAGTAGTCTACATGGCAGTGTGTACATGATGGAAGTAATATTTTTGTGAAATTGTTTGCTATTTAACACAATCTGAATTCTCAAAATTTCATACACAGTTGGTGTGTTGGTTATGAGGTATTTTAAGCAATAACCGCAAGCAAATATATTGAAATTAACTCGTTGCAACTCATACTTCGTTTCGAACACAGGAGTTTTCTAATGAACATTCTAATTCCTCAACCACAGCAATGAACCTTTTAAATTGATAAGTCTAGCTTTAATTATCCAAGTCATAACACATTAAACAATTAAGTATATATATTACTTTGTTAAATTTTTTTTAGTCCTCATAAATCAGTCATGTCTCATAGAAAGTTCCTTTGTTTTTGGACTCTTTGATTGTTGACCTTGACAGTTTGATTCGTTTGACCTTGAAACAATTTGCTTTAAAGTTATGCAAGATAAGGTCACAAGGTTGTCACATTGGAGTGATTGAAACGATGACCAGTTTTGTTTCTTGTGATGGATGTGGTCACTCCTGTGTTTTGATGGACATTAGACAACACTGGACAATGGTCACTAACAACTGGACTTGATAGGTTTATAGGTTTACAATGTGGGAGGTAGAGAATTATGTTGAATTTTCTCAGAATTGTTTGTGAATGGTGAAACGTTCTCTTAGGAAGTTGTCATAATATTTTGTTGTTAAACTAATGAGGACAGGCGTAGCTAGAAATCTTTTTTTTTTTAAAGAAGAGGAAAAAAAGGAAACCACATTTTAAACAACATTGTAATGATTATTTAGAATTAAATATTAACACACATTCACCGAAATAATTTGGACACTTTTACAATTTGATACTTTTAAAAATGTTAATAGAAATGTTTCAACTGATGGTGGTATCAGTATCTATGGTATTATTCATAATAAAATGCATAATTACTTATGGCAGTATATGACTATCATTGTATTTTACAAGTTTATATGGAATTTTTTTTTTACAGTATATGTACCACTCTACTTGGTCCAAAAATGCAAGTGGTATAGATATTAATTATGAATGTCTAGAATATTTAACCACATCACTAAATTGTATTTGAACCACTTTAGTCATTTCCAATGGTTCATTGTGGGGTTCCACTATATTTATTTTACATATCATAAACCTGCCCCAAAGAAAATACGTAAAAGTTGTGGATATTTGGCAATGCAATTATCGTATTATATAAGATGTATTCATTACATGTTGTGACGTAATTGTCTTGTAGTTGCATGTGTGATATCATGCAAAGATGCATTGACATGATGGTTTCGTGTCTTCTCGCGTGATATTACGTAAGAAATGTTCTTTTCCTATTGACACGAGGTCAAATGGCATCAGTTAGGTGTTTGTCTTGTCCTAATTAGTGATATCCGGTGGGACCTTGTCTTAAGACCACCTCACTGTTAAGGCCACCTCACTGGTAATTAAGGCAACTTGGAAATTTTTCAATCATAATATTTTTTGTAGCCCCTAAAATGACCTTTATTCTTGCCATTGTATTTAAGATAAGAAAAGGCCAGCCTTAAGAATATTTCTATTCCGGTTTTTTTTTAATTTTTTATACCCAACAATTTTGAGGACTTAAATACCAGTTGCCTGTAAAAGTTACAAGATTTAACATTAAAACTACCACAGTGGCACAGAGAAATACTACCTCGTCATGCTACTAAATTCTGGACCATGGGGGCCATCGTAAATTAACAAGTCAAATGGGTGTGTCTTACATTTATAAACTTAAAAAGAAAATTGGATTTCCTGTCTTTAAAATTCATTGTATGGCTATCATATGACAATGTTTCGGTAAATATTCATTAAGATAAGTGCCCAGATATACCTTAGTACAGCCCAATTGATTAGCAATACATGCACGAGAAGTGGGCATCATTAACCGCATTCATATCTAGGCATCAAATTTTGTTTGTTTTAAATCAATTATCGACCTATCTACGGCCACAAACTGTGAAAATTATGATCTAATAACTCTCTGTTTGCATGCTGTTGATAATAATCATGCTAATATCCAATGAACTGCACGTGGTTTGGAATCTAAGTGCTGCCACCTATGATGGGCACGTGCGGTGCACCGGGGGGCTGTGATCAAGAGGGGGGTCTGACTGCACGTGCAGTCTCATTTTCATCTCAATCCATCTATTTGTTGTGTAGATGTAACAACACTACAGAGGTGTACCTGAGTGGTGTTGCACTGCAGAGAAATTGTGATATTACTCAAACTATGTTTTGATAGGATTATCACATTGGCAATATAAAGGAATTCCTTAAGCTGATTACCTGGCTCAAAAAAGGACTTGTGATTTACCTGTAGGCTGTGGGGTCTTAGAAAGAGCTCTGAAATACTTGTGTCTTTTAACTTTAACATATTCTGATGAACAACATCTGAGGATGGGTTATATTGATTTTAAATACAATGATCCGGTAAGTAAAATAGTTTTAATTGGTTTTATCATAAGTGTCTTCATAACTTATAAAGATTACGCATGTTAAATAATTGCATTTAAATATATTGAGGTGATAGTTTAAAAAGCCTAAGTGTTTTGTTACAATCAGGTGTCCAGTATTACGAGTTTGACTTGGTGCTCAAAAATTGTATGTTCAATATCATATTGATTGCAAAAACATTGAGATCACTTCATAGACTAACTGTATACCAACATTTTGTGCATAAGCTAATCTACATTTCAAGTCATTTGCGGTATACCTCGTTTGAAATTGTACAAATTGTACATAGCCTCATCTGATTTGATTTTTTTTTTAATGTATAAACAAAACAAAGATAGTTGAACCGAACCAAGAAGAAAGTTGAATGGCAAATAAATAAAGCAAATAAATAAGAATAAGAGTAGAACATAATTAAGGAATAAATAAGCATACAGAGGTAAATTTTTAGGATGCATAAATATACAGGTAGAAAGTGGATGATGTGTGATATCATGCAAAGATGCATAAACATGGTTAACATTAATTGCTTATAATAAAGTCAGATTTAAGATTTTTTTTTTTTTTAAATATGTTACAATTATAAAATAAGTTGACCAGTTTCACTGCTGAATGTATGTACATCATGTAGTGTGCAATACACAAGGATAGTTTAAATCTTGCCATGGATAATATTCACTTTCACTGCACATAATAATCAATAATCATAGTAATAAACCTATTGAAATATTACATTTACAATCTGCATTTACTATGCATGCTATTGAAATGTGTGAATGCATTGCACTGTATTACACTCGATACTATTCTATTGATATTCTATGTGCTTTTGTCCTAGGTGTGTATATGTGTATTACATTAAACAAACATAAAGCACTTTGTAAGCAAATTGTGTTGGTTTATGATGCTCAGTGTGCACAATATGACTTGTAAAATCTGTCACAAAAGATGACCAACTGTGTGACCATGGCCATCTGCTGACCACATGTGGGGGACATCTCTTTAAAGTAAATGTTTGTGTATTAACCAACCTTTGAACATAGTGCTCTTATGTGTTATTAACATTTAACAATTATTGTGCATCATGTAATTTGCAACTTACAAGTGTGTATGTAATACGATGTTATAGTGGGAATATTTAGTTGATTAGTAGAGCTTCACAGTTGAGACCACCCTTAGAAAAAGATACTGATCCTGAAGTTGATGTTGTCTTGTTAACGAGGTGAAATACTATGACTATTAGTGAGATTACTAAGACTATTTATATCGAGCTTATAACAAAAGTCACTTATAAAGAGTTCACGGTCAAGTGAAAGTGGATGTTATCTTATTAGCCAGGTGAAATACTATCGGACCATTTAAATTGAGCTTATAAATGAAGTTCACTTACAGCGAGTTTATTGTCCAGTGAAAGATGATGTCCTATTAGCGAGGTGAAATACTATCGGACCATTTGTATCGAGCTTATAAATGAAGTTCACTTATAACGAGTTCATTGTACTATAACAGAAGTTCACTTATAATGAGTTCATGGTCCTATAACAGAAGTTCACTTATAACGAGTTCATTGCGTGAAAGATGATGTCCTTTTAGCAAGGTGAAATACTGTCGGACCATTTATACTGAGTTTATAAATGAAGTTCACTTATAACGCGTTCATTGTTCAGTGAAAGATTATATCTATTAGCCAGGTGAAATACTATCGAATCATTTATATCGAGCTTATAAATGAAGTTCACTTATAACGAGTTTATTGTCCAGTGAATGGATTTTTATTTTATTTTTTCCTGTTTTGTAAACCAGACCTGCATATAACGAAACCTGGTTATAATGAATATGCACTTCTGACCGTCCCAAATGATTTGTTATCTATGTAATAGTAGATGGAAGTTTCTCGATATTTTCACCAGGTGGCTATGACAGAATACTGCAATTCTGTTGGCTGAAAAAGTTCCCACCCTTGACTGATTGGCTGAAGTAAAGTGCATCCCAGCAGCAGTGCATTTTAATGTATATTTATCATTTTATCATTCAATTGATTTCTGTTATGAGAAAATTATATTTATGGAATCAGTTAGTTATGACCTGTGTCTGAACAGAAAAATAAGTAATAAGAGGAGAAGAAAGACTTATATCTTGCTGAATCCAGGGCTGCTCAGTGAAAAGACTCACGAAATTGTCTTGATATAGTGAGGTTGTCTTTAGGGATATTTATTTTATATTGAAAAGGTTATATATATAGCTACATGTGCTGCTTATAATGTTGCAGTGATGCCAAATACTTATTGACTTAGTGATGGGAGCCCATGGAGTTCCATGGAATACAATAGACCATAATTCTAACAATAGAACTCAAGAACCTTCCCAACATTGAGCGCATTGCTAGATAATAAAGAGCAAAATAGAGGGGACCTCAGAGTGTACATTCTACAGTTGCTGCTCTTATGCAGTTACAGCTGAGATAGATAGATACATAGATACTTAGATACTTAGATACTTAGATACATAGATAATTGATTGATCAATTGATTGATCTGAGTGGTGTGGAAAATGAAGATGAAATGAATTGAAGTTAAATTTGTTTTATCAAATTTGGATCGCAGATGCATCTTTCTGGTTGCTCTGTGGACATACTAGAGATACTCTATAATCCCAATTCTAGGTATGATTTATGATGCAGTTATGTTCGCAGATGATTTAGGCACAATATTATCCACGCCTTTGGCTATCAAATACATCATGCAATTTTAGAAGAAAAAAGGGTAATGACTCCTAATTAGTCATTAGTTATTGCTTGTGGAATATATAGTAGTTTACATGGAATGTTAAGTGCACAGTGCAAGGTTGCAGGTTTGAGCCCCGCCATGGCATAGAGGAACAGAGCAGGTCCTCTGTAACAATTTACTCCATTCCACCCAAGTGTAAATGGGGAGCTGGCTATGGACAGTGATGGCGATTGTAGAATGCTACCTTGCAGGTAATTCTCTGTAATTGACTGTATACTCCCCAGCTAGTTGTGAAAGGCACATGCTTGAACAGGTCCGCCGGTGCACCATGGGTTCAGTGTAGTTATTTCAGCTAAAGTAAGAAGCTGCCTATGATGCCACGATCGAGTGAACATTACCTGCCTTTATTTACTTGTGGTTTTAATGTCTTGATTAATTATATTCAAACTATGTATGTTATACCATGTCGAAAGTGATGATATATCACAGTATGATGTGTAGATTATTAAACCATAAAAATACCAAGGCTCATTAAAATCAAAACAAATAGACCTAGCTATGTTTGCTCTTTCGAAGTTCCATACTTCACACGCCTATTAGTATTACTATCAAATGTCTGTCACTTGATGTCAAAACAGAACAATGAAATTTAAACAGAAGACTCGTGTTTATGTTCTCTCATTGTTGTTCAAAACACGCAGCAAGTGACATACTTTTTTTTTTTACTGTATGTTTTTGTTTATAAATCATACTTTTAGATAGCTTTAATAAAATATGGGTCTATATGTAATAGATAATCCATATATTTACCCTGCAATATACCAAACCAACAAAAAATGGCTAAATTTACAATTTAGTTAAATATTTTCAAATATGGCAGCTTGAAATTGTTAATACAATACAAGTAACAGAACTTTACTTCTTGATATTTTGTCAAACTTAATAGATAAGCTCATACGTACTTTATTATCCATTTTAAGAAGGCCTTAAATTTATGTGTACATTATTAATTCATCCCCTTGATAACGGAGTGCATATTTTATTTAATGCAGCAGTTATATTTATTGCCTTATTGTTCATGGGAAACAATGACCTGGGAATTACATGACCTTATCGATAACACATGTGCCAAAGAATAGACAAAAAGTAAACATTTACCCCCTGCTAATGACATAATACTCATATTATGTGATATAGCCTATTACATAATACTGCATTGTGTGTGTTGGGTGTTCCATTTATTAACAACTCCACTTTAAAAGTGACATGACCTGACAATAATTGATTGTGCCAAGCGATAGGGGGCACTGCTGTCGCGAAAAGCAGACGACGTAGAACGAAACGAGTGAAATGACTCATAGCGGCGCCAAAAATTCTCTGGTGTTTACTTGAACACGTGGAGCTGGCCTGACACATCAGATGTGCTATTCCTCTGCAATATGGAGTTATCTTAGCTTATCTAGCAATATCTGGGTTTATCTCTTGTTATCTACTGATATAAATGGCTAAACTGACAAGGGAATACATGTTGTTACCTGTGTGGAATATTATCATAGCTACAGAAGCCCCGACTGACTTTTAGGATATATATACACTATGACATTGACCTATATATTGCAAGCCAGGTCAGAAGCTATATTATACACAGCAATAGTGGATGTGTATTCCGTGGCATAGCATTCTATTGTTGAATTTTAACAGCATTATAAACTTGGAATGAATGTCATGTTCAAGAATTTGTGCAGTTAATGTGATATGCTAAGCACTGTTTATTTACATACAGCACCTCTTTGGATGGATTGTATGACAGAGTGTGGATAAGTCTGTTTTTACTGCATGTCTCCTGAGCAAGCTGAGCTAACAATTTCTTAAATTTATAGCATTAGTCTGTAAACAAAAACAACACCTTTTTAACTGTTAAAGTTAATGACAGCTGACCCACTTTAGTGGAGTGAACGTTTCGCTGGGTATATTGTGTTAAAACAAGATTTTTTTTTCTTTGCATTGCAGTCAATTTACAGTTGATTTTATGCTTTTTCTTTAAAAGCAAAGCCTTGCATTCAGCGATATCTTTCGACAAAACCATAAATTTTTGTGTTTACCAGACCAGAAACTGGGGGAAAAAAAACAGGAACTTTGAAGTTTATTGATTTTTTACCCCAAAATTCCCCTTTATATGAGAACAAACAGTGCTCAGTGTTGGACAAAGTATCGTGATTGGAATTTTTAATAATACCATAGCAATACCATAGTAACGATATCTGTTGCCATAGCAACACACTGAAGTGCCCTACAACGGAACACGAGTGACATATGGGAGTTCTTTTTTGCTGCCTATTACATAACAGGATGCATTGACTGTTATCAGTGGTTGCCAGGGTAACAGGGATTTTGACTCTCGCTTTTTCCAGGAAATTTGCTGTCAGATAATGTCAAACTTCCTCACTGTTATTTGTAATACATTGAAAATCTGAATGTGAATTAATATTTTCAATGAACTAGTACATTACTCATCATTACATGGGTGTAGTTTTGGACATATTGGATAATATGCTCATCATAAAGAGTTAATTGGATAGTTTATGATATGATATTATTATTAACATCTTATAGTCACCGTTACATTGATTGACAAATTAGGGAACACAGCATAATCACTATAACTGACTTTTACTAATTGGATAGTCTGTTTACATAAACACTTTCAACACACACCATTGTTGGAAGGATTAGAACAATTAGTGTCAAAACGAGGCTTGTGGCAGCTTAGACAATAGCCCTTAGCTATTGTTAGCTGGTCTATGTATGTGGGGGCATGTGTCTATGCGCACATGCTTAGGGAAAATCTTTCAAACGGATGCATGCTAAATACATGCTATGAGGAATCTGCTATCCTAATATCCTAATATCCTGACATCCTGTGTGGGCAAATCAATGTAAAACGGCAAAAACGTGACAGCTCATGTACATTAACAGCAAACCAAAGTATATTTATCCACACAATTATAGTGCCTACCATATGGTGTAGTTTAGTGTTGTTACAGCTCACACACAAGTCTCCACCAGTGAAATTTGACATTTATTGAATAGTTAAATTCATACACGGATTATACACGGTTATAACTTATAGATCATTGATTCATTATTATCACTGTGATCTACATACATGTCACATTAATGATAACTTGTTCACAGCAGGAAATTCTGTGTTAAACACAGTGCATCAGGGCCTCAGTCGTACAAGGCTTCGTGACATTAATGTGCTCGGCGACACCACTAACATTGTACATTTATACATTCTGTTGATTTATGAGTGGACAATGAAAGTTCAAGGCTTTGAAGATTGTGAGCTCTACTTTCATTACATACTCTGAACATCGCAGTTCTGTCATTGTAATCTCGGTTGAAAGGTCAGAGGTTGCAGTATCAGACAAAAAGTGTTGATTTCATGTACATGTACACACCAAGAAGCTTTGGATATACGTTTTATCTAGTTTGGATTCACAGTATTTCACAGTATTGACAGGTTATTGACAGAGAAATTGACTGGATAATTATTGAAGAATTTGATATTTATTGACATTTATACAGTGTCCGTCAGTTTCATACAGAAATTCTGGATTTATTTTGATTTATTGTGATTGATTACCTCCTGTGAATCAAAGGGTGGTTGCACTGGTCATTGTTGACTCACTTGACTCTCCTGAACAGCTGTTTACACTAGGAATGCTGAGGACAAGAGTAATTGGCCACCTGTTCTAAAAACAAGATAATTAATGAGCAACAAAACCACTATTGCTCATTAACGACAGGTGGCAGTGATGCAGTTATCTATTTTTGGATGCTGGTGATGGTGACAAACTGACAAATTGGTGTGTCTGGGATAAAAGATAAATTAGTGCCATGGAAACGGACACCATTCCTACCTCCAATGCAGGAGAGTCTGTCAAAGACGTTTGTGACGTCACGCAGTCACATGATGAATCCAATCACGTGGATAAACAAGATAGAGACACCACAAAAAGTCCCAAAGACCTAAGTGAAGGTGATGAAGGTTTCAAATCGAACAATTCTGAGGAACACGAAAAAGACTCAAACTTGGATAAGAGTAATGGAAATACCAATCCTGAAGTGGAGCAAAAAGAAAATTCCAATCTAAACACTTCAGATAATACACCAAATGCTAAAGTGGAGTCTGGTGATGATTGCTCACTGGGTGGCGCCACTGAGAACAATGGGACAGGTGGTACCACAGACCCCAACAATGGGAACAGTGCAACAGAGAGTGATAGCAGTCCGCCAAAATTGGATAATAATACAGGGAAGACTGACAATTCTTTGAAAGAGAGTGAATCAGAAAGTGATTTGAAGGATGAATGCAGTGAAATGGACACTTTAACTTCACCAACTTCTGATGTGACGGATGATTCAGACTTTCCGAGTCCCATTGAAGAGGACAATAAACAAACACTGGACCATAACAATTGTGAAATTGTTGACAATGGTGGAATAACCCAAACAGATAAAAGTGCCGGTGCACTTGAAATCACTGACAATGACAAGAAAACCTTATCGGACACAGATAGCAATGATAACATCAAAGCGATACCTAGTACAGAATCTACTGATATCAACAATTCTCAAGTGGGTAATGTTGAAGATATGAATGAAGGTTCAAAACAAACAGAAAGAACTGACAATGAAGAGCAAGAAATTGTGCCATCAGCAGATAGTACAAATACAATAATGTCAAGTCCTGATGCATTGGAGTCGCCACAAACTACAAGTGATAATAGTTCAGGAGGCATATACGATGAAGGATTAAAACAGGATGAGGATGTACAGAAGAATGACTCAATGGATGTAAGCACGGATGCTTCTGATGTATGTGATAAAGATGTACAAAACATTGGTGATAAGTCAGAAGATGTAGAAAGTGACAAAAATGAAGTCGCAAATGTAGAAACTGCAAATAAATCCTCAGGCTGTGATGTAAACGCAAATCCAGTAATAGAGAAAGGTGCTGAGACTCTCAAAGATGCTAAAGATGGTGCTGCTGATGAAACGAATCAGAATCCAAGCTGTGATAAACCTGATGAGGGAGACAAAAATGTCGAAAGCTCCGCGTCATCAGATGTTGACAAGTCGTCATTTTCTGGCAATAATGATGAGGATGCCTCTGACAAGAATGGAAATGAAGAGTCCCATAAAGACCAAACTGTTGCCATAGCAACTGGTGCTACGGATGGTGCTGATTCTCACAAAAGTGGTGATGCGAATGTGGAGGTTTCCAAGACAGAAAAGGGTGATGATGGTGCTAACGATAAAACCAATTCTTCTGTAACCTTGGAAAATGTTACACCAAAAGACACTACTGAAAAGTCTGAACCTGCAGAAACTGAATCTGTTGTCAAAGAAAATGAATCAACCACTGCAGAAACTGAAGGATGTGGCACGAAGGCCGTGGATTTTGATGATGTTTATTCTGATGATTATTCTGATGATGATGAAAGTGAAAGTGATGCAGAAGATCTCACATATAATGACAGTGATATTGAGAGCGAGTTGCAGATAGTCATGTCTCCAAAGCGCAGAAGCTCTAAAGCCCAGGAGCTGACAGAAATATTACATACTTTAGAAAGTGTTTCGGCTAGTTCAAAACTCCAAACTATTCCACAGAGCGAAAACGTTTTCAATTTTGAAACTGACGAGGAAAGTGGTCTCGATGAATGTGCAGGTGGCTCAGTTGAAGTACCATCAAAAGAGGGTAAAAGTGATGATTCCACATCTATGCCTGATGAAGCTCACAAAGCATCTGATAGCAAAGGGCAACCAAATGTTATACCATGTGCAGAAAATGATGCAGAAAGTCCAGACTCTGTGCAAGCATCGAAAGAAGCTCCTATGCTACTTGAAGAGAGTGGGGCAAGAAAACAGGCAGAACATGAAGATGTGCAAATGAACAAGACCACAGAAGATCTGGAAGAAATCCATGAGGATTCTCCATGCACTGGAACTGTTAATAAATCGTCTGATACAGTTGAGGATAAATCAAGCAAAACTGATGACCCTAAAGATCTAGGTGAACCCGATGAAGGTTTGGATGAAGTACGACCTGCAGAAAACGTGGAGCAATCCGCATCTCGTAGCAAAAATCTGGAAACTGGAAATTCAAAAAGTTCTGAAAATGGAAATGGTGCTAAAGATACTGTTGAGGCTGCCAGTGAAGATGTTTCTAATAAAGGACTGAAGGTTGAAACAACAAAAGATGCTATCCTAAAAGGGAAGACTGAAGATAGGTCTGTTGAAGTAGACTCCAAAGACAATGATGTCAAAGAATCTGATGTATCTACCGGATTATCAGAATCAAAGACCACTGAATCAGAAGATATTAAAGCAAAGGTACCTGAGCCAATTAAGGGTGGATCAAATGATACTGAGCAATCCATGACTGAATCGAGGGAACCTGTCTCAACTGAAAATGAGCCTGAATCGAAGAAAAGGGTATCAAAAGGAATTGAATCAGAGGTGAAGTCTGATTCAAAGCAAGTTGAGTCAAATGACTTGGAGTCAAAGGATAGTGGTACTGAGGAGCCTAAATCAAAAAGTGAATTGACAACGATTAAAGCCGAGATGGATTCAAAGAATGAATCACAGTTAGAATCAAAGGAAAGTAGCGTCAAAGACACTGGATTAGTTGACAAGAATGAAGCTGATAAGTCTGTACCAGTGAACACTGAAGATCCATCCACAAAGGATGAATCAGATAAGACTAACTTAGTGGACAAGAAAGAGGAAATGGAAGATGTCTCTAAGAGATCAGATTCAGATGCTGAACGCAGTTTGTCTCAATCCATGGAATCGATCAATGCCACGGATTCGGAATCAAGCAAGAGCGGATCACCTGAGATTGACTCAAAGAAATTCGCATCCAAAGTTGGTGAATCTAAAATGACTGAATGCAGTGAATCTAAGGATGAACTAAAACCATTAGCTGAAATCATGCCACCTCCTAGGACACCGCCAACGAAACATCGTTTCGGTAGTTTCACCGGCAAAGCGGCAGCCAAGATCGAGCGATACCAAAGCAAAAGGGGTCAAAAGTCATCAAAGCAGGACTCTAAAAGTGCCCCGAAAGTCCCCTCTAACTTGCCAAAGATCAGTATTTCTGATCTGGACACTGGTGTCACCCGCATGGTACCTCGATCCAAAGATGATAGTGATAAAAGCCTCTTGGCAGGCGTCGTTATGAGAAGAAAACCGCCAGCCAGACAAGAACAGCTTGAGAAACGATCAGTAAGTAATGCTACTAATAAGGAATCTGTGAAATATGAATTCAATGGTTGTGAAGTTCTAGTTAGATATCTGACACTTTGTCTGAACCAATTTGGAGGGAATAATACATTTTCTAAAACTAACATGTTTGTGGAGGAAAATATATGGATAAACATATATTTCTCTTTAAATTTAGTCTAACTAGGTTGTCGAAGTGGTATTTAGTTTAGGCAGTGTGTATTGCATTATTTGGGGGAAATGTGTACCATGGATTTCGTGCCCGAGGCCTAATGTAATGTACATTACTAGCATCAATTGGTTAATGGCCACATTGGCCTTTCACAGAGGATCCTTCGTTACATGTCAGTCATATTATAATAAATCTGCATTGAATTACATTTCTGCCAAATATCTATTACTGACTACCCCATTGAGTCATTTCTAGTTTATGTTTAATCTGAATTGTCCATTTTTGTGTTTTTTAAAACTTATACACTGAACTTCGGTAACTGCTGAAGTCAGCAAAATTACCATCAAATCCACAAAATGTGATTGACAGTTGCATATTTGTGGCGTCTGCTATGAATTGTTCAAATGTTGACAGAGTAAAAGTGAATTAAATGTAATTGTGTGTGCTTACTGAAATTTTTGGCACACGCATCAAGTTGCAAAAAAAAAAAAACACTCATGATGTACATTTAGTATTATCACGAACTGAGTGAAGGGAGCTTGCCAAAAGTTGCTTTTCGTTTTGAAATGTTATTTTGTAGTGGTTTGCTTCGTGGTGAATTTTATTTGATTTGATATATATTGGAAATCTAGTTTTATATACCAATGACAATGTCCAGGGATTTGAAAATATATTCATTGATCTATCAGAAATATATCAAGAAATATATCAGTGTATTTATAGTGTTGATAGACATTTTGGGTGGATGTTGACAAAGTTCTGATTTTATTATGTGGGTGTTACATGACTATTGTAAGCCTAGGGGTACTGTTGTCAAATTTCGTGATAACTTGATCAGCATGTTTTCCGGTTTTTGGATAGGAAGCAGGGTTTTCCTGTTCGGTCGAGTGTGAAATGACGTCACAGTGATTCACATGAATCACATTCCTTCTGGCTGTCATGCTCTGGTGGAACATTTCAAAAGTCAGGGGTGTAGTTAGTGAAAAAGGGGGGTATACCAAATAATGGTAAATTTTAGTATGTAAATCGATAAAATTATTTAATTAATGGAGGCCCTAATCTTCAAACTGAGTCCCGGGTTCAATTCCCGGTCGAGCCTATGTTGGATGGCTGTTTCATCCTTCGTCTCATTGCCATGGTCCCTACCTGTCCTAATTAGCCTATCAGGTGCAGAGATACAGGACGTTAAGCCCTAATTCACCAGCACCACCCTAATCTTCAATCTCTGATCATGCTTATATTTATTTATTTCAACCCCCAAAAACTGGGGAACAAGGAATATACAAAATATACAGTAAAATCGTGGTAAAAATACCAGAGATATAACCGATATAACATCACATGAATTGTGTGTTCTTAAAATGCCTGTGTAAGCAGTTTCATTAAAAAATATTCATCCGACCATAGTTTAATGTAATTATCATGAAATAGTAAATAATTAAGACTTTCTATAATGCCATTGCTCTCTCTACTAGATATACATTTAATTTTCTCCTCTTTTTATAATTTGATATTTTTCACTGGTTAAAAACAACTGAAATTAACAACTTTTTTTTTGCTCACTCATATAGTATCATTTTAAAAACTTCAAAGCACTCAGTATTATATAACTGTATTATCTAAATTCACTGAAGTGGTCATGGTTGTGATGTAAATCACTAGGATAAAGTGGTTTTTTTTTATTATGGATTTTTGGTCCAAAATCCAATGATTGGTTCTAGTCTGACAAACTGCCTCATGCCGAGATCAGCACTTGCAAATGATAGCAATTATTTGGTCTAGGTTGATTCCAATGTACATTGAATGTGATCAGCAATAACCTTGATAATAATCCTGACATGATTTTAAATTGTTACTTAGTTAAACATGTGCTATAAAATCCTCCCCTGGCTCCTGCCCACTCATGTTTGACAAGAATCCCACCCTGCCCGATGTTTGACAGGAGTTCACCTTCTATATATAGCCTACTTCAGTATCCGTGTGTATATTTTTGCAAGCAAATTATGCTAATAAAGTGAGGGGGCCCATGCTAAATATGTGTATATGTCTATAAGAAAACTGTCGAAGTGGCCAGATCTAGTCAAGATCCAGAAGAGCGTGGTTACCACAGACTTAGTTATTTATAGTTTCGATACAATATTGTGGATTTATCATTGTGACAGTTTTGTAAATAAGACGTCTCTTACTGAACATTGATTAAAGGTGCCTTTGCCTTTCTGATAGTCTAGCACAGGAATACCATTTGTGGAAACAGATATTGGGAAATTTAGGAATCGTAACATACAAAAATGCCTGAGCCATTACTTCAGAAAGCATTGAGCATTATTGCTGAGTGTGAGGAAATGTTAGAACAGTATGAACAAGAAAAAGAAGAAAATTGTGATTGTGAAAATGATATCGTTAAACAATCTGATTTAAAAACAGAGGTGAGGAAAGTGTATTAGCAGACAGAGTATGTGGTGTGATTAATTCAGTGGTGTGTTGCTTTGTATTATAATGAACTGTTACCTTGGTAATGATGTTAGTATACCCATAACAGGTTATAATTCAGTAATTCATCATTTGGCTGGTTGTATATTAGTTACAGTAAGACAAGTTCTGATGTATTTAACTTTGGTACACGCGAGAGTCTGACTGTAGGATTCTGACTGTGATTTATGAAGTTTAACGATGTCTAAAGTGCAAAATCCACTTCAAAATTATTTGCCTTTTTGAAATGAGGTCTCAATGACTGTAGACATAGATCATCATAAGTGTATGGTTTATATCATTGTAAAAAATGTTATAATGACTATCAAATGACAGAAATCTATTTTTGTATTTTTCAGGACCAGTATTTGCAACAGAAAATTGACCATGAGATTCGGATGCGAGATGGAACTGCCAAGTTGCTGGCAGCATCCAAACATCCTCAACAGATGCTGGAAGCTGCTAAGAATCTCCTGACTTCCAACAGCCGGATGATCGCTTACATGTCTGAACTCCAAAGGCGAAAAACTCATGAAGTTTTGCAGAGAAACAGGTAGGTGTTAAGTGATGTCTTAAATATATGTAACTATAGTTAGTTTCATAAAATACAGTCGACTCTATAGCTGTCTGTAGCAACCTGTACCTGGCTGTGGTCTAAACGTGCTAAAGCCAGCTGCTTCTGTCCACTTCTATAGCTTATAATCGGCTTACATCTATCACCAGATAAATATAATCTTGGTAAATGTAACAAATTAATCTAATAAATCATCAATATGTACTTTTAGATCAGGTTTTGAGTAGCCAGCTATGACAGCTTTGTCTAGTTTAAATTTGACGGGCCGTTTTTAATGAAACTAACTGTAGTATTATATGGATGTTCTTCTTAATTAAGGTCCCAGACTTTCAGACCAATCTATCATTGCCATTATAAATAACCAGAGCTCTCATCATTGATACCTCATTGGTCTGAATAGTCAGGTTTGATTGTATTGTTAAAGAAATTCCTGTATTTTGTTGTCACTTTTTCAAAGAATTTCCGGTGTCTCATGTATGTGTATTCCAAGGAAGAAAGAATGTAATTAAAACATCTTAAATTGGTTTCAGAGCTGCTGATGGAAACCAGATACCGTGCCAAGGAAAAGTTGCAGTTTCAGACTTGAGAATTCCGCTTATGTGGAAAGATTCTGATCACTTCAGAAACAAAGGGGGTAAGTTAATAATTCTTTTGGTCCGTTTTACATGCTAGAAAAGAGAGTTATATGTTGAGGAATGCTTTCATTTTGTCAGGAACACCCAGTACTGTTTTGTGTTGTTGTGTTATTGTCCCATAATTATTGTACTACTTCTTGTAAACACAAATGCATTGACATTTACTCTTCTAAATATCAATTAAATTGCTATCGGATATCTTTTCATAATAAATGTTATTTGTACATTGTATATATATATATATATATATATATATATATATATATATATATATATTACCAGTACTGGTGATTTTATTGTGCATGGGTGTAATGTTTAAATTCTTCTTTCAGACCACAGAAGATATGCCGTGTTCTGTTTGTGGAAGATTGGTACTGAAATTTACGACACGACTATTCTGAAGGATGTTGACCGTGCCATGACAGATCTGAGCTTCGAGGATGTTATCATTTTGTAAGTGTGATATGCATTATTAACACTGTTTTTGTCAGTTAGGATGTATGATGCACCATTTTGGTACTTAGTTGCGTAAACTTTATCAAATAATCTATATATTCTCATTTCAGTAATGATATCAAACCAGATTTCGAATGTCGTCTTGAGGTTTACTGCCACAAATTGTGCGAAGATCTCACAATGGCCAGTACTCATCGTCGAATCAAGAAGAAATTCAACGAAATTTCCACATCAGTCGGGCGTAGTGTTGGCAAGCGATTATCGGGAGTGGTGAGTTATTTAACCTCGCACAATATATTTATGTTGATTTTTTGTTTGAATGAGTGTTTATTTCTCCTATCAGCATTGCGAATCACACTAATTTATTTTCATTTTCATTTGCAGAAAGATGAATCTGACTTCATGTCCAATATGCTAGTGTAAGTAAATTTCACTTCTATTTAATCATGAGATTAAGTGTGATGAAGTTTTATAATACAATTACAGGGAGTCCTTGTTATATTTTCACAATTTTATTATTCTATACTTTGTATTACAGTGGTCCCAAATTTGAAATGATCGCCAACGCAACTCTTAAACTGGCAGACATCACTAATTCAACAGCAACTTACGATTTAGTCACTGACCCCTCTCAGGTATCAACAGGTAGGTCTTGATATCCTAAAGTTTTTAAAACTGCCCAAGTTGCAGAATGGGTAATAAATTTCTAATAAAATATTTATATTCAGTCAGATCCACATATAATGAACTACTTACTGGTCTGTAAAATTGTCCTCTTCATAACAATGTTTCATTAATTATATTATGCTGGTCCAGTTTGAAAGATACGTAAAATATCTGTTCCTTGCCGATGGGCTCTTTACACATGTACTAGACTTTCATTAGTGTGCCCATGAATTGCTCGGATTATATTATACCTGATAACATGTCTTGTTATAGTTGAAATAATGTTTCAGTGATCGAACCTTAAATTGTTTATTTACTTGCAGAGGGTGGTGCGGCAGAACTTCCACTTTATGGACACTTCTGTTGTCGTTTAGCAGCTCAGCCAAACTGCATGGTCAAAGAGACAGCCAGTGGATTTCTCCGAGTCAAAGTAAGTAACTTTCTGTGGATTATTAATATTGCAATAGTAAGGAAATCATCATTTTATTTAATTCTATAAGTATGAAAATTTAAACACATTGATAGGCTGATAAGTCAAAATTTAAGTTACTGTTAAATATTCAAAGTATACAAACCTTGCTGCTATTTTATTAATTTTGAAATTTTTGTTTGCACAGAATGGTACCTCATGGGACAATCACTGGTGTCAGTTAAAAGAAATGACTTTGTGTTGTTACGACTCACCTGCTGGTCCAGACTCTAATAAGAAACCAAAGCTCAAGGTCCAAATAAAGAAAGTAAGTACACGTCTGCATAAAATTTCTACTCTTTTGTATCTGATGATGTGTAATTATTATTTTAACCAAATTTTGGATTATGAGCTGTTCAGTATACCATCATTGCCACCTTTCCTGTAGTAATTACTGTCCGCTGTTCGACCCACAGTAGCAGTTTACAAGTTTAAGTCGTAACTGTATGTTCAGAGATCATAAAATAAAAATGTATGGTCTATTAACTTTTATTTTTTACTCAGGTTATGGGCATTTTGATTAGTTGCGAGATGCTTCTCATGTTCATGTATAAGCGTTTTAATTTACTTTCCAGAATACTCAAGTATTACGTGGCTCGCCGGGAAGTTCATCAGGTCAAGATTTCTGCTTCCAATTATCATCATCTTCAAAATTTTCCAAGACGCTAATTTTTGCGGCAGACTCAGAATCAGAACTTGAGAAATGGTGGCAAGCTTTGCAACAAAACCTACTCGATTTAGGTAAGCAAAGATGCGTTATGGTGTATTCAAGTAGATATCTTATATCGTTGGAGCTAAGTGGTGAATTTTTAGACGGAACATAATATCGATACGAAAATCTTTATTGACAAGTCCATTATATACACTGAGAAATAAGAAAATCACAATATATGGACCCAGCCCAAGTAGGCTTTTTTGTCACTACAAATCAATTAAACTTAATTGGATAATGTAAACATGTAGTGTAAAAAAAAATATATATATATTATTGTATAACATATTTCTTCTAATTTGGTAACATCGAAATAATGGTCTTGAAAACTTAAACCAGGAAAATTAGGATTGACAGATAATATATTATCATAAAATTCATTTCTGGTTTCATTATACAGTTCACATTTACAAATAATATTATATTTAATTTAAATGTTTAATGTGACTTATTTTCAGCCCTATGGCAACATGCTTGTGATGAACATATGGAAATGCCAGAACTTCCGTCTCATCGTCAGTCATCTTACATCTCAAGACAGTCTCAAAGGGGTTCCTTGTATGAGGAGATTCCATTGAAAGGTAATTAAGTTCATTCTTACCTTACGAGAATGGGTGTTTCCTCCTTCATCTCATTTCCATGGTCCCTGCCTGTCCTAATTAGCCCATCAGGTGCAGAAATACAGGATGTTAAGCCCTATTCACCCACCCCCGCCCCCTTACGAGAATGTGTTATGACCATTTGTGTGATGATACATTCAGTGGACACTTCTCATTAAAATCACTGTTGGGAATCACTGTAATGGCCTTCATAATTGAATGTCTTAACTCATGAATCTTTGCATATTAATCAGTGTTGGGCCCTGCAAAGTGTGTTTAGATTATTAGTTTCGGTGCATGGTTGTGGGGTTCCACGCACTGAGTATGTTCAAATTGTAAACCGTTAACACTATTTAATATCTGCTAGATGTCTGTGATTCAGTTTAAAGCAGGAAAGTTATCTAGATACCCAGTATATAATGTTATCAAGTAAGTTATTTAATTGATAAGCATGTACTGGACACCGGTCTGACCCTATATCCTGACAATTAGAACAAGACGATCGGTGGTGTTGTTGATAAACGAGGGTTTATTGGCAGTTTATGTTTGGATTTATTTATATATTCCATGGGCTGCTGATGATTCGCTTTGTAGATTAAGTTGTATATTTATTTAATGTGTAATTTTTTGTTTAACAGAAGAAGTGTCAGATTCACCAATGAGTCGTATCCTGGCAAGGTTGAATGTGAGTGAAGAAGACGATGAAACGGAAGTTAAAGATAACGGAAAGTCGAAAAAAGGAGAAAGCAAGGTTGAGACTGACGTATAAATTGCAATATATGCGTCATGTTGCAATACATAGACATTTGCTTATTGTACATTGTTGCGTTATCAGTGTGTCAAAATGTTGCCAAATCTTCTGGCACATATATTTCTACTTCTACTTCCAACAAGATTTAAAGGGCTTGGTGAATTATGATGTAATTTCATTGTGATGCCAAAACTTCCAAAAAGAAGAGATTATTCTTGAAGCATAAAGGACACTTGTAAATAAAAATGCATGTTTAACTCATAGCATAGATCTGATGTAAAATATGTTGGGACATTAAAACCTGTATAGATCTGTTAACACTAACACTAATTGGTACATCACTTACAACTCACATTGATAATTTTTTTTTTCTATGATACTCACAAACTTAAGTGTGTCACAATGTACATTTTTGTGTAAATATGATAAGTAGATGTAATTTTGCTAAATGACAAAAACACTATTCTTGCACACAATTAATTAATTATCCACACAGTATGAGGTTTCATGATTATAATTATATTGTAATTATATTATGTTAATTTGTTCATACCAATGATGTTAATGATAAAGAGTTTGGAATGCATATAGGCTTCAGCTCATAAAATTGAAAAGGGATCAGATTTTATGTGGAGTGTATGCATATTTAGAATTTGCGGACAGCAAGGGTGTGATTATGTTACATTTTGCTTTATTAAATTATTGTGGTGTATTTGCTCAGTTTTAGTAATTGATATGATTTTTGTTTGCTGTATAATCCTTTGAAAGCTTTTATATTTTAATTGAAGCAAAGCTTAAATTGTAAGCTGCTGTTTATTAGGGCTTGATAGGCATATTATTTTGTGAAACATTTAAAATCTTATAAAGATGTATGCTACTTATACTGCTAATCTGGTTGTACTTTGTAAATATACATTATTTCTGAAATGTGTTCATTTTTATACACCACTTTTAAATTAATGTGGTCATCATTTTAATTTTTATCTAAGTAAAATGATAGTAATATACCCCCCCTTGTGTTGGTGCCAAATCATAGAAGGGTTCATTAAAGATTATTTTACAATTATTTTATAGGAACTTATCAGAATGCTTACACGCATCTGATGTCATCAGTTTTAACCAAAAGAAATGCCACACTAAAATAGATGTTGATAATGTTGAGATGTCAGCAGGTTTTGTAAAAGGTTGATGTTATAAGCAAGTTCAGGATAAGAAACTGTTAAACGTCTGTGGAAACATTTTTCACAAATGGGATTTGTTACCGACAAATATGAACTGTATGTTTCATGTGTTCAGGGTTACATAAACATTTCAGTTAAAGTCTAATATTTGTTGTGTTATTTGTTAATAATTCATTTTCATGAACCATATTAAGAAGTCTGTACAAGACCTGCCATGTCTGCCTATGTAGGACTGATTTTGGCATGTTTTCAGGGACAGAAATATTTTTTTAACCTCTATTCCCCAACAACATAGAAATGAGCATAAATTTAGTCCATAGCATGTGCATTTTTTCTGCTTCTCAGCTTGAGGTTCAAGATCCCAAGCCTTCGGAAAATACAGCTCAGGGATATTACATCCCTGATGCAGTTATGTTATCTTTCGTCCGTCCAGTCATTGAGACTCCCGATTTTTCTTTAATTTCTCGGCAACTATAAGGCATAGAGAGAACCATTATTCTACTGCTTACAGTGGGTAGTGAAAATATTCATCTCCAATATATCAACTATAATTGTGCACAGGACAAAAATGGTACATGCAATCATCACAATCTTTTTGGAGGTGATAATTTACCATATTTTGTAAATTTTAAGCCACTTTGCAACTGTTATGCAATGTTACATAACTGTCCACATATGAACTCTTACACGACATTTTAGAGTACTGCTAATGAGATAGTGAATATTTTCGTCATTGCATCATTTTTTAATAAAAAATATAATGAAATATTGGCTGGTTGGCTAAACATATGATTGAGGGACTTTGGTAGAGCAATGAATTGGTAAAAATGCATCTTTTTTTTTTTTTACTTAAAAGCCAATCTTTGGTTCTTGTACTTAAAAAAAAATATTGTCTAGGCCTATTACTATTTTTTTCAATAATTTTATATGTATATATTTTTTTTCAAATTATTATTATATGCATAATTCAAGAAGTGGATAATAGCATTTTGAAATTAAATCGCTTGGTAAGGCCGCTTTAATTCAAAAGTGCAAATGATATTGAAATTTTTCTCTGAACAAGCTGATGATTAGAAAAGAACCTCACTGACAATTGTGTCTGATGATGACGTCCTGCATCAGCTCAGCTGGCAGATAATTTTGGGACACTGTAAAATGTAAAATCATATCAATCAAGCAGTCTCAATGGTACGCCGGACAGTAATTTTTTATTACACATTTTTTGTATTTAAAATGCAATGCCGTGGCAAAAAATATGCCTGTATACCCCACCTCTACGGCAAAAAAATTTAATAGGGGCTTGTGTGCGCCTGCGCCCTTGTTTGCTTTAGTGGTAGCACGGCCCTGCCTATAGGTAAAGGAAATAATACCCCTTAAAATGATTTATATCCACTTGCTTGTATCAGTACCCATGCACTGACATTAAAGACTACACTAAAGCCCCTGCGCACAGCAACTGCAGACAGATCCCGATCTTTCAAATGGCCTTGGCGCGGGAAAAATTCTGCGAGTGGCAGGTGCCCGTTGTTTACGTCGGTTGCTAGGGAATTCCGGGGATCCCCGAAATGCCTCGATTCTTGCGCTGGCTCCTGTAGCTTTTTCCATATTATGGCCCAATTTTGTTTAAAATGCGCATATCAAATGAATAGAAATTCTAAATAACTTTCAAGGACTTAGCTGTCACAATATATATATTTAAAAAAACGCTAACTTTATTGTTGTACTAATTTCTCGGGATCAAATTTTGGTGAGTGCTGCGGCACAACATGGCCGCAGGATCAACGAAAATGTCTTACAATAATTTTCAAAATGGAAAATACGGAACTATGGCACAATCACAAGGCAAAGAAATGGAAATAACACAAGATATGCACGTCAAGATGTCCAAGAAAATAGCTCAGTTGACCAAGGTGAGCTGACAGGAGCGTGCGACTCCAACAAATAGAAGTGTTTATCACATTTCGAGCTACAAAATTTATATCAAATTCTTAATATTTGACATAATTTGTCATTGTGAGTCTCGCAATTTTACTCTATGTGTTAGATTATCTGATACCTAATCATATGTCAATTACAAGAGATGAGATGTTTTATGGAGAAAAGACATAATCCCCCTCCCCTTTAAAAAAAAATACCCAAAAATTTTTTTCAAACTTTTTATACTTTGTGCTGATATAGGCCGGGTCAGTTATTATCTATAAAGAACTTACATTCGCATTCAGATTTAGGTTGCGGTGTCAGTTATTAAAACTGCTCTTGTTCTGTATCATGTGTATGCTACAGTATAAAACGTATTGCCAATGCTAAGAAACCCTAGGCCTAGATCAATATTATGTTTTATTTATTTATTCTATATATGATGATTTTGGTAATTTCAGGTGATATATGCATTGAACACAAAAAATGATGAACACGAAACAGTTGTACAGAACATCAAAGAACAACATGAAGCGCAGATACAACAGATTTTGGCCGAGACGCAGAAGAAAGTACAAGAATACAAGGACAAGATCACTGCCCATTTGAATGATCAGAAACATATGGAAAATTTACAAGAAACACTGCAGAAACACATAAAAGAGAAAGAAACCACAGTTACGGCATTTGAATCGTATAAGAAAACTAAAGAGGAGAGAGAATTAGAGATGAAGACTCAACACTCGGAAAGGCTTCTGAGTCTTTCAAAAGAAGTCCTTCAAGCGAAGAAGGGCTTACAAGAAAGACTGCAGCAGATAGATCAATTAAAGGAGCGTTACGAAAAAGAAAAGATAGATGCGGTGAAAAGTTTAACTGAGAAACATAAACAGGAGATCGATAAATTGTTGAATGCCCAGAGTTCACAGCAAAGTTCATTGG
Source organism: Alitta virens (assembly GCA_932294295.1). Taxonomy (NCBI): domain Eukaryota; kingdom Metazoa; phylum Annelida; class Polychaeta; order Phyllodocida; family Nereididae; genus Alitta; species Alitta virens. The sequence continues at coordinate 25,400,472 of OW028580.1, read as the reverse complement.
AGTATGTCTTGAGAGACAGAGACGAAAAGCACCAAGCTGAAATTGAAAAACTACAATCTCAGTGCCAAACGCTAGAATCTGAAAGACAAAAACTGATCGAAGAGCATGAGTTCAAAATGCAAAAAGCCCAGAGTTTCTATGAAAAAGAACTAGAGGCTCTAAAAGCGACTCAGAACATGGGCTTTGAAGACAGATTAGAAGCATTAAACCAAGAGGTTTCCAAGTTAAATAAAGACATGTCTTTTCAAGAAAGGCAGTCCAAAAAGAGAGTCGATGACTTATTAAAAGAAATATCAGAAAAGGAGGATGACATTACAAATTATAAATCAGAACTGGAAAAATTACAGTCAGCATTATCAAATCAAGACTCAAACTCACAGCATCTCAATGAAAAGGTAATCAAGTCATACTTGCATCATGTGCAACAGGAAATTCATATTGTAGGCCTATGTAAGAAAATAATGCAGAATTGCAAAAAAGGAGTTTAATTAACTATGATTAAAAAATAAAGATGATTTTCACAATGTTAAAGCCAGCATATAAGATTGATTTTTTAACTCTTCCCATAATTCGCTTGGATGTAATTTAGCTTGAATTATTTTGAATGGCACAGGCAATTTAGAGTGGGAATCGTACGAATGACAAATGTGTTTGATTATGCAATTTACATTGATGGAATGTTGGTGTCAATCAAATCAAAAACTCTCTTCCAATTCATTAATCATTCGTTTAAGCCTTCAACAAAAATAACAATTTTAGTGCTGCTTCTCTCCATTTTTTGATTACTTTGAAGACGAGAAATTTTTGGTCCAGTTATTTCTGTGGCACTTAGTTAGCAATTGAATTACAAAATCCAGTACCAGTTCTTTTATCAATTTCACAGCTACAAAAGATTCAAGATGAACTGGCAGAAACGATGAATAAATTGCAAAACACCCAATCAGAATTGACGACAATCCAAAGGAGAAGTGAGCAACAGGCAGAGGACCTGCTGAGGAAATCTCGTATGTAGCTTGAAAAAAATAGTTTTGATTTAGTGCATTCAATGTAGTAACTGTGCTTTGACGCAGAGACAAATTTTATAAATGGCAGCATGACAGTCGCAGTTCAATTTCCCTTGCTGCCAAATAAAGTTTTTGTTTAATGTAAATTCATTACTTATGGGGGGTTATTTCCCTCTTGTTTTAATTTGCGTATATGTATAGGTTGGAAACTTTTTTTGTTGACTCGATGAATATTTAGTAACTGACTTTCAAACTGGCACATTAATCAATGATTCCTCCGTTCGATGCAATTTTGCTTTTCCAGGAAATATAAATTTTATAAATGGCAGCATGACAGTCGCAGTTCAATTTCCCTTGCTGCCAAATAAAGTTTTTGTTTAATGTAAATTCATTACTTATGGGGGGTTATTTCCCTCTTGTTTTAATTTGCGTATATGTATAGGTTGGAAACTTTTTTTGTTGACTCGATGAATATTTAGTAACTGACTTTCAAACTGGCACATTAATCAATGATTCCTCCGTTCGATGCAATTTTGCTTTTCCAGGAAATATAGGTGAGTTAGAAGCCACCAAACTGCAACATGAGGCCACAATTACCGACTTGCAAGCTCAGTGCAGAGGACTCCAAGACAAAGTTCAGCGTTTACAGGGTTTGAAAAAGAATTTGGAAGACAGGACGAAAGGACAAGAACAGGAAACAATTTCCCAGATTAAATCATTACAAAATGTAAGTTATTTATTGTTATTTCACTATTTCATGTGAATGAAAGCTATAAATTTTCTACTGAATGGAAGTCTAAATTGATCATCGAGTAACTTGCCCAACCAATGATAAAACTAGCATTTTAATATCGAAAATGTGCAAATATATTAAGGAATGAATCTTACATGGACTGACTGATTGACTGACTGACCGAAGCACTCCCTCAATCAGTCAGTCAGGTTGTCGGTAAACTGCAATGATATTTCATTGTGGTTTTACGCTTGATATTTTTTAGGCGTTAGAGGATTTGTCAACCGAAAAGCAAACGCTTATTACCAAATATGAGAGAGAGATCAAAGCACTGAAAGAGTTACACAATCAGAGAGAGAATGAGATGAAAACTGAACATGAAACCAAGATAAGTGACCTTAGTCAGCAACACATGAGTGAATTAGAAACACTAAGACGAAGACTAGAAGATGACTTCAACAGCACGAAGCAGGTAATTACCATTTTCTATCGTAATTAAATTATCCCTGTCTGTCTACTGCCAACTACTTTGTCTTGTTGAGTGTCCATTCTGATTACTGTTGTGCATTGTTGGTTTTGGTTTGATTTATTGGATAAGTAGTTTCAACTCTTGTTTGAATACAGCAGCTGTACTTAGTTATTTTGGAAGACTCATAAAAATACTTGTTGATATAGTCTGACTATAATAGCAAAAAACTGAATAACTGCAAAAAGAGCCAATTTGAAAAAAATTAACTCTACTTGGGGAATATTCAATAAGCTCTTTGCATAGTTTTATTCAATTTGTCCAAAAATGTTTTAGCTTTTTTTATGTCTGAAGTCTCTTGACCTTCTTTAGGCTCTAGAAAATGACTTCATGAAGGAGAGAGACCGCTTGAACGAAGAAAAGAATAAACTTGACAGTGAAATGAAGAAACTTAAAGCTGATCTTGAAGAAAAACTCAAAACTGCAGAGAAAGAGGTATAATAATATCGGTGATAATGATGCCATGATATATGTCTATCTCAATGAGCAAGCAGGATTTGGTATACAGGCAATAGTGAGATTGGTGGTCTAACTTTGTCTGTTGGATGCCCAGAAGCTGATTTTAATTGCATGAATAATGTTTTAAAGTAATAAATATCGAAGTTTTTATAGATTGATAAACATGTAATATTGAGTTAGTGTTCCAGGTAGGATATCAATTGGGCATGGCGCAGAAGAATATTAGGGCACCTAAATAGACCCATATAGGGCGCCATGCTAGTTGAAGAGCAAAAAAAAAAATGGCGCAGACTAAATTAGGTGTGGCGCAAAGGGCGCCAGGCGTGGCGCAAGGGGCGTCAGGCATGACGCGACGCCATGCTTAAATGGCCTAGCTTGAGTTATACCCAGTGAGAGCAATACCATTTATTTCCAGCTGGAAAGTAATATGTGCCTGATGTGAATGTTTCTACTTCAAATCCAGATACAGAGACTAAATGAAATCATAGAGAAGGGCACACAAGGGCTTGGAACAGCCGAATTGCAGGTCAAAAGTCTGAAAGAGCAAAGAGATGGTCTTAACAAAGAGTTGGAAGATATTCAATCCAGGCTAAAAAGGACTGATGAAAACTACTCAAAACTTTCTGTAAGTTAATACATTGCATAAAAGTTCTCCACGATAATCACAGTAAGGTCTTGAGAAAGGTTTCATAAACTTATATATTTATTTATGTGAAAATTAATATGACATTATATAATTCATAGTTCGAAGTGAATTGGTGATTGAATTTAAATAAACTAAAGCAATATGGATCACAAATTAATAACTTTAATTAATGTTCTTTACAGAACGACCATGAAAAGTTACAAGAAACTCACAAAACAAAGTTGAAAGGAGCTGAAGATGACATGAAAAGAAAATTGGATCAGTTGACATCAGATTTGGATACTAAGTGGAAATATAGAATGCAGTAAGTTGAGATGACGAAGTTAGTTTTCAGATCATGAGATGGCTAATAAAAAAATATTCAATGTATGGCTATGTACAGGCAGAACATCACGGCATGTAGAATAGAGAGTGTTACTTTGTCAAAAAGCAATAACCAATTAAAGCTGGATTGTCACTGCATTCACTTCATTGTCTTCTTAATACTGATTATCTACCACCCAAAGCCTTGCTGGGTTCACTATCTCTCTATAAAATAAATAAACTTCACCTATTATTTAATTTTTCATATGCCCATCAAAAATCCAATATGTAAACAAACCAAGTGGTGACGTCACAATACTCATCAATGGGTAATAATCCCATTTCCATTGTATTTCCAATGTTTTGGTCTTGATTTCTTTCAATGTATCTTCTTCTTTTTTGTAATTAATGCCTGACAGATTTATTAGCTTACACATATTTATGATGCCTAGGCTTGATCAAATAAGGTGATTTTCAATCAGAAAATAGTAATTTTGACAGACAGTGCAGCCCTAAGTAATTGATATGCAAACTCCTACAGGAAAGAGAACGAGAAACTACGAGAAGAATTAACAGGTCAGAGAGATGCTGACAAACAGGCAGCGCTGGACCAACTGATGAAGATGAAGGATGCTGAGATAACGGCAGAGCGGAGAGCATGGCAGGAAAAGACTCAGGAACTTCTGGAGCAGGTGGGTTCAATATATAGCTTCCTGAAGTTTGTTCGAGAGCAAAATATTAAAGAGCTATTTATAAAAACAAAACATTTTCCAAGAAAAAAAAATAAATCTGATAACAAATGAAAATAATGCAACTTAATATATTTATACTGGTCAGTATAACCCCACAAACGTAGGCTATGGTGGCTACCCTACCTTCTGTGCCATATTTTGTTGTTACCATTCATTGGCTAATTTTGTCTCATTGTTTCTTGAGGCTTGGAATTAGCTAGATATCTCAGATATGATATTATGGGCATATTGCTGTAAACCTTTGTCTTGATTATTGAATTGAAAAGATAAGATAGAGAAAAACTTATTGTTTTTAAAAAGAAATTTGTCTTGGGAAGCAAACTAGAAAATCCTAAGAACACACTTGAGGGATCCTTTCAAAGTTTTACTGATTTGTTTTTTTGTATATCTCAGATCTCATCATTGCGAGCCACGATTTCTGAAACATCATACAGTCACGCAGAGGAACTAGAAAAATTGAAGAAAGATACGGAGGATGAGAATCATCGTCTGATGCAAGACATGTTGAAATCTGCCGAAGACTACTCCAAGAAAGTAGAAGCCCTTGAGAAGATGTACACAGAACAATTAGAGCAATTAAAGGCTGAGAAAGAAAAAGAGGCAAAGGTGGGTGTTTAAAGTAAAGAACTTGTCATGTATGTGTTAAGTGGTGGTCCCTTGTACTCAGTGTTTAATACTGCCATTGCCGAGGCAAGAAAAAGGTCCCACCCATGGGGTAAATGTGGTACATGGCTGGACTCCCGCTCTCTCTCACCTCATCAATCAACCCTCGCTAGCGGCCTTAGAGGGCTGCACTTCCCATTAATCTATCTAACCAGTGGACCATTTCCCTAGACAAAACGTCATAAATTAATCAATTTTGTTCACATATAAGACTCCCAGAGAGTCACTTTTGCCCCTTTTAATTAGCATATGATTGATTTGTGTTTGTCTTCACTGTCTGTATTGCTATATTGTTTGCTTTATCACCAGACCTGTCAGACCCTATCATCTCATCATTACTTCTGACTCTGGTAGCTGGTTATATAAGCTGACTAAGCTTTTGACCAGTAGCATTGAGATAATATAACACAAATGAGACAATACAAAAGACAATGCATCTTATAAGTTATAACCTTCGTGAAATCCTTCAAACACAACCTCTCCATTATTTCCACTAAGCTTAATTTAATACCGAGGTCTGTGTGTAGTACTCTTGCTTGCACAAAATGCAGCATAACGCACGAGGAGCTAGGAGACTGGATAATTGAATCTACAGTGTACATTTTGACATGAAGTCATTTACATAAAAATGATTTATTCTTTAATTAATGACATTTTTGCAGGAATTAGAAGAAAAGCTGAAGAAGAAAGCTATGGAGGACTTGAAATCGCAGATGATAGCCCACAAAGCGACTTCACAAGCGGCCAAAGACCAAGCTGAGAGGTCTTTACAAGATGCTTTGAAAGAAGCCAAAGATTTACACACCAAACAGACAGGTTAGTTGAAATTCATTGGTTAGTGCTCACTTATTTAATTTCTAGCGCTATTTGAATATTGGTTGGTGACTGAAGCCTATCCAAAGGCAGCGAAACCGAGAAATGGGAGGACATAAGATGCTGCAACTGAAGCCGTTGAAGCATACTATATATGGGATGATGTCATTTATTCACTGTAACAAAAAATGACTAAACTAAAGCGATGATGCCATCAAAATGTTAATCTACTTTGGGGTCAATGACCTCTGCTGGTGTTCTAGGGTGCTCTAGGTCCGAATATATAGAGTATGTTGTGATTCAACATATGAATGCAGTCTAGGCCTAGACCCTCAGGTCGCATCGCTGACGAGGGTCTAGTAGATATTAAAGCATTGTGAGATAGGCCGTGGAAGTAGGTCAATCACTATGCACGTTAAATTTAACTAAGTGGTTCTTCATATTTCGTTCGTGACGATGTTGCATCATCTTATTAAATACAGGGACTCGCAGCTTTATATTCTCATGGTTAAATAAACTGATTTACGCTGTCAAATTGCTTGCTCCTCCACTAGGATTCTTGCTCCCCCGAATTCTCCAAGAGCCTCTCCTTCGGAAAGGTGTGATTAAGGGTCTTGCGTCAAGAGAGATATGAATGAATAACTTTTGATGGTTGTAGGGCCAGCCTAACAGTCAATCTCTTCAGAGATGGATCATGCTCCATATTTTCTTCTTCGGTTTTAGATACCATCAAAAATGAACTGTACCACCAACATGCGGAGGAACTAGAAGACATGAACAGGTCACACCAGGCACATATAGAAGCAGCACGGCAAGAATTGGACAGAGCCGTTGAACTTGCTCGACATCAGGTATGCTCAAGTACATGTACCATGCTTTTCAGTCTTAACGTAATAACGTCATGTGCAATTTAGCACTATCCCTTTTGGTAATTATGACCATCATGATGAAAAGACTTATCTCCAGACACAAACTTGCAGTATAAGCTGTTGTGCAATTCAGTAAGTATAGATGTTACAAACAAATTTAATTGCACCAAAATACAAAATAATCAAGACTAACTGAAATTTTTGCAGGAAGCAGAGCATGCTGTCCATATTGCACATATGGAAGAAGAAGTTCGTCAAAGAAATGAAGCGATGCAAGAATTGAATGGGCAAATAGAAAAGTTGCAAAGTGGAATAAATGAACTGTCCCATGAACTTGATTCAAAGGGAAAGGAAATATTGAAAATACGGTCCGAATCCAACCAAGCTTTGCGGTAAATACTCGGGTGTTATTGGTCATGATAAATGACTAACAACTTCACAGCTGTTTCAAAAATGTAGACGGAATTTTAGCCTCACACAGCACTCGGTTGAAAGTTAGCCTATCAAAAATGTAAATTTTCAGGTATAAGAAGCTTTCAGGCATGCAGTTCCGACAATGCAGGGCGTATAACAGTTGATGACATTTGGGCTAACTATTAGTTAATTTGCACTAAACTAAAATATCTAATGACTGAATTCCAAATATATAATTATAGCATTTATTTCATACATACATATTTTATTCAATTACAGGAACCAAGAATCTCAGCTGAAGAGAAATTACGAAGAAGACGTCAGTAACATTCATGCGGATTATCGCAATCAACAGCAACAAATGTTGACAGAATTTAACCACGCGCAAGAAATGCTCAAGGACAAGATACAGACGCTAAAAAATATGTATGTACTGCAATTTTGACATTAAAAAAACACAAAGCTAACAGATGATAAGTGATTAATTGATTATATTAATAATCAAATTTTAATGTGTTAATTTGTTCATTACACTCAATTATAGCCTTTCATTCATGTGGTCAATTTACAGGCTAGAAGAAGCTGAAGACAGGTATCTCAATCGCGACTCAAGACCGGAGGATTTACAAGCAATATACCAACTGAAATTACAAATAGCCGAGAAAGAAGGTGCCATCAAAAAGATTTTGGTAAGATTTAAACTAACATTTTTTGCACATTTGCATATACATCATTCAAACTGGCATTAATTGAATGCTAAACTTTGTTATCCTAGGATGAGAAAAGATTCTTCCAAATGGAACTGGTTAACCGAGAGACCAACTTCAATAAGATATTTAGTTCTACGCCCAAGGCCGCTATGATGAACACCTTGACGACAGAAAAGGTAAATTCCGAAACAGGCAGTTCATCCATAGTATGCAAATTTAGGATATGGGCAATACATACTGAAGTATAGTCTCATGACTGCTAAATTGATTTCCCATCAAATCTCAATTTGCATTTATACTAAGACCAAATATTTAACATCATTTGTGAGATATATTTCACTAATTTTATCTCCTATCAAATCTTAATTTGTACTTCCAACAATTACCTTGCAATCATCACCGCATTACTAGATCCATAAATTATGCATCATAAATGTGCCGACACTGTGACTATCTTTCTTCCTTTTTTCCAGAAACCAAAAGGAAAAACAGCCAGTGCTCCTGTTCTGCATAATGCTTTTGGTTCAAATTCACGATTAGACCCCCTTCCAGGATCGCCAATTCATGATGAGAGGTTCAATAACAGTCGTCCGTTACCCCCACCTCCCGCTTCGAAGAAATTTATCAAATAAGAATTAAATTTGTCGTGAAAAACAAGATGGGACAGTCTAGGGAATTTATTAATGCAACTGATCGGCCAAGTCCGGTTGTTGCAGAGACATTGATCAACAAGTGGACTATACTGAATTCTTGTTCACAGGTCATCATCAATAATGCACAAGAATTCTAATGACAGCTGTAGTAACTGCCAGCGCAGAAAAATGCCAGGGCCATTTATACATTATACGTCAAGGCACCGACTGCCTGTGGATTTGTAGAAGTGTCTTTTAAAACAATGCTTTTGCAAAGCCTATTTAATGCAGATATTAAGTGACTACAAAAGATTACCACATTATATATAGTTTGTACATAAAATATCAGCAACAAGAATGCATTATTAGATCGTGCCAATAACTGCTGTTTTAGTTGCATCATTAATGTCCATAGTATTAAACTTTTGTTCGATGTAACAAATGGTACAATGGTGCGAGCTAAAATTTTGTCTTGCCAAGTTAGTCTTGTTTAGGGGTCACTCATCTAAGTAATTTTACGAATAATGGCCTTGTTGAAATGGTGTTTGATATTCAATGACAGAATATTGTTTATGTGCATTTCTTCCACTTGCAAATGCCTCATATACCACATAAATCTTCCAGATACAGAATGATGGAATATGCCATCTGGTTACAAAACTTGTGCCACAATAAGCATTAATATTGCAGTAACGACTCCTTTTATAAATACAAATTTAATCTAGGGTGTGCTGACCTAGTTTGTATAATGTATAATGTTTGCAGTTCAGTTAGATCTTTAACTAACACCCAAACATGCAAATATTTGTTCACGCAAACTGCTGAATAACTGTATGCATATTAACACCTTAATTCTGACAAATAATCATTTTGCCATAACGGTTGTTATTTATGATTACAGAATTTCATGGCTTATCTGTGATATATATGATTGTAATATTACGTGTCCTGTACAATGCAAAGATGCAAAATAAAGTTGTTTAGTGAATATAATTACTCTTTCTTGATTCATACAGTATGTCATCATAGTCATTCAATGGATATCTGTTGGAAGGAGCATCAGGTACTTATGAGTCATAATTAATGAATGATATCAGCCTCTAACTGTTATCATGATATTGCTAACATCAGATATGAATACCCAGTCATTTTTTGACATGGAGATGATGTTTATTTACAAATGAATTAATCACAATGCAATGTATTCGGTGAAATTAATTGAAAAATACTAGATTACAATGGCATGATAGTAAAGAGGCTCAATAACAAAGACATTACTGCTATGAGGCAGCTTTTCCATATTTAGCCTGAAGACCAGAATTGAAACCTTCTCGATTTCTTGCAACTTCTATGGCCAGAAATTGTATTCTTGGTACTGCAAATTGAAAACACAATCTTTAAACATGCTTGAACAAATGCATTTTTGCAATTCAATTCATATAATATGGTGTTAAAAAAACTTAAGTTACCACCAAGAGTAAACCCTGAATCAACAACTTCCAACTTTTTAAAAATTAGGTGCTAGTTTTCCTTACCTATAGTGGTATTGTCCTGAGAAATTTCACCGTCAGCATTCAACCGCACCAAAGTTCCCATGTTCCAATCTGGAACCTGGTTGTCAAAACTTCCACAAAATGTTCTCCATTTCTGTAACATGTAAAGATAGGATTGAATTTACAAAAGAATATATTGAACCTTCAGAAATTTCCTGTTAACTGTATAAACCTGCCCTTGCTCTGTCGCTCATGACCTTAATTTTTTTAATCAGAATATTTAAGGTGGCTTACTGCTAAATGCTAGCCTGATACCTGGTGTGTAACCCAGCACGTGATCATCACAATAAATTTGTACATCCTAAAATTGACCTATGGATGACACTGCTCCAAATATAACCCTGGAATCTCCTTATTTTTATTGTTGATTTAATAACATCTAACAAATTCCTTGCACCTCACAAAAAAAATTATTAATAAATAAAAACAAATGAAAATAATTATTCTGTAGCATTTCACTTTAATCCTGTATTCACCTGTTTGCCTTCTGGGGATTTCATTTCATTTTCATCCAAAACATCAACTTTCATATCTGGAAAATCTCTTTTGAATGATTCATACAGTTTGTCATCTATCTTGCTGATCTTTAGGTTCTTAGGATCCAGTGAAGTGATGAGCTGAAAAATTAAATAATAAATAAAATTCAGTGAAAATGTTTCTGTTGACAAAAATCAGAGCTTTAACTATTTAATACCAAAGATCATACTTCTTACTTACATTGAAATATGTTTCTGCATGATGAAAGGCCTTCATTGCCCAGTGCATTTCAATAGTGCTCTGAAAATAGAAATTATTGGGTCAGTTTGTTAACCTTTTAAAATCTACAAAGGTCACATCTCGTTAGTTTTTAATAACCCAGGCTTTTTCCTGGAGGTTTCGACATTTTGGTGGGGAGCGGGAGACTTTTTAATGGAATGATGCACCTCAATTGATATTCTAACTTAAAGGGGAACTAACACCTTCAGCACTTTACCTCTCAGAAGTAAGCTTGGGTCCATTGAAACACATCTACGCCTTTCATAATGTGTATATATGCCCTGGTAAAGTAATATCCTGCATTTATTAGCTCTGTTTTGTGAACTACGGAGGCCGCCATATTTGACTGTCGTGGGTGTTTTGAAGTCGCCGGAAATACGTCACTGTTGTACATTCTAGATGCTCTGCATTGCAATTCAATGCTCAATGCTTGACCACTAACCAGCTTTAGAAACAGGTGTTAATTGCACTTGAGCCTTTGTCAAGAGCATGCTAATAGACACTGTTCTCACTCAGTGTCTAGTAAATTGCCAATAGACACACATTATTTATTTTAGGTCAATTGGCTATATAATACTTATGAGTGACAGGTATTAATTAATGAAACTATGTTTTTAATTTCTAGTCATTTCAACCCTCATGGTGGCAACAACATACATATTTTAGTTTATAAAATCGTAAAAAGAAAACTATATATAGGAGTATAATCAATAAGTTAGTAGGCTTTTAAATTGAACAATTGTCCTATAAGTGAATGTGAAGGCATTAGAATCTATCCTCTATGTATGTATGTATGTATCTATCTATCTAGGGATCGCCCTTTTCAATAATGAAATTGATTATTCATTCAAGAAAACTAAATAAACATTTGAAACAGATTAAATGTTAGGAACAGGTTATGTACAGTGAAATACAGAACGGTGGTCAGAGGCCTGTGATAAGTGCCAGGAATAACAAGTTTTTCCCCAGGCACGGGTATCTACCTATTGAATAGTTATTCCCCATCAAAGGGGTTTAAACTAAATAAATAATTGCAGTTCTAATTTCGACTATGTTAAATATTACTATTAGATACGAATGAATTCAGCTCAAATTAAGTATCACCCTTTGAACATACCCATGTTAGTTCATTTGAATATTGCTTTGTTTTGCACTCCATGTGCATACCTAAATATAATTTTTAAATATAACTTTATTGCAATCAGTAATTAATTGAAGAAAATTCCCAGTAATTAATGAAGTACAATTACAGCTGGTGTGTTATCTGTTCAGATTGTTCTTTTCAAAATTGCAATGAATGAAACGGATTACAAACTGTATTATGAGTTGATTTGTAGGGCTGACATGTACCTACAGCTCAGTTCTTAGGACATAAGTGACGTGCGCAATAATGGCGGCCCCCAGCGTTGTGGCGGGTTGTGCAAATTGCATTCTTATATAAGCTAAAATTCATACCAAACTCGTCTTTTGAACAATTTTTTTCACTGCAATTGATTTTTTAATATCTAATTGATCTTTTAAAAATAACTTACTAATTTCCTTTAGTTCCCCTTTAAAGGGAATCTTCCAGCCGGGTTTTTTTTTTGGGGGGGGGGGGGGGAGGGTCAGCTCTTTAACTTTCATAGACAAGTTCTGTGGAATTTCAACAATCTGCACTCATTAGTTAATTAGTTATTTAATTAAGAAATTAGAAATTGTTGCATTTTCAGCTCAATTTTTTTTGCATTAGAGGTAATTCAAGGGTTAGGGTCATAAAGTCCCTCCTTCAGCACACTTTCCCATACATGTATTTTCCTCTAATGGTACGTTATAAAATGCGGACTGGACCCGGTCTCGGACTCAGACTATTCAAGCTTGCAGGCATGCTTGCAAATGGTACCACAACCTAAAAGCACATGTATTCTAATTGGAAAACCTGCAAGAAAGCAGTAATGCATGAATCTTCACAATAGCAATTGGCACTTCTCGCTTGTTGGCCCTAATTGTACTTATTTCTTAGTGGATGTCTCAAATCTAATTTAAAGATATTCCAAATTGCAATTCAATCAGACTTTATTATAAAGCCTCTGCTTAGAAGCTGTCAGAGGTGTAACCAGATATAGTCAATGGGCCCGGGGGGATTGTCTTGGCTAATTGATTTAGTGAAAGACAAGGGGGAGAGGGATACCCCATAAAAATTTATATTTTCTTAATATTTTGATATCATTTGAATTTAAGGCTCTAAAAGGTATCCCCCCCTAAAAAAATAAAATCACAAAATCTGCGGCACTGAAGGTTATCCAAATAGAATACACGTGCTCTCTTATAAGAGGGGGGCTATGGTTACCACAACATACCCCTCAATAAACCCAAATGGCTATGCTGGTATGACAACTGACCACAAGTTCTTTAATCAGAGTCCAATAAACAAAACACGAGCCCCGAGTCCGTGGGTCTATGGAGGGGGTTTTTATTGATCACCTAAGATGTTGACCACAAATCTGATAACATTAGAAAACAAAATGTACAATAAATAACTTGTCTCATTATGACCTTGAAAATGCTGATAGCTAAATTTGTTATTTTCTCAGAAACTTATTATGATTCTTATTTTATTTTTTCACTATTAAATGCAGTAGCCTAAGTATGATGATCAGGCCAATTTACATTGAATTCCAAGAGAGGCAGTTTTGAGGGAAGATTTCCTTGAAATTTAAAGGTAAAAAAAAAGAAAGAAAAAAATTGCCTAGGCTGTAATCTGTCTTAAAATTTGAAAACAAAACCCAAGTTTATAATTATCTCACCTGCTATTATTATTAGTAAGTAGTGGGGAAAAAACATGGACATTAATTAGCACAGCTAATTCCTGAATCATTAAGTTGCTTTCAGCGTTCAGCAGCAGTGATCAGCGATCAGCCTTAATAAATCAGTCTGTCATTACTACAATTTACATTAATTAATTAAATTTACATTTGTACTAAGTTGTAGTCTACATTTGTAAAAATTGACAAGTCATTGTAACACTAATACTAACATCATTTCCCAGTTGATCAGCTGACAAACCAAGGGTTCCCTTGATAGCTTCAGTTTCGGTTGAACTCTGTAAATGACAAAAATCAGACAGTTATCATAATTTTCATTGGATTACATGTCAGTGTCAACATACTTAAAGCAGAGGTGTCGTCAATGACTCAGAAAATGTTGCCATCCATCTCTTCACCACTTCACTGATTGCAATCATATGAACAACTTGTGGCACTTGTCAATCCAACAAGTGTGTCACTTATAATATCAATTAACAGTTGTGTCTTCCCAATATAATCTACGCCAAGTATGCTGCCCCCAGATCAACATTTACTTACAAATTGGTCCATAGTTGTCTGACAACCACGTCTTGACGTTTAAAGCCCACGTGCGCACTCTTCAGTCAGGGAGATCTCTATTTTCTCGACCAATCACAGAGCAGTTTACTAGAAAATTAGATTTTGTAAGCTGCGCGCGGATTGGCCGATTCAAAATAAGTAGTTAGCCAGTCAGTAGGAGAAGCGTGAAGTTAGCGGTAAGTTTAAGTTTGATAAAAATTTTGGGAATAAATAACGGGATCCACAAATGGAAAAGTGTTTATGTTGAGCGAGAATGAAAGTAAGGTGTTTGTGAACTGAAATACAAAGTTTGAAAGTCGTAGCGGGTGTTTTGACAGAGAAATCATTGCAAGTTTTCCACAGACTAGCACAGTGTTTCCGCACTGAACTCGGCCATATTTTGAAAATGTGGATGCATCCCAAAACCACAAATGCCCGTTGTACCTGACATTTGTATATAGTTGTATGTACCTGCACAAATTAGGATACATGTATTAAGTATGCAAGTAGTGCACGATCATAATTTTGCATATGACACAACAACTTAACGAAACTTGCGCAATGTTTTCGCCAGTTGAACTTGAGGTCGACTGTCACTGACACTGTCAGTTTTGAATTTTCCTGGTGCTGGCCTGCTTCATAAGGCAAATGAAAATGTACAACGTGGCACTATTGAAAGCTTGCAAGAATAATCACTGTGCCTAAAGTGTTGATATAGTTTTATGTGCCATTTTGAAATCGAGAAAGTTGTGCATTGGCCAAGCGGGGTTGAACAAAGAAAAAGATTGCGCTATGTACACTGTATTATTGTTATGAATATGATGGCTTTGATGCTGGAGGATTATTTATATTTTCTAGCAACTGTGTCTGTGCTAGCATGCTAAGTGATATCATTATTTACATAATGTCCAGAAATAACATGAGTGCTTTTGATAACCTATAAATTATAATAATGTCAGTTTTTCTAATGCAAGTTAGTAACAATTTTCTTATTGATTCCAGGATTTTATATTTTGTAATTCTGCCGGTTAGCAAACTGCAGTAAAACCGGCGCAATGTCCGTCTCCGAGATGGACCAGTCGGTCTTTAATGAGACGCAGGTCATTGACTTGAACGACACTGCTCTGAGACGGAAATTGGAGACTGATTTTGAGCTTCTTACGCCAATGAAACCTGCAAATGGAGAAGAAGATTCTGGTCAGTCAGATCACATGAAAGTTTACTTAAGAGTAAGACCGTTGACAGATGGGGAGATCGCACAAAAAGAGGATCAGGTAATTGCTTTTTTTTTTTAAAAAACAACTATGTCCTAAATCAAAACAGCTTGTATGGAAATTCATACTTGTGAAAGATGCTCCGTAAGTTTTCAAGTGGCTTAAGTTTTCTAAAGGCATGTGATAATTATACAAGGCAAGTCAGGTGCAGGAATAATATTAAAATCACAGGTGCTAATTTACAGTTGAATTATTGTTTCTTTGTCGTCCTGTTAGCCAGACTAGAATTTTACTTGAAATGGAGTGGTTGGAAGGCTAGAGTTTTCAGAGTCGCTTTTCAGAGCTGAGATGCTTAATTGTTATTTCAAACTTTATTAATGCCAGTCTCATATTGATACTGTGGCCAAGAATATCTGAAGATAAACAATGATGTAATGATGATGAATACTAAGAGATAGGTAGAGGTATCTTCTGTGTTATGAAGAAGTGATATAATTATATTCTTGTTTGAACTTTACATGTCACTGATCCTAATAATGTCATATTATGTGTCTTCGCTTATTCATTGTAAATTTTTTTGGTCATTATCTAATAATCTATTTTGCAGGGTTGTATGTCTGTCTCTTCCAAGCACATGTTAGAAGCAAAGGCTCCTAAAGATTCACACACATTCAAAAACAGCCAACATGGCTGCGGAAAACAAACACACAGATTCACATTCTCCAGTATCTTCGGTGCTGATACATCACAGAAAGAATTCTTCGATGCTACTGTTCTTGATATTGTCAAGGACTTTATTGATGGGCAGAACTCTCTGATCTTCACATATGGTGTGACGAATTCTGGAAAGACTTATACCATTCAAGGTATGTGTAACCTTGGTTATCATGTAGAGAGTAGGAAAAGTTATTATTTTATGAAATGTCATAGCTTCCTACTTAAAGATGCACATGTGGTATTAGTTTGGAGTTGTGAATTGTAGTATCAGGGTTTTTCTGCATCAAACAGCTTTCTGATGCTGTGCTTCTTTCATGCCTAGCCTGGTTCTTCCTGGTTGGTGGTGGTGGAAGGTGTGAACAGAAAATTTTAAAGCTCCTATGCTTTATCGCTTATATTCATCAATGGAGGCCTAAAAATTGAACTATTTTAACAAATTAACATTATATTCTTATTGTCTTTTACAGGAATCCCTAAAGATGGCGGAATACTGCCTCGTACTTTGGATGTGCTTTTTAACAGCATCAGCGACAAGCAGTGGCCAAACATGGCACTCAAGCCAAAATTATACCAAGAGGTTTCTAAACTATCGCCAGAACATGAGGCACAGGAACAAAAGATTAAAGAGAAAGTTTTCAGGATGGCCTCTGCAGACGTAAGTATTATTTGTCTTCAAAAGTTAGTTTAATTTAGTAGTGTGTATTTGATTTTCAGCTTTTGAATCCTATCATAGCAATTTTGGGTCGGTCGCTTGAAAATCCCAGAATAAATTAATTTTCCTATTAATTATCATTGGGACATGTACTCGTTTTTTATTTTGGCACATTTCTCATAATATTGGCAGATCTGAGAAGCTAAAAGTAATATAAGTGTCGCCTTAGGTAAATGAGCTGGACTCTGATTGGCTAAAGTTAGCCAAATGGGTCAGACAGCAGCCTCAGGGTGAATAGTTTAATCTTGTATGGCTATGCAAATACACAAGTAAATGCTGTGAATATGCAATCCGATGAAAAATAAAAAAGGTAAATAGAATAGATTCCACCTCTCATCAAAAGACAATGTAATGGAAATATAGCGATAACCTTCTATGCTGGTTGTCCTGCTCTGCATATTGGTCATTACATTCCTAGGTTTTAGCTAGCCATTCGCATATATATATACACCAAATGCAAAGTAGACTGGGCTACACGACACTTGAAAAACCTGTTAAGTAGGCAGGATTTTAAATTTTTTTTACCTCAGAAAACACCAATATATAACTAACCAGGACACACTACGCAAGGCCTATCTGACCAACTTTCCTTTACTGTCCACAGTGTCCAAACTGAAGACCCTTTATATTTATTTTTTAACTCTCAAAAATTTCAAGCTGTAAAAATTGGCACTGATATTTATTTTCTAGACGGTCGTGAAACCCGCAACAGGAATATTTTTACGACTGGTCAAATCTAGATAAATTCTAGCATTCAGTGCAAAGAGTCAAAATTATGTTATTTAGCAAAATTTTTGTATGTTTAGCTTGCTCAAGGGAACTGTTAATGTTTTTAATAGTAGCCCCTTCTTTCTTCATACATGGGAATGTATACATTCATTCTAATTTTTCAGGAGCCCGATATGATGTCTTTGTTGGGCGACAGTGACCTTTCTCAGATCACAGTTAACTCAACAATGTCGCAAGATTCTCTCTTTGACAGCAGTGGACGGAATTCATCTCAGTCAATTGCTAAAGACGCTGGTCAGTAAAGTTATTAATGATTAAGTGAAGAATGTACCTGATTTCATACTGAATCAGTGATGTATAATTGATTTAATTTCAGCTGAAACATTCTTATCCAGAATGCTAATATCTTGGGCTTGAAAACAAGTCATGTGAATCCAGGGCTCTAAATAGCTGAGGCAGTGCCTCAGCCAATTAAATTGGGAGTCCAGGATTCACATGACATCTGGTTTTTAGGTTCCAAGTTTATGTAATTGACAGTAAGATCGTCACAAGTCCAGTGGCGCTTTCTGAGAAATGCTTTAAGATATCTTTTGATTTACCCTTCAGCTGAGACGAGTCTAGAAGAGGATGGCGGGCCCCGATTACAAGAAGTTTTAGCAGAACTGGACGAGCGTGTTCGTGAAGAGGCAGCCGTCAGCGTTTCGATGCAGGGCCTAGTCAGATTTTCAGTCTGGGTCAGCTTTTCTGAAATTTACAATGAACAAATCTTTGATTTATTGGAGCCCATCCCCAAGAAAAAGACCACCAAACGCACAGTTCTTCAGTTGCGAGAGGATAAGCATGGAACACCTTACATCAAAGGTTAGTCAAAGATCAACTTGTAGTTTGGATTAATAACTCATAATTTGATCCAAAATGATGTCAAATACCTAAAAGCATAACGTTTTCTTCAGGTTTGAAAGAAATTTGCGTCAACTCTGCTGACGAGGCTTACAAAATTTTGACCATTGGCAAGCAAAATCTTCAGTTTGCTGGCACAAAGTTAAACCACAACAGTTCACGCAGTCACTGCATCTTTACCATTAAAGTTATTCGAGTTGTCGACAAAAACAACCCTCACCTGGCCAGAGTCAGCAGGTAAGAATGTAAAAAAGTTATATCAATATTATAACAACAGTGGATCTTTGGGAGTCCAACATGGACACACCATGATCTACCATTGCTTATATTCTCCACTCCGCCAGAGGGCACCAGCATACTTGTGAGATACACTGCAGCCATCCAACATATTTAGCAGCTGTCCAATATACTCTGCTGCTGCTGCTGAATGGAGAATATATATATGTATTAAATTAAAAGTTTGATGTGCAGTTTAGTTGCAGTATTATAGTAAGTGTTGATAATTTTTCAGGCTGACTTTCTGTGACCTTGCTGGTGCTGAAAGAAGTACAAAAACTCAAGCAACTGGTGATCGAATCAAGGAGGCTGGCAACATCAATACATCTCTTCTTGCACTTGGTAGATGTATCCAAATGTTGAGATATAACCAGCATCACAAGTAAGTTGTTTTTACATGCATACAAACAAATAATGTTGGATATATGTAAAGGAAAGTTTCTAAGGTGAGGGTAGGTTTCTGAGTTTATTACAATAATTAAGGGTCAATTAGTAAGAGGTTCGTTCTCAATCTAGCAAAGATCAGTTGGTTGTACCGATTCTTGTGTAAATGGTAGGCCTATAAGATGAGCGATCTGGAATACACACTACAGATCATATACACTATACTTTATCTTGCTCACATAGCCCCAACTCATTAAATTTGAAACATTTTTCTGAAATAAACTATTTTGATGTCTGTAATGAATATAAATGGTTTATTGGACTATTGTGACATGTGGTCATTGCCTTCCTGCAAAGGACTAATTTATAATTTCTTCTTTTCTTTTATTCAGGGATCAGGCTGCAAAAATTGTCCCGTTCCGAGACAGCAAACTAACTCGTCTATTCCAAAGTTTCTTCTGCGGCCAGGGCAAAGCGGCCATGATTGTAAACATCAACCAGTGTGCTTCTTATTTCGATGAAACCTTGCACGCCTTAAAATACTCTGCTGTTGCAAAACAGGTTAGTGATGCTTAAGTTGTAATAAGTTGTTTCTCACAAGAACTTGGCTTCAGTCCTGGATAGCTAAGATATTGTTTTCCATATATATATCAAAGCAATCTATAGATCTATTAATAAACTCTTTCTAGTGAGTTTCTGCACTGTTCTAACATCTCCACTGGTTGAAACAAATTGATATATTTTTGTCAGTAATATTGCTTTGTAAGTGTCTTAATCACGTGTTGACCCTTCGCTCAAATTTTTTAATATCTTGAGGATATTTCTTCTGCATATATAATATATATTTTTAAATACACTTTTATTTCTGCTCAGGTCATTGTAACTCAAGAAGCTCCGAAAACGGTGAAGAAACGTCCCCCTCCAGCGAAATCAGAGCGATTACTTTCTCTTGCATTGGCTGGTGGCTCCAAGTCAACCAGAGATACCATGGCCTGGGAAACTCCCAGTAAGCATTGCTATCTAATTTGGGATAAACAATACAAGTACATTTTTTAAACTTTATTTGAATTGTAGAGTATATTGAGAAATGTTTTTTTTGTCATCAGATACTTTAGCGAAATTTGCGGAGATGGAGGAAGATGCGGTTAATCTGCCGCTGCCGATTGGAAACTTCGTCACCGATCCTGACGAGGAAGGGGATTCAGATGATACCATCTCTCCTGCTCGTGAACAGGTTTGTGCTTTTAATATTGAATCGCAAACTTATGCATTTATGGCCTTATTGATTGAAATGATAAGTACTAGACATTCACAACACCACATTGAAAAATTAACAGACATGTAGTAATTGGTGTTTCTCGGAACATGGATGTTCTTCAATGGTGGTCAATGCTCTATTTGCTTGCTAGATCTAGGATGAACATGCTCCATAGAAAATACTCAGAGATTGTTTCATATGATTATTATGGGAATGTTTAGTTGTAACAATATTTCTCAAAAGAAGTAAGGCATCCGTCTCAATGTCCCATCTGTTCAGCACCAACATTGATATTTTTTCCATACTTAGTAGTTTCTACACATTGTAGGCAGTGTAACGTTAAAACAGTAGTGCAGAGAGACCAACCCTTTAAGATAGCCCCCAGGACTCATCGTCCGTCTGTCCTGTTTCTTATTTTGTTGTATATCCTGTTTGAGCATGCTCAAATGGCCTAGCTGGAACACTTATCAATTAAAGTACTTTTTAACATTTTAACAAGCAAAAATGCAAAAGTCATGCACCATTATTTTCACCTGCCATTATGACCTCATGAATTTGTGTTAGTTAAATGTTGTTGTCCCTAATTAACAGGAGTTGATTGACCTCATCTACTACCTCAAAGACCGTCTTTTGGAGAAGAAAAAAGAATCGAAAACTGACAAGAAAAAGATCAAGGAGTTGGAGAAGAGAATGACAACACTCGAGGCAAAGATCAGGAAAGAAGTCGTAGAAGAAATGTCCAAACAACTCGTGGAGATGGAGGCCGAATATGACGAGATGATTAACGAAACAAAAGCCACATTCGAGGAGTATGCTGAGAGCAGGATAGAGATGTACGTTGAACATTTCCAGAAACAACAGAATCTAAGAAAACGACGAAGAGTCGAGGA
Source organism: Alitta virens (assembly GCA_932294295.1). Classification (NCBI taxonomy): domain Eukaryota; kingdom Metazoa; phylum Annelida; class Polychaeta; order Phyllodocida; family Nereididae; genus Alitta; species Alitta virens. The sequence continues at coordinate 25,379,218 of OW028580.1, read as the reverse complement.
AGAAGAGAATGAGGATGACGAGATGGTGTCTGGCATTTTCCTGTTTCAAGCTGAGGTAAGGTTTTAACAACTGTAATTTAGATTTTTTGGAACTAGACAAGAAAACAAATAACATATCTGGTATATTTCCAGTTTTGATAGCCAGTAGGGTCAAGTTTTATGTTCACCGTTACAGTAAACCTTGCTCAAGTTGTACAACTTTTTACAAGAATTTAAATTGCTCTTTGCATAAGTCAAAACTTAGACTAACTTTTCTAATCGAATGTGACCAAAGCAAGGTGTACTGCCATTGTTGTTGCTGTTTTAAGATTTGAAGTGAACAGACTAAGTCTGTTCGGTGGCTTATTGTATTGCATTGATTCAGAAAGCAGATTAATAACTGATGTTTGAATTTATAGTATTTGTCGAAACATGCAACTTGCAGTCGTGTATGCCTTATTGAATATGCATAAAGTTTTCAAGAGTAATAGCTCATGGGATCGGGAATATTTATTTCCCTCACTGAAGATTTATATTGACAAGAAAAGCGGCAAGAGTAGAAAGATGGTTTCTATTTATTTTGTGAATCTTTTCACCTGTAGACTAAAGTTGAAGAGTTGGAGAAAGAACTCGCAGCTGTGAAAGCCGAGTATGAAGCAAGCAAAGCTCATCTGTGTAATGTGATAGAAGAACGTGATGACATCCTTAAGGATAACTCCAAGTTGCAGTTTGAATATGCAAGTAGCAGAACTCTGCAGGCTCATCAGGTATTTGGATTACTTACTTCTTAGTTGGCTTTTGGATATATCTGCTGAAACTACTGGCATATTATTAATTTGTGACTTTAACTTGGAAACTGACTCGACTCTTGACCCTCAAACTTAATCTGTGTTTATATAATATGAATACCCATCCACTGGCACCCAGTTAATTTATTTGTCGATATGTGCAATTCCAGGCTGAAAACTCTGAACCAAAAGAAGTCATTGCCAAACTCCATACTCAGATTGAAGATCTCAAGACAGAATTAGAGGAGAAGGTTTGACATTTTAATTTCAATTATTCTACAAGTAACAAATGTTTCTGATTGCCCTTTTAAAGTTTTCTCTCAATTTTATGCTGAAAAATTTGTGCCCACCTGAGATATTAGTTGATAAATGTTTAAATGTTACAGGTGAACTTTTATGCTGAAAAATGTGTGCCCACCTGAGATATTAGTTGATAAATGTTCAAATGTTACAGGTGAACGAATGTGCAGAACTCAGTGAGACCTTAAAGGAAGCAGGAGAAACTTTCTTGCAAAAGGAAGAAGAGCTGAAGGAACTAAGAGCGCTCGTCAGCGATTATGACACCAAGTGCAAGGGCCAGGTGGGTCATGTGAATGATATTTAAAATTTAGGTGAATTTGAGTATGGTTTGTGAATGATATAAGCCAAAAAATATCGTTGATATATATAATGTTAAAATTTGGCTTGAAAGGAGTTAATTTTGAACTTATGCAATAAACTAGAGTATTTAGCTTAGTGTGCCCTGGATTTGAATGATATGACATGTAGGTTAACCTGTACATCACCTATTGGTAGTAGTCTTACTTTAGTAATGGGGGTGGGGGCCTAGCTCAGTGGTAGTGCACTGGGATTCCAACCACTGGACTCTGGGTTCAATTCCCGTTTGAGCCTATGTTGAATGACTGTTTCCTCCTTCGTCTCATTGCCATGGTACCTGCCTGTCCTAATTAGCCCATCAGGTGCAGAAATACAGGACGTAAAGCCCTAATCCACTGACCTACTACTTTAGTAATTGTGTTGTTAGTTTTGATAACAATTTATTAATTGCTGTTTGAGATCATTTTTAAAGTTTATATTGTTCCAACATTATTGGTTCGGTACATTTTTGATTTATTACAGTTCACACTCTTTCCAGAGGAAAATCTTCTGTTGTAGCTTTATTGGTTTGGTGAGATTGCTAATGAAGTTAACTTTTGTTTCAGGAGGAAAGTCAGGCAGAGCTTCAGCAACTTTTAGAAGAGAGCAGAGCTGCCATGGTGGACGCGGAACAGCGCCTGAAGGCCAAACAGGACTACATTCAGGAACTGGAACAGTCCCCTGAAGGTAATTGTCTGAACACAACTCAGGTTAACGAGGTTAACGATGATGAGGATCATGAACGAAAGTTGCAAGAGTTGCATGAAAATGTTGCATCCTTACTCCAACTGACTGGCACAATACATGGGAAAACGGAGCAAGTCCCAGCTAACAGTGATCGTAGAGTGTCTTACCACAAAGCGATGAATTCTCATAAGACGAACGGAAGTCTAGTACTGCACAGTGGAGGAGATGATTCTGGATTGGGTCTAGGGAGTAGTCACACTTCAGTTGGAAGTTTGCGGGACGAAAACAGCGCTCAGTTCCGAGTGAGTCATCTAGAGCCGATAGCGTCATCCACGATCCTGAGCCCTTGTCGGAGTATCCTTCAAGATTCACCATCGTTAAATGCATCCAAGTCGAGTAAAGAGCCAAAAAGTCGGAACATCCTGAAAAACTTCTTCAAAGGAGGGTCTAAGAAGATAGAAAAGAAGAAAGAGGAGGAGAAGATCTCGGCTAAGGGAGGAATCCTCCGTCACACCAAAGCCAGCATGATGAGGATGAAGATGAGGAGTAAACATGTGGCCCCTCCGGTCGTCATTTCATCTCCGTCTCCACCCAAAATCAGAACTCGTGGCATGTTGAGTGCTTCTGTACACTTCACAGACGGCGCTCCTACTGGTGCCGAGAGCCCGTACAAATTTTTAGCAAAAGGTGCAGGAAGTCGAGATAAGGCCCCAAATGGAAAAAAGAAGATAATTGCAGTAAAAACGGGAAAAGTTACCAAACGATGAACTGGGTCTCCTGCAGAACTGGTTAATAATATAGATATATGAAATAGCGCCTGAATGTGGAAGAATTTAGGGCCGTTCCATTTAAAGAAAGGGGGGGAGACGGACCTGAAGATTTTTCAGATATCTCTGGAAAACTGATATCGGGGGAGGTGGTTGACCAGTATATTCTTAATATGTTAATGTAAAAAAAGTGGGGGTTGTCTGTCAAAAACCAGATTTCGGGGGTGTTCATCCCCTCTTTTTAAATTGGACAGCCCTTAGTAATGTAGATATCTGAAATATATATAATGATTGAATTTTTGAAATTTAGATATTTTATTTGGTTTCAAAGGACTGATTACCAAGCATCGGAAATGACTTTACAAATTTATTGTGGATAGTCGGAGCATTTCCATTTGGTTAGTGCCCCTTAGTAATGTGGCAGTAGTGCTTTAATTATTTCAGTTAGTTTAAATGATTGAGCCTGAAACCTCCAATGTGACATTACCAAAATTTGTAAATAGGTTTCTAATATTCCATGTGCGACTTAAACTTTCCGTTGTATAATTCAGTTCTGTAAGCAAACGTTGCAACAGTGACTTAATCGTGACAGCTTAATTTGCCTTGCAGTTATACTTTATGAATATCAATCATGCATTTGTATTTACTGAAGTCTATTTATTATGTATAATTGTTTTAATTTGACCAATAAACACGGACCTTGTGTCCTCAATATTTAATTGTGACTCTGTCATTCACTGTTATTTGCTTGCTATTTATTGTTTCCAACAGAATTTTACTGACATTTCTTGTAAGTTTCATGTTGTATGATGTCTAATTAATAGATGTAAAATGTTTTCTTGCTAATTGCTGCTGTTATTTTGTCTTGCACCCTTGTCTTTAGGAAGTGCCATTCCAGTTCATTGTAATTCACCAAATACTTTCACTGCACTGCAACACTAACTGCATTTTTTTCTTATTTGCTTACTAACAAAGGTGTGAACCCACCAGATGAGCATCTCTCGTCACACAAGTTTGCTTGAATACTTAGTGGAAAATAATGAAAAATTTTGTGCAGTAGAATTTACTTTTGGACTTGGTAAATAAATGGCACTCCCTAGAGATTAAGAGATATAATAATTGGTAGAAATTAGATATGTTTAGTAGTCGTGAGAGAGATGCTAATCTGTTGTGTTCTGGTGGTTTTCAGGGTGTGCTGAGTGCCAGAAATCTACCATGAGACTTGCTGAGGTGGTGGGTAAGCTTGCCGATTGCGAGGAAGTCCTAGATGCGAGGATACAAGACTTAGAAAAAGACCGCACAGAGCTAGGAGAGGTCAAACAGACCCTGACGGACACCCAGCAATGTTTGAAAGACACTGAAAAGTTGTTAGAGGAGGCAAAGACTGATGCATCCAATAAAGATGTGCAACTTAAAGAAAAGGAGGGACAACTGGAAGATAAAGAATTCCAGCTACAAGAACATAAGATGGCATTAGAAGATGCCGGAAAGAAAGAGAACAGAATGGCGGAACTAGAAGGTGAGGTCAAGAAGTTATCGGATGAAATTGATGCATTGAAAACTACAGAGCAGAATCTTCACAAGGAGAAGGATGAGCTAGAAAGCGGCAACAAGAGTTTGGAAAGGAGTAAGAACAAGATCGAGAAAGATCTACTAGAGAGTGAGAACAGGGTAGGGAAGCTAGAAAAAGAAATTAAGGAGCTGAAGGATTTGTTGAAAAATCAAGAAACCGAGGGAAGCAGAAATGAGAAATTAGTGGAGAAAACTAAAGAATTAGAGGAACAATTGAAAGAAGCAAAGAAGGCGGCGAAAGAGAAAGTGAGTAAGTTAGAGGACTCGGAAGAAAGGCAAAAGGAGTTAGAGAAGTTCAAAGATGACGTTGCGTCTATTCTTGGCGTCAACGGCAAACACTCCAAACAAAAGGAGGCTACTTTAATGAGAGATGTAATGAAGAGAATTGAAAGCATGAAACAGAAAGTGAAAGAGTTGACCAAGAAACTGGAGGAGAAAACTGAGAAATATGAGCTGTCCGTGAAAGATACCAAACAAAAGCAAGAAAATCTACAAGCGTTAGAAGATTCGCTGCAGCACGCAAACTCAGCCGTCCGTGAGAAGTCGTTGGAGTGCGACGAACTGCAGAAGAAATTAGAAGCATCTGAAGAAATTGTTAAGACCCAGAAGGATGAAGTGATGAAGTTGGAAAGTAAATGCGATGAAACTCACTCTGCTTTGAGTGCCGCAGAGGAAATGATCCAAAGTCTCAAAACTGAGTTACAAAAGTTACATGCTAGTCTGGACGAGGCACGAAATGCCCACGAAGGCTGTGATAAGAAAATCCAAAATCTGCACAAGCAGTTGGATGATTATATTCTTAAAGTTAACGAGCAGGCAGAAGAAGTTGGTGAGCTTAAGGATAAGTTAAAGGATGCGTCAGTTGATGCGAGCAAGAGAGAAAAGGATGAGAAAGAGCTTGTGGCAAAGACTAAACTAAATGAGAGGTTACAAAGGCAAGTGGATGACTTGAGTAATAGGTTAGCTAGTGAACGCAAACAGCATAAGGGAGCTGTTAAGGAAATGGACGACCTAGTACAAACTAAGATCATCCATATTGAGGAATTGTCCTCGACTATTACAGATCTCAAGAACAGCCTGAAGAGCAAACAGGCTGAAATTGATGCTTTGAAAGAAAAGGAGCTTGACAACGTGCAGAATTCTTCTGATATCCAAGTCTCCTTCAACGTTTCCAATTTTGAGAATATCCTCAAGGAATCTGAGGAAAAATTGACCCACGTGCAGGGCGAACTAAACCGAAGTCAAGCGAGAGTGTCTGATCTCGAGAAAAAACTTGAGTCAAACTCATCCAGCTCTGGAAATAAGTCTCAGAGAGGTACAAAGATGTTAGAGGACAAGCTACAAGCTGCTGATTCTAGGATAACAGAATTGGAGAAACAAATCGGTGATCTCAAATCTCACCACGAGGAGGAGTTGGAAGAACTTAAAGGGAAGCAAAATAAAGAATTGAACAACCTTGAACATCAGTTGAAAGATCTGAAGGAAAAGAGGATATCTTCCGACAGTATTGAAGTTAAGGAAGACGAAGTATCTGTCGAAGAATTCAAGAAATTACGAGCAAAGTGCCGGGAGTTGGAGAATGTCGCGAGAGAAGCCGAGTATTCAGCACAAATGGTGTCAAGACAAGTGAGAAGAGAAAAGGTGGTTGTCGAAGAAAAAGTAAAAGAAAAAGATGTTCTGTTGAAGGAAAAGGAGAAGAAGATTATTCTGTTGGAGAGGAAGATCCGAGAACAGACTGACAAGGTGGGTGGTTTGTGTTAGACAAATTTTCTAAAAACAAAAAATATGGTTTATAATAATTTAGTGTTAAAGCCACATGCATAATAATAGTGACTATTTACTATGCTTTTTTTTACCATTATTTTGATTACCAACTTCAAATTATTCATATTTTTGTTCAACTTTATTGGTGAACTTTTTGTGGACTAGTGAGAAGCTGCGGTGGAAAATCCACGAATTAGTATTAAATTGATTAGTAAATACAGAATTAGATTTGAAGAAAGCTGCTGCACACAAAAATATTTATTTGATTTACAATAATATAATAAATATATACAGAGGATCCCTCCATTTAAGACCATCAAAGTAAGCTTGGTATTGAGTTTTGTGTTAATTTGGAATGTTAGATGTAGTAATCATACAATTTAGGTACCCAGTAGTTCAAACTTGAAATTGAGGTACTCTTTACTGTGGATGTCCTCTGTATTATATAAATGTTTAGATATTCAATAGTATTTGATGTTTTTTTCAAAGATCAAGGAACTGGAAGAGAGCGACGATGAGGAAGTCGACATCAGTCTAACAGATGATGAGAAAGCGAAGAAGGATGTGGAGGACCTGAGAAAGAAGGTTTCCCGATTAGAGAATGTCGTTCAGGAGTTTGAAACTTGCCTCAAGTCTGCAAAAAGTAGCCAAGCAGCAGCGGAGGAGACTGCTGAGAGGTAAATGGATTTTTGTTGCACACGTTATGCATGTCACATGGGGTCCTGTGATAGAAAATAGGATATGCTTGTTATTTGTAAAAATATATTCTGCAAATCTGAATGTTTGCAATAATGCTTTGGGACCGAGTGTGGTCACTTCATGTGTTTGTTGTTATTATTTACTTATAGCAGAAATGGTGTGGATTGCAAATAGTACGTCAATGTGATACCTGAAATTAATTTTCCAGGTTCAAGAAGAAATGCAAAAACCTGGAAGAGCAAGTGGATGACTTGCAAGAGCAACAGGTGCTCGGTTTGGAGACGAGCATGCACGATGCTGAGCAAGAAAGGGCTACATTGAGGCGTCAGTGGCGTGATGAGGTTGGAAGTCTAGAAGATCAAGTGTACGATTTACAACACCAAGTGCGAGAAGGTCAAGCCGAGATGAGTTCATTGAAAGAAAAGTTGGTGCGTTTTGACGACCTTCAAGCTGATTTCGACAAAGTAGTGAAGGATCTTGAGAAATGTGAGGAGGAGCTGAAGGTCAAGGAGAGTGATATTAATGACCTTGAGGAAAAGGTCAAGGTCATGACCATTGACCTTCAGGCTAAGGATAACGAGGTCAAGGTCACAAAAGACGAGATTGAGAAGATGACGAATAACCTTGAAGAAGTAAAAGAATCAAAGAATCAGAAAGGTTCTGCAGAACTGAGTGACTTAAAATCTCAGATTAAAGAATGGAAATCTGAGAATAAGAAGCAGAAGACACAAGCAGAAGAAATGCAAGATATTCTTGCGACCTACAAGTCTGATCTGGAGTCTAAGGTTTCTGAACTAGAAGGGGCAGCGACCAAAGTAGGGGAGCTTGAATCGCAAATCTCTGAGTTATCATCTGCGAAAGATTCAGCAGAGAAGGAGCTCGAAGCTTTGAAAAATACCCAAACTAATGATGAAACGAAACTGAGTGAACTACAACAGGCACGGGACAGCCTTCAAAAGAAATTGGAGGACTTAGAAGAGAGACATGCTCAATCAGAAGAGAGCATGAACTCCCTGAAGAAGAAAATCGAGGAGTTGGAGCAGCAAGTTAAGGATCTGCAAGAAGAGGTAAACATTATGTACTTAGAATATTCACATCAACTGAATCATTTTGTAATAGAAAATTATTAGGAATGGTGTTTTATTGATATGTTGACCCTGTACCAGATGACAACACAAGTGCACGGTTATATGGATTAAATGAAGCAAACTTGAAATTGCATGTCATTATATATCGTCAATAATAATGTGATGGTTACACTATTCTTATTGACTTTTGTGAACTTTTGACCTGATGCACAACAGCTATCCTAGCATACAATAATTCTAAAAGCGCCCCTTTGGATTTAAGATCCATAGATTTTTTATTTTGGTTAAGTAAGACCATTTACATGTGCTTTTACTTATCTGATTGTGTATTATTTTTTTCTTTTCTTTAAGAACGAGCAGCTCAAAGATAGCGAAGAGGCCGTCAGGGACACCTTGCATGCACTCAAGTCAGAGCTGAAAGGCGAGAAAGACACCATGTCTAAACTGAGGGCTGATTTGACGAAAACTCATGGACACGAATCTGACTTATCAGATCAAATGAAACAGATGAGACAGGAGTTGGAAAAGGAAAGAGGAGAGGTAGGAAAGTTGAGTGAGGAGATGGAAAATTTGAAAAAGGAACATCGAAGTGCTACAGATGAATCGTCTGCCAAGTTGGAAGATTTGCAGACAGAAAAAGGAGAGTTAGAGAAGACTTTGAAGGATGCTAAGAAAGACTTGGCAGCCAAAGAAGAATTGGAAACTGAGCTTTCAAAGCTCAGAAAAGAGATAAATAATCAGAAAGAAATGGAAAAGGAATTGAGCGCCCTCAAAGTAGAACTTGATTCTAAAAAAGAAGTGGAAAAAGAAGTCAAACAAATGAAGAAAGAAATTGAAAGAAAGGAGAAATTAGAGAAAGATTTAGAAGACCTACAACACTCCATCACCACCAAAGATAAAATACAGAGAGATCACGAAGAAAGGTTGGCCACTGCTCGATCTGAAATGGCCACTTTGAAGGTGAGGACAATTATTATGTGTTTTGGATTTTGTATCTAAGGACCACCTTTTAAAGATTTCACAAAATTGAGATCAGAACCAGTTTTAAGTTATACTACTTTATCTTGTCTGGCACATACATAAATTTGGTTGTGATAACTACCCAAAATAATTATTCAACATATAAAATTCAACAAGATGTAACGTGGTTGCTGAACCACAGAGCACTAATTTCAGAAGTCGCTCAGGTATATAGAATTTGCTATGGATGGTAGGAAAAAGAGGAGTATGTTAACTAAATCAATGATGTCATGGACAGAGAAATATCGCCAATAATTACACTACATCATAGTTTCCTATTTTGACATCATTGAAGAGAGCAGCTGGCAGTCTTGTACTTTTCCCATGGTTCCCTGCAGTTACCATTAAAAGTATTTGAGTGACTTCTCTGATTAGGTGCTCTGTGGTTGACCTTTAACTAAAATGTACTTGCACTTATACTTGATTTTTTTTTGTCAACAGATGGAACTCTCTTGCAAAGAAAGTGCCATCAAAGAAGCCATGTCGGAAAGGAACATCTTTGAGCGCCGACTGGGTGACGAAAAGTCTCGTCTGGAAAGAGAGATTGAGCACTTGAATGGAGAGCTTACAAGTAAAGAGACCAAGATTAAGAAGCAGTTGTCATCGCTGAAAGAGTACGCTGAGATGTTGGAGTCTGAGAGGAAGTCTTATGAAGTTGCTCTCCGAGGTGAGGCTGAATTCTGCACTGGATGTTACAATCTCATACACAATGCCCATGACATCTCTGAAATATGTAAAAGTTGTTGAATAGTGGCAAAGCTACGGAGTTATATATATTTAGATATGCGTCAGAGATAAGCTAGGTCAATATTCAGTTGTTTAAATTTTCGAGTTAGTTTTTCGCCCCTAGTCAAATAAGCCTAATACCTTTCACTTAGGGCTGTTCCATTTAAAAAAGAAGTGGGGGGGGGGGGACAGGAAATTTTTTAATAGAACTGCCCTTAAATGTTGCGAATCAGATACTGTGTTTTTTACAGAACTGCTTTTTTAAGGTTTGATCAGTAACTTTCTTGTAAATTAAGTCAGAGACTTATCAACTGAGAATGGCAGATCCCGTTATGTTAGTCAGCTACTTCTACATACTGTTGCTAGAAGTCATATCCTGCGTAATTTAGTGAAAATAATCTGAATACCATATAAATATTTCATTTCAGATGCTCAAGCAAATGAAAGAATGATAGAAGAGATGAAAGCCATCATGGAAGAACAAGATGCTACCATGGAAACGCAGGACAAGGTTCTCCGAAGCAAAGAGGAGAGGATAGATAGTCTGTCTAGAGGTAAAGATGATTTGAATATCAGATATTATCTATGTTTATAAATATTTCCACTACTATGGCCTGCTTGCTATGCATGTCCCTTTGTGACGAAGTGAAGGCTGACTAGATTATAATCAGAAGAAAATTTAATGTTGGAGGTAATGGAATATGATAAACGATGCAAGCTACAAAGCTTTTTGCCGACAATGATATTACACTAACATTTGAAAAGATAACCGTATGGATACAAATAATAAGTGAATGGAGGCAGATTACAAAATATACTTGTAACACATTTTAGCTAAAGGAATACTACTTGTCGCTATTGTCATACCACTATGTGCTATTATATATATAAATACACTGTAATTTTGATAATAAGTTCCTGAATTCTGTTAGATATTCTTACTCAAACTTGCATTGTCCTTTCTTTATTTAGAACTTGATCACCAACTTCAAAAGTATGAAGAACTGATGGCATCGAACCAGAAGTCAAAACAGAAACTGCGAGAGCTGGAAATCTGGCAGAGTCGCACAGAAAGTGAGAAGTTGCAGAGAGCTGGGGATGAAGAAGGTCGCATCAATAAATCGAGATTTGAGAGAGATGAAGCGAGAAAAGAGAAGGAAGATGCGGAGACAAGAAGAGAGATGGCTGAGAAACGAAGAGAGGAAGCTGACAAGTAAGTCGCTATAACAGGCTAGAAAAGTCTAAAATTATCCAGCGTTTGATGTCTGGTCAATTTGTTAAGACCATATCTTCTTCTTCTTGCCTGTAATATTTCTTGAAAGTGAAATTGTGATGCAATAATATGTATTATTTTAGTTTACTACACATTCCATGACCTAAAAACCTTGAAAATTTGATTTATGTTACTGAATGTGAGTCAGAAGCTCTGCTTAGTATGATTTTCAAAGTGTACGTTGTAAATGGAACATTATTTCCTGACAGAATTTGCTGCATTTGTGGTGCTTACTCTGATCAAAACGACATTAAATAAAATTTTACAACTACTACTACTCAGGCTTTGCTCAGATTGAGATACAAGCTGCAAAAAAAGCATAATACCTACTACCAACTACATAATATAACTTCGCATATAGTTTTTTAATGCTATAAGTAGGTCGACCCCTTTAAGATATCTTTTGATTTCCCCATTGCTCACTGATGCATTTTGTCCTCTTTTATAGGAAACGAAGGGCAGCAGAATCAGAGAAACGTGACCTTGACTTGAAAGTGGAGAGACTCGAAGAAGAAAAGACGGAGATTGATAAAAGACGAAGAGAACTTGAGCGAGAGATGAAGGAAGAAAGCAGGCTTCGGGCCGAAGTACAATCAGAGTTGGAAAGAGCGAAGAAGAGCATCAAGAGCCAAGCGACAAGAGGAAATCTTGAGCAGGAATTGTTGTCCACTAACCAGGAGCTGATTAATATGGAATCCATGCTCAAAGGTTAGTTTATTGTATGAAATATTAGGTATTTGTGAATCTCAAAAAGATGTGAATAAAGTATGAGTTGATCAGGTTAAGTATACTTTTCATATGAAATGAACCATAAAAGGGTTTGTTGGTGCATGATGATCGAATTCAAGCAAGCATGGCTCGAGTCTTGAATGGCGTAACAATTGTAATCTTAACGCTGACAAAGTCTGATATGAGAGCATGCCAATTTAGCAGAGTCTGAAATAATTTGTTTTGTCTAATTTACAGAAGCCAGACAGGAACTGGAGCAACTGAGGTCTCGGCAAGAAGAGATGAGAGGACGTACAAACTCGGTGTCGAGCGTGAGCAGTACGGGTACACTGAAAGACAGCCGTATTAATGTGCTTAAGTCCAAGTTCCAGGTGGGCCTCTGTTCTCCTTTAACTAAACTGAAGGTATTACAAAAATTACGAGGGATTCGGTAAATTAGGTGCTGGTGGCATGCATGCCAACGCATGATTAGTGGGACTAATGATAAGCGCAATGCGATCATAAGGTATGCCAGTTATAAGATCTTTATTACGCTTCAAAAATTACACGGACATTCCTGATTGACCACACACATCTCATATCTTAAAGTTTGTTAGATCGTCGATGAATGGTGAGCACTGTCATCACACAAACAATGTACACACACCATTGTACTACTCGTACATTTGTAGATGCTTTTACATTTAAGTAGCTTTAGTTTTCAAATATCCCGAATAGATATCCATATTATGATACTGGACAGTTTTAGATGTTGAACTGGTTAAATTTGCAGTCATATCTGTTAACAGCTAAACAATGCTTATTTGTGAAATAATGCTGTTCTAATAATGCTTACAACTGAATGACGATAACAAATTATTACAATTAGAAAACATTTGCCTTCGGCTATTTGCCAACATAATCACAATCATAAATGATAAAATCAAGTAACATCAGGCAAAAAAAGTTTAGAATTGAGGTAATTTACGAATATCTAATTTTGAAAAAGAACACCGATCATGCATGCTATTTCACCAGATAATTATATCCCTCGACATCTTTGCTAAAAGTTTGGAGTGTTAACTTCTCATTATTTGTTCAGGTTCTGGAGGAGAGGAATGAAGAACTAGTACGCGAACTCGAAAAATCAGAAGCTCAGTTAAAACGGCAAGAACAGTCGCATCTTCAACAGCTGGACAGTTGGCGAAAAGATAAAGATGAACTGGTGAAACAGTTAGAGAGGATTTTGAAGCAGAAAGATGCAACCATCAAAGAACTTCATGATAAGATGGGCAGCGGAACAACTGGATCTCAAGTAAGTATAATGTTGAGATATGCACCGGAGTAGATAATGGTTTGGAGAAGTAATGTATTTGGTCATAAGGTCCTAATGATTTGTATTTATTAATTTTAAGGAAAGAGATTTATGATGATTGACTAATTTATTAGTTAAAAAAAAATTATGGCTTTGATTTTAAGAATATTTCAATTTGTTTAATTCAATCTAATTCAAGATTTATTGATCATACACAAAACACAATTACACATATTCTGCCTTATACATCGTAACTCTTACATTCTGGCACTTGCTGCCAATAGTAAACAAAAATTGGTGATCACTCTACCAGCCGCATTCATTGGGTAGTCGGTCTAACAATGTAAGACTGGTTTTTATAGATATGTAACGATATGGGCTGTTCCATTTAAAAGTATGGTAGAGGATGGACAGGAAAATTTTCAGACACGCACCCCCATGCCCACTTTTATCAAGATATTAAGAAAATACTGGAATAACCGACCACCTTCCCCTCTTATTCTCTTATGGAGAACCCCCCCTCCCCCGCTTATTTAAAAACTTTCTGTCCACCCCCAACCAACACTTTAAAATAATAATCTAATATAAGAAGTTGTCTCTGGTCTGTAATGTCCCACCAGTTATTTCCCTGTATTTATTATTCATTAATTTTTGGTTAATTACTTTAAGGATGAGACTATAACACGCCTGCAGGAACAATTGAAGGACAAAGAAGAGACAATCAGCGAATTATCTCAACATCTCGACAAAGACTTGGGTCGGCCAGCTAGAGGAAGACGAACCCGGGGGAAGACGGCCAACAGGACTGTCGAAAATGAAAGTGCTATTGATGACTCTGCCTCAGAAAGTCTGAAAAATGAAGTCAATACTCTTTACAGACAGGTAAGCATATCACAATGGAACCGTGTTTCAGATCACCTCACAATTAAGACCACCTTCAAATTTAAGCCACTGAGATATGAGCGGAATGACAGAGCTGCAACAAAATTTTGAATGTACTTACCAATTCACTTTTGAGATCAGTAAATATTAAACCAAGGCTGGTCTTATGGGTAAAGTTTCACTGCATCAAGTAGTGTCAAGTGTTGAAATGAGCATTATAAACACAAGAGGGCACTTTTGTTTGGAGTCGCTCTATTAGTGCCACCTAGTGGTTCAACAGGTTACCATGAAATTGGTAACAAGATATAAGGTACATCTCAGGAAGACTAATATATAAATTGTTTAATCGTAATATCAGTAATGGACAAAAATTGTAATTGAGTTATCATCGTCAATTTACAGTTGCAAGAGGAACGTCTTAATCACAAAGAGGACGTAAATCGATTGTCAAAAGCCAAGGACCAAATAATTTTAGAACTAAAACATATGAACCAGCAACTGCAATCTAAAATAAGCCCTGATAATGTAAGTCCCCTTTTTTAGAAATTACCAAATTTCCAGTAGAAGAAACTAACGAACATCATGAAACATGTGAAGCATGAAGTATGATTAGCCTAATGAATGCTTGTCAGACTCTTGATTTGCATAGTTGAAATGTTTTTGTTTTTTTGGTAGTAATTGAATGACAGTGCTTCTAGCCATATTTCTGAAAGTCTATATTGATTTTTGTTACAGTGTAGCACCGAAGCCGAACACCTCGATCAGTCTCAATCAATGTCAAACAGAAGAAAAACAAGGGGAAGACCACGCAAGCGAAAGAGTTCAGAACATGAGGTAAAGTCATGCAGAAAATGTTTGTTAATGTTTCAATTTGTATAGTGCATAATATTTTCAACTTGTGGAAAAGAAGTACATTGCGAAATTGGTCCTGATTAATTCTTTCCGTATGTTATGATTCTGAGAGTGAGATTCACCTTCTTGTATGTGTTTACCACTGAAAAGCTGAAACATATGTGATTTACAACTTGCCGTTTTATTTTGTAGAAATCTATGGATATTATGAGCGAAGAAAATAAACCAAGGAAAAAGAAATCTGTTGGTAGAAGAGCCAAAAAATCAATGCAACTCCAAGTGTCCTTTGACGAAAATGACCAAGATTTCATGAGAATCAAGGTGCGTTATTTGGATTCTCAAAATTCTTGTTTTCATATTGCAATATAAGAGCCTGATAGTCTTGTTAATTCTGTAAATTTGTGTCAACTATCTGGGCTTGTTAAAACATAACTGTTGTAAGAAGCAACGTAGTCATTGTGAACAAATACACTAATGCATGAATTCAATATTTTTAACCATGACAGGAAGAAGATTTGGTAAATTTAAGTAGCATCGCGACAAGCACACCAGCTTCCGTACCTAGATCAGCATTGGCCAACAAACTGAACACATCTGATGCAGGTCAGTATTGATTTATTATGAATGATATTCATTACATCATATTATGTGCACACACAGTAAATGGTACAGCTGTAATTCTTAGGTAACTATATGGCTATTGCTTCATGGTGCTTTAACATTGATATCAATTGATACTCCAAATATTAAGATTATGAATACGATTTTGCATGATTGGCTAGTTCGTATATAAATTGGCTAATTCATATAGAAATTAACTGATAACTCTGATAATAGTTAAGTGCTCCCGATTAAAAAAAATAGTAATATTTCCTTATGATCAGTGTTAAGAAGTTTGGGATACTAGTAATAATATAAGAGGACCTGCACTTGTTTTCTTGGTGGCAGATTGACATTGTTTACAGTTGTTTTGCATGAAGCATGTTTGTTTGTAAGAGACATAATATCTAACCATTGGTCACTCATTGGTCACTCATAAGCTGCTTTAATGTTAAGAAGCGATTGGTGGCATTCTAAGAGTTTACTTACTTATACTAACCAAGTGATTTTTTCTGATTTTCTCTTTTTAATTGCACTGGAATGGGTTCATGTTGCATTTGGCATGCTTTCTTGTGCACATAGGTTTAATAGATACACCCATGGAAAGAGTCTCAAGACCGACCTTTCTGTCGCCAGATAAATCAATCGCCGTTCCAAAGAAGAAGAAGCACAAGTTGAGAGGTCATCAAATGGACCCGTTCAACGACAGTCCAGAGGTCAGTTTCATTCACAATGGTATCGGTACTTATGATATAATGCTGAGATATAGACGTCAAATTGGTTGAAAGATTAAGTGTTTGTAAAGATTTTGGACTTATGGCTTGGGTTTAGATCTGGTGAGCCAAATACACTGTAATTACGGTTTGCAATTATGTGAGAGATATAAGATGTCTCTCCAAACAAGCCGAAAAATTCACCCATCTGGGCCCTGGTTTTGAATACAGTCCGGTTACTTTCAACAAAAATATTTCTAAGTCTGATCGTGCATATCATCTCTCCGTTTTTTCATGTTTGGAATGTGGAAATAAACTTTTGGTGTGTAAAAATGAATAGAGAATTTTGTATTGGTTCAGCAATGGTTAACATTTTCATAAATTTTGTAACAGCAATTTTGACACTTTGTGTAATAGAAGATCATCCATTTATTTTTCAGCTCACTGACGTCATTCCAGATACACCAGACGCTCACAAGATTGTCACCAGACAGCTCAGGTCGCGACAAGTGAGGAAGTGATCGTTAGAAAGGTTTATTGTCGATAAATTCAAACAGTTTTGCTGCGTTATGTTTTATGGTATTTTCGTAGTGAGTGTGGACTGTTTTGTGCCATGTTGAATGTACTGAATTTTGTTCAATAACAAATAACAGGTTTATAAATTTGTACTGCAGAAAAATATTCAAAATAGGAAAGTGTGTTCAGATAAATGCTTTATATTTTGTGTTAAATGGACTGGATGGTGAAGTCAATATATTTTAAATTCAGTAGATGTTTGTACTGAGATGACGCAGACACTTTCAAGATTTTTTTTACGGTGATTTTTGCAATAAAGATAACATAATGTTGTCGACAGTTTGGCCTCAGGAAGGTCATTAAATGATAAAAAATTGTGATTAATAAAGATCAAATTACCCAAAATAGTTCCTTATTTAGCTATGATTTACTTCAGAAGACCAATTTCGGTAACTGCAGTTAAGTTTTCATTTTTGGTAATGATTTTGAAATATACATTGTAAAATGTTTTGTATATATTATATTATATATGTATATAATTGTATATAGTTAATATTATAAGTAAATGGAGTTTTGTTATTCCATTTTATATACTCTTTTTTTCTTTTTCATATTTTCTCTCATCATGTAATTAAGATTAGTCCAACTTGAAAAACAAAAAACATGTATTACACATTTCACATACTTGTCAATAAACAAGAGCCTAAGGGTGATAACTGATGTTTTATAAATCGTTTGATGTTTTCTGTAAACATTTTGTTTTGCGGAGGGGGTGGGGTTTAATGCTAGATTGACATATTTTACTGGGCTGTATGAAAAGGTCAAGAATAACTCTGGTTGAAGTACTTGGTGCTTTGATTCTAAGGATATACGTATGGAACCCTGAGGCACTCCTTTCTCAAAAGTTCTTATAGTGTGAAAAATAACTGGTTGAAAAACTGGGTGATTTGATTCTGAGGATGCAATATACCCCAAACTCCCAAAATGCTAAGTTCTTATAGCATGTGAATTTCATTTAAAGGGCTTAAGCTGTGGACTGAGGTAAACCCGATTTGACAGTCCGATCACAGGCGTTTGCCATCATGACCACACATAGCAAGTTAGCATACAATAAGACCAAGGTTACTGACTTTGTCAAGAACAGCTTTTACTCCCCCTGCACAACTGCCTTCATGGATGGGGCCAGTTTCAGTCAATAACAGCATATAACACAAAAAAATGGCAATATTATATACAAAAGTAATTTTCCTTATTATTCTAAGTGATAACTTCCATTATTTATGGGTATTTACAACTTATATTCAAGGAATTCCTTGCCTGTACGCTGGGAATGTTCAATTCTCATCTCTAATGGTAGCTAATTGGAATATTTCACCATCTACACACATTATGGTGCTTCCCGATTGGCTAATATCTCCCCAAGCGCTGTGTCTGTCAGCTTTAAGCCAATTAAGTGACCTAACAGCAATATTTGTTTAACAATTGAGTGTAATCAATGCAAGCACAACTAATTGATATGCAATTCCACCATTAGACATTCAATGCCATAAGCCAGTCGATAGCCTATTGTTTGTATTTAAGTCTAACTGGTAAACTAGCAAAAGAATTGCCATCAAGCTCAGGGCATTTCCTAATGTATTCAGCTACATTCTGATTGGCTGATGCAAATGACATAGCTGCCTCTTGAGATGAGAAGCCAATTAAGGCAGTCAGTAGCCTTGGTATTAGTTAAAGTATAAGTGCTGAGCAATGTCAGACATGTTGGCAAATGCCTGTGGTCCGATCATGTATTTTTGTGTGCTGTTTGAATAAACCGTTTCTGAGTTAATTGCTGTGATTAGGTAAAGAATAATAGGTTAAAAAGCTTACTTTGATTCTGAGGTTTTATGGAAAGCTGAACTACCAATTGTTAAAATGCTAAGTTCTCATTTCAAGTGAATTTAATTTAAATGGCCTGAGTTGTGTTTCCATGGAGGCCTATCTTAAAATAATAGAGCTGGGGTAAACAGATTTGACTGTCAAATATATTTCAACACAAGTTCCTTCACGTAGCCTAATGCCTAAGGCGGCTTTAGGTGTTGTGGAAGTAGGTGGTATTCCTCTGTTTCAGATCCATTTTCTGTATAGTTTACGACTGAGTGGGATGTAGAGTATATACAATTATGTTGGTATGGGTCCTTAAATGGATAAGATATTTACAGGTTCATTGCGGGTGTAGGTTACTATTGATTGTATAAATGGAAGTATTAGCATGTGAATTTCATCCACACTCATGGATGCTTTTACTGTGCATTTGATGCTACAGAGGCAGACGTGATGAAATGATGAGACTTGGGAGTCCACACTATGTTACACATATCCCATGGGTAGGGTTTTTTACTTGCCTCGGCATTAGACACCAATTGCAAGGCACCTCCAATTTAATGTCTCACGCCAATGACATCCGACTAAACTGGGAGAGATGAAGCTTATGGAGTGTTCCTGAGTCAGGAATTTCCTAGAAGAGTATAGAAAAATAGTCATTATCCGCTAAAGTGACTTTTCCATTCCTGATTATTGGCTAGACACTAGCAGTATGGTTAATGCAATGTCAGGGACCCTTTCTTTCCAGTATGATTGGTCCCATATTAGGCTAATTTTGGAATGTCTCTGCAAGCTTTGAAGACATATAATTCTGGTGACCTTGGTATCTTGGCATGATTCTCTTATAATGAGTGGTTCTATTTCTAGTTTGCAATATTATTTTTCCATGGGAGCTAATTAAAGAAACCTGAAGCCCTCGATCTGCAACTGTGTCTAATCATTTTCGATGACATCTAATTTGTAGTGACATCATTGAGTAAATTGCATATCTTCGAGTGAAAAAGGTACTGCTTGTGATTTAACACACTGATAGCAACCTTTGCGAGATGATTTACCATTTTGTTAGTGCTGTTACAGTTGTTGGAATTGATAGTAAACTTACGTTCACTTGTAAAGTGAAAATTGATCTTGATCAGTCATTAGGGTGGGGGCCTAGCTCAGTGGTAGTGCTGGGCTTCCAACGACTGGGTCCCGGGTTCAATTCCCGGTTGAGCCTATGTTGGATGGCTGTTTCATCCTTCGTCTCATTGCCATGGTCCCTACCTGTCCTAATTAGCCCATCAGGTGCAGAAATACAGGACGTAAAGCCCTAATCCACCACCACCACCATGATCAGTCATTGGTGACACCCTCCCATAGTTTGTGTTGGAAGTTTAAGCTTCCTTGATAATTCGTGCTGGCACTCATGGCAATGGATGACAAGGAATAGCGCACAGTGACGCCACCTGTCCTCTACTCTCTGGTCAAGTAACCAACGAAAATGTTAGTTAACTCCCTCCTGAGTGCAAACTGAATTTGTTTTGCAATGAAGGCAGTAAAAACAACAAGTAGTAAATATGCCTAATGGAGTATAAGTTAGTTATATCCCTCATAGTCGGGAGTTAACTAACATTTTTGTTGCCTATATCCCTTCGGCGTCGGGATATAACCAACAAAAATGTTAGTTAATGACCTTTTTGGGATATAACTTATACTTGTTTTAACTTAATTACCGTCCTTTGTTGAGTTGACTTAATTTAAATAAAGGTGAATGCCAAGATCTGAATGTGACATTTGACCTGATACTTGATAGTCATGTGGACACACAGTCTGCTCGATAACTCTACAATGTCAGGATAACAAATTCAATTGTGGAAGTGGTGATTTATAAAAAAAAAAAAAAATTTTTCATTTAAAAAAGATGCCCCTCATTTCCTCGGCCACCTAGCCCAGAGTCACTCAAGTTAATGACCTGAATTCTTGGGAGACAGAATCGCTTCTCTGGAAGTGGGAGTGCTTGCATGAGGGTGTGAAAACACTTCCGGTATTGCCATGGTAATTTGTAACTGTCCTTGGCGGTCTCTGTTTCAATGACCTGACAGCAAGAAGACTCCCTGCACTTATAAAGTAGACATGGCATACGTCCCATATACACATGCATTGATTTTGTAGATCGATATTCGTCTGCTATTTTGTACTGAACTAAGCAGCTTTTGTGGAAAAAAGTGTAATGATATGGGCTTACAGTTGCAAAAACGTCCTAGGTTTATCATAGTAGGTGTCTACCAATAGAGTCTTGCCACTGAGCAGCCCTGAATTCAGCAAGACAAGTCTTTCTTCTCCTCTTTTCACTCATTTTGCTTTTCAGGCAGATCATCACTAACTTTTTCAATAAATATAAGTTACTCAGGGAAATAACAAAAACATATTGGATAAGATGTCAAATATACACTAAAATGCGCTAAAAATACTGCTGCTAGGATGCACTTTATTTCAGCCAATCACAGTCAAAGGCGGGAACTTTTGCAGCAAATAGAATTGCAGTATTCTTTCTTAGCCACCTGGTGGGAATATGAGAAACTTCTGTGAAAATCCACTATTCAGTAATTATAAGGAGGCAATTAATGGAGCACTGGTACCGAATCTCTTACACTGTAGTGAGACTGGTTGCTGGCAATTCCCACATGGGTTATGAATGGCGGAGTCTAAGCCATGCTATGATTGGTCATTGCGTCGTGCTCTCTGGTTGGTTGGTTTGGACATGCCCCCAAAGAATAAGCCAATCAAACAGCAGAATATAATCAGCCAATCAGCAAAAAGTCAGGATCCTGACACAAAGTCACGTGATTATGGCGGCCAAGACCGACTCCTTTGCACTCGTGCGGAGGAGGGGACCAACTTAGCAATTAAGGCAGAGTCCCATATACTTACCCCAGAAAATGAGGAACATGTCAGGATATTGGTCAAATGAGCTGTTAAATTAGTTGTGCCTCGTATTCGGTGTCTCTGCTGGAGCAAGTGAATGACACTGCCCACACTGCCATTGTTGAACTGTATGCAGAACCTTATATTATATGAGCAGCACTTTTTACAGTAATAATTAAATTGATGAGTAGAAATTGCTTATTGCTAGTGTATATACAAATCCTTTTAAATTCATTAGTCTGACTAATTTTCTTAGCCAACAAAGTGCAGTAACTATGTAGATTCTTAATTAGGAATCACTCATTTATTGCCATTGAGCTGTGCAGTCAAAAACCTTTTGAATACATCGGTCAGATAGACTTATTTTTTTCTCAGCCAATGAAGTGTGGCATTGACTTGCGAACACTCTCTGCTGTAATTATAATCTTATAATTTCACAATCAGCCAAGGTATTGTTTATCCTCAGACATTGAACATCTAAGCTTACCAACATCATAATTTAATAAATACTCTCATTATAAAATAAACATTTTGAATACACCAGTAAGAGAAAGACTTTTTTTCTCAGCTAATCAAGTGCAGCAGCATTCAAAACTGACTAGAGTTCCCCAGTCTTGCCTGCAGTTATCTTCAGTCACCTGCCCAGCCACATGCTGCAGTCACATGATGAGCTGGGGCAGCCTCATGATTTATTGAGATGCTTAAAAATACTTCCCCCCTCAGCTGCTGTGGGTCCTGCATTGCTTCGGGCCTTCCTGGTTGCCTTGTGTGAAAAACCTACAGCGGTTATCATAATATGGTGTTTTTAGGGATGATTAGTTTGGGGAAAATAAGAATATTTGATACCGTGTTTGCCAATGATGGATTTTGCCAACTAGCAAGGCATTTTTTAGAGTCTGACTGATTTAGTATTAATTGCTTGATTAAGTCTTTGATAGCACAAGGAGAATTTAAAAAGGAGGAATGCAAATTTTTTTTTTTTAAGTTTTTAACTAAGATAAAAGACTCATAAGTTATTAAAATGGGTCTTTTCATCTTTCTAAAGCAAGCCACACTACTCCGAATGGCTACGTCAGCATTTACTTGCTTCAGGAAGATGGGGTCTTTGCTACAATAGTGGATTTTCACAGAAGGTTCCCGATATTTCCACCAGTTGACTGTGACAGAATACTGCAATTCTATTGGCTGAAAAAGTTCCCACCCCTGGCTGTGATTGGCTGAAGTAAAGTGTATCCTAGCAGCAGTATTTTTAGTGCATTTTATTATATATTTGACACCTTATCATTCAGTTGATTTTTGTTATTTTTCTGAGAAAGCTATATTTATTGAATAAGTCAGTGATTATCTTCTATGTTTGAAAAGCAAAATGAGTAATAAGAGAAGAAAGACTTGTGGCCTGCTAAATTCAGGGCTGCCCAGTGAAAAGGCCATTGAAGCTTGATTACCTCTCAGTCTTATTCAATGCCTTGTATTAAATGTGTAGCTTTCATTGTATATACAGTTAATTTCATAAAAAAGGCCTGTAAAATTGAACCTAGACAACTTCTGCCATACACTGCTACCTACCACTAAACGGTACTGTCTGGCTATAGCTGGCTACTCAAAGCCGGATCTAAAAGTACATGCAGCACCATTTGGTGCAGAAGTTGAGTGTTACGCGTATTCGCCATTCTTTCTTGAAAAGATGCATGTCTATTGCACATACATATGTATGATATATATTAGATAATTTTCTTGCATGTACCCTAGGCTTACATCTACCAAGGTTTATATTTTTCAGTTGTGGTAGGTGTAAGCTGACTATAAGCTAGGACTAGACAGAAGTGGCTGGCTTTAGCCAGTTATAGTTACAGCCAGAAATGGGTTGCTACAGCTGTCTAGAGTCCACCATATTTTATAAAACTAACTGTATCACAAACACTAAAACACTAGATTTTGACTTTGGCCTTGGATGATTCATGCAATTGATTTGCACCAATATGGAGAGCAAAAAGATAGTGTTTAGACTGGGAATTCAACCCAGGACCAACAGTGGGGCAGGCCAATAAATTCATTTGTTCTGTGGGGTTCAATTATTAACTGCTAACGTATCCCCAGACAACGACTTGGAGAGCTTTATCTGCACTAAATGATAGCTCCGAAGTTGTGTCCAAAATTCATTCCTTTCGTCGTCCTATTTGTTTGCCTTGTAAATGCTGACTTATTAGTCAGTAATAGGTTGCTACTGCTGTCTGGAGTCCAACTATAGCCAATAAATGACCGTTTACTCAATGGCTAGCCCATGTCTCTAACTTTTGAGTGGTATCTAGGTGATTAATTATTAAATAGGGAAGTGTCTAGGAACTAGCAAGGAACCATGTAAGAAGTAGGAACTATTGCTAGGAACTTACTAAGCTATCTAGGAACTAAGTATTACCTATCTAGGAACTAAGAACTTTGTAGGAACTATGCAGGAACTAAGTAGGAGCTATCTAGGAACGGAACTATCTAGGAACTATCTAGGAACTATCTAGGAACTAGGTTCAAAACATTTAGGAACTAACTAGGAACTATATAGGAACTATCTAGGAACTATCTAGGAACTATCTAGGAACTATCTAGGAACTATCTAGGAACTAGGTTCAAAACATTTAGGAACTAACTAGGAACTATATAGGAACTGGAACCTAGGAACTGAGTTCAGACATCTTATATTTTACCCACTTTTAGGGAAGGAGGGAACCAAAAGTAATGTTTCATATAAAGAAGCCTTCTGTCGCTAGACTGTCAAACTTTCAATAAACTTGTATAGAATACAGAGGAACCCAAAATTTAGACCCCTTGACTCGTTAATATCAAGGTCACCTCGATTTGAAAAACATTGCTGGTTCAAAAACAAAGAAATCACTGAAATTGTGGTCATGGAAAGAAAAAAACTAATATTAGTTTTGGTAAAAAAAAAAATAAAAAAAAGTTTTAACACTTTAGTAGTGCTCTAAATGATTTTTCTGACCAGAATGTGTCCTTATAGATATACGTTTTTACATGATTTGATTACAGTATAAGAATGTATGTTATTGATGGCAGCTCTAAAGAGGAATACATTTGCAAACCTGTTCATTCAGAATGGGGTACTGTTTTTTTTTTTTGGTGTACATTACTATGACCTTACTTAGATCCAAAATAGTCATGGCAGACAATTCCATGCCCTTCAGAAACCTGAAAGACAACATTTTTATTTTTTCTCAATGATGATATTCTTTCCTGTCAAAATGACAGGTGTTCCTGTCAACAAATACTGAAAAACCTGTCGTGTTAATTATGTTTTGACTTCATGTTATCTTCGCGTTGTTATATTTCTTTTCTTGTGTAATAGGTTTCCATATACCACACTGACTCGAATACAAGCCGGGTCTGTATTAGAAAATAAGGATGATAGATAAATATATCAATAAAATTAAAAAGAAAGAAAGAGCACTCAATTCAATGTAACAAAAGCAAAAAAAAAAAAAAAAAATTCATGTAATGATTATAGTAGTTTCTATTTTAGAAAAGGAATAATCCAGATAGCATGCCAAATCGAGCCAGTGTTGTTTCTATGTTGATTTGGAATGCTATCCAGGAACTGAATGGCCTATCGGTTAAGCCACAGGTTTTCTGTTATCTTACAGGGAGTTCATTTCCCAGTCAGTCCATCAGAGAAGCAATCCCAACTGGATATACCTCTTTGTGTCTGTGCTAAGGCAAGTGATATATCCCACTCCTGGGTCAGGGCTAAATGTGTAACTTGGCTCAGACTCCTGCAATTGCAAGAAGGCTGCACCACCTTTATCCAATCTATACTGAGGCAATTAAAAGATCCCACCCTGTGCCTAATGTGTGGCATGATGTTGATGTGCAATTTAAGTGTCATCATTGATACACCAACATTATCCTAATGGTTGAAAAGTATCATTTAATGATTACCACTAATTTTATTAGTATTTTGTATATAACAGCTTAAACAGTTTCTCTCCCCCTCTTCTGATGTCTTTATTTTGAAGTAGATACAATAAGAACCTCAGTCTAAAATTCATTGTGTGCAATGCAATGAGGTGGCGAGGCGAAATTCCCGCTAGGTAGCGCTGCGACTGTAGCGGTCCTGCGGTGGAGCGGTGTCGTATTTTGAAGGTTGAACTTGATTAAAACGATGGATACTGGAGCTAAACAGAGTAAATATGAAGTTTGGACCCTAAAACAACTGCAAGAACAGTGCAGGAAGCGTGGGGCAAAGAGAGGTGGGAGGAAAAGCGAACTTGTTGAGCGGTAAGTGACCCAGAAACCCTATATTTGCAGTAATGATTCTGTGTTTGAGTCAATTTGACAGTTGCAATACAACAACTGCACTGCTGAGTGCTGTATCACCCTTGAATTTTTTACTAATCCATGGTTCTGTATTTAATATTACTTAATTTTACAATTTACAGTTTGATTGTTATGTGTTTTTGTTATTTTCTTGTTTGATGTTCGTTTATATTTTCATTTAGGGGCACTACAGCAAAGGACTTGAAAATGAATTTGTGATGAATTTGCACTCAAAGGTACATATTGTTCATTAAATCATGTGTCATATTCATAATGTAGTATTTGATACTAAAGATTACAAAGAATTTGATGAGTGACAGGCCTTATAATCAATGTCATGTGCATTTATGAATACTATATATGCTTACTAGTCGATTCGTCACTGCGCAATTCGTCCCCGCCAAAACGGGTCCATTCATCACTCGGAAAAAGTTGGTTCGTCATCCGAAATTGGTCGATTCGTCACCCGTAGTTATAATAATATCAAGGCATTTATTTTAGCCTTAACAAATGTTTAATTACAGGCACCGGCTGTCTACCAGCCGGCCAGCCCTACTTCCCGGACACCCCCCCCCCCCACCTCATTATTATATTACTGAACAGTTCAACTCCACAAATATTAAATAATAAATTGATTAGTATTGCAATTTATTTTATAGTATATATAATGATAATAGAGTTATTTTTATGGTTCGTCACTACCCAGCTAGCAGTGACGAAACGACCAATATCGAGTGACAAATCTACATGACGAACAATCCATTTTCACGGGGACGAATTGCACGGTGACGAATCGACCTGTTACCTTATATATGGTACTATAAATAAAATGCATAGTTATAGAAAAAAATGAAAAAATTTATGATACTGTTATTACACCCTCATTGAAATTTTAATTTTCATTGTTGCTTGCTTTTTATTGCAGTTTGGAAGCCTATGATCGAAATGATAACTTTGGCCACAGTGACCTGATTGATGATCAGGATGTGTACAGTATGTCTGTACCATCTCTGACAGAATTCCGAGATGCCACTACTAAAAATACCAAGGGTGTGCAGTACAGTTCGGCAGTGATGTTTTTCAATTCTGTTGACAGTTCGCTGTCATCTGGAAATCGTTTATACAAGGAAAGGTATGTAATTTCAAATTGTGTCATTAAAGATTGTTATTGTTATGACAGGATTTTCTGTAAATTATATGGTATAAAAAGAACCGTGGAATTTCATCAGTACGTAATATACAAAATATTCCAGGTCTGTGGATAGATATTATCTGTGAATTCAGGTGTGAATTCAGGTGATGTACCCACACTGGCCTAGTTCCACATGATTTTGTCATTTACAACTTTTTTTTTCAGGTTCCTACGCTACTTACGTTCGGCCAAAGCCGGGGAAGAGAATACCTGCTTCATGGGCCAGTGCCGGGCTGAAATGAAGCGAAATGTTACTTACGTGGTTCACTTGCTGGTGGACAAAAGCAATGAAGTTCTGGAAACGAACTGTGAGTGTGCAGCTGGTATGGGCCCAGCAGCCCACTGCAAACATATTCAAGCTACCATGCTCGCGCTTGTGGACATATCAGAGGGTAAAGATCCGCTTCTTGAATTAAGTTGTACTGACAAGCTTCAGACCTTTCACAGACCGAAGAAGATTCACTGTGGGTCCCCAGTGAAAGCAAGCGATATCCAACAGAGGAAAGAAGAAACTATTTTTGACCCTCGCCCTGCAGAGTTCAGGAGTATGCCGTTTTATCCGGACCACCTGAAGAATTTAGTCATCAACTATTGCTGTATTGAGAAATCCAACATGCCATTGCTTCAAACCATTCATTCAGCTAACATGTATGCTTTTGACCATGATCATCAGTACTTTAAAGACCTTCCATCTGAACATTTCCTAAAACAAATGAATATCACAAGCATAACACCAGAGCAGGCTGATGAAATCGAAGCCAGTACTGTCAATCATGATGCCAAGTGGAGATCTGAAAGGCTAAATCGCATGCACTCCTCTTGCTTTGGGAGAATCTTGAAAACTGTGTCATCTGATGCCAAACGGAACTTAGCACAAGAACTTATCCATGGCAAACAATTTACTAGCAAATATACAGACCATGGTTTAAGAAATGAACCAAAAGCAATATTTAAATATGAAAAAATGAAGAATGTTGTTGTGAAGGCGTGCGGAATTGTTGTCTGTATGGACACACCCTATTTAGCTTCTACACCTGATGGGCTAGTGGGGGAAGATATTGTGTTGGAAGTTAAATGCCCCTATACTGCTCGAAACAAGCCCATTAGCCCCCAAACTGTGCCATACCTTGAAGCTAATGGAGAAAACTTGAAACTTGCTGGCTGTCATGATTATTATGCTCAGGTATTTGATATTTCTTTCTTTAATTAATATATTTGTATTTGAAGCGCATTTTAGTCTGTATTTATTTGAAACTTGCGCAATATCTTATGACCAATGATAACATTAACAAAATGTCTCTATTATAGGTCCAAGGCCAAATGCTTGCGACTGAGCGAAGATTGTGTCACTTCGTGGTGTATACCCTACTGCCGGACATCAAGATCATTGAAGTACCCTATGATGAACAATTTGTGCAAGAAATGTTGGAAAAGCTGAATAGCTTCTTTCTTGACTATTTCAAGCCTGCTTACCTCAACCGACATTACTTTAAAGATGTGTGACTTATGATGTCAGCTCATTATTGTATGGACTCCTGTTAAAAATACATGACTTATGATGAATAATTTGTAAAAGAAATTATGTTGGAATAGTTGAACAGCTTCTTTCATGACTACGTGTATTTTAAGCTGCTTACCTCTAGCTATGTTACTTTATAGATTTGAATATAACATGTTAGGCTATTGTTAGCTCCTCAGTGTATGGACTCGTTTACATGATTATTTTCTTGTGTCTGTCTATTGTCTTTTTTTTTTCCAATGAGAAGTTTAAAGTATTGAAAGGAGAAATGCAAGTTTAAAGTCTCTGGTAAATACATCATCTCCAGACATTTGTTAAAATTGTGATAATTGAACAAAGTGTATTAGAGCTATTGATAAGTATTTGATGAATAAGTGAACATAAAGGTAAACGTTTGATATGCTTTATTCAATGCAGTCTCAGCCCGAGTCTGAATACGAATTTATTTTTCTTTTTACATGGATGTTTTTGTTCATGAATATAAGTTACTTTATGACTGAATACTCCGCTTCCACATCTGTAGAAATCATTACATATATATATATATATATATATAAATATAACCTTGAAAACAAAACAAGCTGGTTCATTTTATCATTGTGGATAATATACAGTATCACCAAAAATTAGTACACCCTTATCGAAGAATTATAATTTAGTCACAAACAACAACTTGTTTTCATTTGAATGTAGCTCTCACCAAATAATCCGACCATTGTCTTAAACTAATTCACACTGAAAAATTAAAAAAGTGGCCACTTGAATTGAAATTAGGCCTTAGTTTACAAATTATGAGTTGTAAAAATGAGTACACCCACGACTACATATATTTGCTACTTTTCTGATGTTTGGTTTCAAATGGTTTGACCACCATGGGGGACATGTGTTCATTCTCAATAGGTGTCATAATATAAACATTCCTTGTTAGCACATATGATGATAAACTGGTGCCAATATCTCAGAAATATGATTTGACATCTATCAAAGACAATATTTTTCCAGTCATTTGTGACCAAATGCATTTCTTTGCTGCTCATGCATTTCAAGAGCCCTAAGTATGCACATTTACATCTAACTTCGTGAAATACCTGATTAGTTAGTGTATTTTACATAATTTCCTGATAGGAACTGATTTAATTTTGTGACATTTTTATAACATTTATCATGGTGAAGTATTTGGCCTACACCCAAGCCATTTTTGAGGCCACTTTTCTGCATGAAATTTGAAATTCATATACGGTAAACCTTACATTAGTCAAATTCAAATAGACCCCTTGATTTCATTCGAGTTCGGTAAAGATTTGAGTCGTTCGACTTTGTGTAATAATAAATAAGCTAATGTCCTGCAAATTCAGTTCAAGTTGTGCAAAGATTTAACTTAGACAAATTCAACTTAAGCAAGGTTTTCTGTACATAAATAATTTATGCAGTTTTAGGAATGATACATTCGCGAAAATTACATAACATAAAACAACAAAATATTATCCGTTCACCCATGCTTGTCTCTGAAGGTGTAAGAGGGTGATTAAGTATTTTGTAGGTTTTAGCAAGTCCTATAAGCCTTTCAATATGTACTCTCTTGCTTGCAATTTTCTTGTCACTCAATCGAGACGACGGCTTGAACTGGTTTCTTTTCTTCAAGAAAGTAGGGATCGACAATTTTACATCGTACGGGGCCAGCAGGTCTTGAATATTAAAACCCTTGTCCACCATCACCTCATCTTTTGGCTCAATTTTTCTAAAGAAAGCAGTGTCATGTTCCATGAGGGCCCTGTCACTGGCAGATCCACCATACACTCCTGGTATGTGAGAGATGAGACCACCGGGAGTTGCACCGACAATAATTTTCAACGTATTCCGGTTCTTATAAGTCGAGAATGTAACTTGCTGCAAAAGGGGCTTCTTCGGCTTTTTTATGGGAAATTCTGTGCCGTCAAGAATGATTCTGGTCATCGGGAATTTCTTGCCAAAATCATAAGGCATGTAACGATGTACTAGTTCTTTTGAAGGCCAAATGTCAATTTCTTTCCATTGGTGGTACATGAAATTGATCCAAGTTACAACAATATTGGCAACAGTGTTTGTTGAGGTTGCAAAACATACTGCTAGTTCTTCATTCGACTTGTACATCCTAAGCTTAATCAATGTCATGAAGAGCTGGTTTTCGAGTGACATACTTGGGCGATCTCCCCATCTGTATGTAAGACAGGATGCTGCTGGTCCCAGAGATACAAGCACAAAGAGGAACTTTGCGAAGGTTTCTAGCCCAGTGTACATCTTAATGACTGCATCATTGTTCAAATACCTTTCCACACAAACAGCGGGTAACTCTCCACCAATGACTGTTTGTGTCTCCGCACTGCTGTGTGTACGTGTAGTTGGGATGTTTGAATCCTCACACGGTCCAGAAACTTCAACTTCCATCTCCTGTTGGATGTCATTAATATCTGGTGTGACGGATGCAGAACATGTTCTGGCCTGAACTCTCATATCTCTGGCCTCCTGGGTGTGGGTAGGGGTCTTGGTCCAAGGAAACAGTGAAGGGACCACGCCTTTCTTTAATCTCCTCCTCACTGGTTGGGTTCCTGAATTACAAAATATACTTGGCATGAACAAACTGGTGTAGAAGCTTTGATTACATTAAATGAGATTAATCGATAATATCATAATAATTATTATAATTATATATATTATACTTAAATACGACTACAGGTCAAGTGGTAGACACGCCAACTCGTCGACAGACCATCTTATCAACAAACCATGTCGTCGACACATTGTGCAACCTAGATCCATGTTGTCTATACTCCAACTGGTCGGCAATTAATCTTTGCTAACTTATGTTCAAAAGGAACTACCTCATCGACAATATCATGCCCAGTGAACTGATTTAAGTCAGCAATTTCAACATTAATTTAGATCAGTAATTTTGGAGGCGGCCACCCCCAAACCCCAACCGACATTACTGAATAACCATATTTTATTAAAATATATAATCCATAAATTGAAGTTATTGATTATCTACAGATTATCATTCCTAAATTAATAATTACAAATGATTGGACAATTTGTCAACACATCTAATGGCCTAAACAATGAAACACTGTGGTATTGAAGGTCTGACTGCATTTTTTATTCATGCAACCAAACACCCCCCCCCCCCCCCCCCCCCCGAAAATGAAATGGAAACTACCCACAGGCACATATCGATCTACAATACTTCACAGGGATTTTTTATCATAAAGACAAGGCATAAATTGTTAAATACCATGGTAGGTTTCTGCTGTGTAATCTGTCGGTTTGAAGTGATGAAAACACACAACACTGTGCTTGGATGGCTCCCAGGTTTGGAGACCAGTAGACCTCTTTTCATTCCGATGAATTGCAATAATCCACTGCTGCAGCAACTCTGTGTCACTTGGAAAGGTGAATCCTCCCCGTCCTGAGCAAAGAGGCACACAACATAAGGTGCCAGGCATGCTTAAATGCCACTGTTTGCAGACGGAAAATGTCAACAAAAGCAATCTATGACGTATGCGCAGCTGCGTGACTGGGACCGCTACAGTAGTGGCGACACCTAGCGAGCGTTATTTTGCCTCGCGGCCTCATTCAAGGAGCTAGAATGAAAACTCGTTTGTCTATGTACTACCTCTAATAGTGCATTTTCACGGAAGGTTCTCTGTATTTCCACCAGGTGGCTATGAAAGAATACTGCAACTCTATTGGCTGAAAAAGTTCCCGCCATTGACTCTGATTGGCTGAAGCAAAGTGCATCCTAGCAGCAGCATTTTTAGTGCATTTTAATGTATATTGGGCATCTTATCATTTAATGGATTTCTGTTATTTCCCAGAAAGTTATATTTATGGAATCAGTTAGTAATGACCTACTATGTCTGAAAAGAAAAATGAATAATAAGAGGAGAGGAAAGGCCTATGTCTTGTTGAATTCAGGGCTGCTCAGTGAAAAGACTATTACAGAGAATTTGATGAGACAGTTGTCTAAGATCATGAAACCAGGCCTCTAAATGCTAACTTGGGTGTCCACAATTTATCATTTCATAATTGAAATTGAGATTGGCAGGCTGTCCTCCAACTCACTCATTTTCCTCACCTGATGTTTTCTCGTCGAGCCAATGGACAAGTGCTGATGGGGGAGGAGTATTTTTGACAACTCGTACATTGTAAGGGAGACATCTTTCTGAAAAACAGACTGAGGCAACTGACAATTTTTATCTCCTCAGGGGCTCCACTGATCTTATTGCTTTGCAGGAGATTTTGACCTCTAGCTTCAACGATTTTTCTTTTCTTACTTTTGTTTTTTTGTAACCTTTTAATGTTGTAGGTTTTTTTGTTGTTGATTTTTAATATGGAGAGACAGTTTGCATTATACCTAGTGTGTGCAATGATCTTGTGAAATGAAGGACGAATTAGTTTGGATGTATAGTTTATTTAAAGTCATATTCAATCAGAAAAAAACAGTTTATAATATATGAACATCTGTTATTCCAAGTATAACACTTCTGTACGACTGATAAATAATAAAATAAATGAAATGCCAAAAAATAATCTTGATAATAATGAAATTTAAAATTGGAACAGTCCATAAGAACAATGTATTTCTTCCGTTGATCGTTTGAAGAGGATTTTTCAGAGTAAAAGTTTCAGCCAGTGACAGCTGAAAAATAATAACATAAGTCTGGTGCAGTTTCTATCAACTTGATACAGCTATCTTCACAAATTAAGAGCCACTTTTGCATGGCCAATTTGAAGGTATTGAGCGAGGGTCTTGACTGCAACAGGAATGTTATTCCAGAACTCCATAGTATCGGAAACTATTTTTGCCACACTGGATGGTATTGTATTGTGGAAGCACAAACTTACAAACAAATTTAGTGCAGAGTGGAAAGGTACCATTAAAATTTCCCCTCTTCAACTTTAAATTCTTCATTTTTTAAATACAATGATAGTCTCAGTCAAAATTTCAATGTGCACAATGGCAAAATGAGCTGAACGATGGGTCATTTTTCTATGTACTATATTCAGTTGCTGAGAAATTTGATGAAACGGTTGTCCACATGTATGGCTAGGATTTGAACTCAGATCCCTCAGTAGAGCTGGCCTGGCAGCAGTCCTGTCATTTTCTGTGGTATTTTGCAACAGGTTGAATAAATATTGTGTGGACGGTATATACGCATCAGTTCCAACTATCATTTAATTTGATTGAAATGAGTAATTAGGTTTTTATCGGCGATGACTAATTCATTCAATGAAAGCATTAACAAGTTTTAAGAATCAGAAGTTGAAATTACCGATTCACAGCTTGAAAATGTCAGATAGGTAGGAAGGCTGTAATAAAATAATCCCACGAAAAAATATGAAGACTGCTGCATGGCCCTCATTCTGTGAACTCAGACGCCAATGAGGGCCATGCTTGCTTGGCTACAGTAGAGCTAGCGGGTACCTACTAGACTCTAAGGTTGCCTGAGTATTTTGCTGTTGCGTATCAATTGTGGTGCTGCATGGTGTTGATTATTGGCAAAATATTTTTTGAATTAATATCGACTACAGTTAGTTTCATAAAATACGGTCGACTGTAGCTGTCTGTAGTGACCTGTACCTGGCAGTAATCTGAACATGCTAAAGTAAGTTGCTTCCGTCTACTTCTAATAATCGGCTTACATCTATCACCAGAAAAATATAAACCTTGGTAAATGTAAGAAATTAATCTTATATATCATAAATATGTACTTTTAGATCCGTTTTTGAGTAGCCAGCTATGACAGCTTTGTCTAGTTTCAATTTGACGGGCCGTTTTTAATGAAACTAACTGTATTGGTCCTTCGCACTGAAATTGGTTTGCATGGTGTGTGACATGTACTTGAGTAAACAGTCATGCAGTATCCATCAGGCTGGTAAATTTGGTGGGTATGAGACTACCCCTATGATTGGCTTGTGAAGCTAGTTGGGCTAAGCAGAAGTTTAACATTATATTGCACTTGATGGTCAAAGTAACTTTCACTCACAGAGTTCTCATAATGTGCTGTTCAGTACATGCTCATATTTTCTCTTGTGAAACCGATATTGTATGTACACAACCTTGACCCCAGCAGAGTAGAAAATGTGTAAAAGCTTCGACTTGTAACCCCCATTGACTGGTCATGTGACCTACAGGTGTTTCTTGCACCCTTGGGTCATGCTTGTCATCTTCCAACATCCATCATTCTTGTCAATTGTTTGGTTCTATTCAGGTTTCCTACTTGTTTATGAATGCAATGGTTTTATTGGTTAAGATACCTTTTATGCAAATTCTGTTCGAGTTTTTTTGGCACTTTGCTACCAAGAAATCACTAGCCAACACTGTAAAAGTAAACTGATCAAAACCAGGTGATTTGGACTTATTCGAGTGGGCTGATTCCAAATCTGAAGTAGGAAAGTCAGGATTTATGTAAGACATTTCAAATTTGTTAAGTTTGCAACACTCTTCGCTCACTCTGCAGCTGCCTCAGCATGAAGTCCATGCACTATGTGTGCACAATTTGGCATTAATGGTGAGGTCCCCTGAGGTGGTCTTTTCAGTGTAGCAAATACACTTGCAATAATACAACTGAGTCCAACATTCACTGGACCTAATGCTGGACCTTGTGGTTTTAATAGTGAAGTGGTCATAAATATGAGTTCCATTGTATTTATTATATCAGTATTTAAATTAATTATTACCTCACTTAGGGATGCGTAACTCTGAAATGATATGTAGTTCATCAGATATGTTACGTCAGTGAAGATAATTAAATACGTACACACCAAACTGAATGAATAGTAGGCGATGAAAGGCACCTCCCTGTAGTACACTATTGTAGTACCTCGTACAATGTGTAATGCACATGATAGTGAAAGCAGACATGCATGCAGTCAGCTGCTGATAACATGTCACTTATGATTGATGACTACCTATGCGTCTGAGAATAGTAATAGAACGTTTATTACTCGTGACAATAATGAGCTTAGCTAGCATGTCAGTTGCATGTATCAACATTCATAATGCGGTTTGCACACGTTATTCTGTTATATATATTTTATCTTTGTCCTTTTTTTGTGAGCATGCATTGAGTGGCATGCAATGGAAAAATGTGTAGGCCTGTGATAACCTGATAATGATGTTTACCATATTACTGATATATTATATACTGTTTGTCATGTTTTGTGTATAATTCATGACTTCTCTTAAATATGTCATATGATGGGCATTGATGGCTAAAATAAATTGACTTAATTGTTACACAGGGGCGGCATTATTAGTTACAATGTTGGTGATGCTCCATAATTGATATTATATATGAAAAATGAAATCATGGAGGAACGTGTGGACATTAATCTATTATAAATGAAAATGCACACAAGCAATTATCTGAAAGTAACAGCACTGACCAGGAAGCTGGTTATTTAGGTTACATATAAAAAGCAAGATGGGCAGATGTAATGATGAAATGATCAACTTTTAATGCTGAGTTGGGTAGCTTTCTCTGACCAACTTGTCATTAGGCAGTCGTAATGATAAGATGATTAAACAGTCTATTTGTCAAACTTACTTTTTTCCTCAGTAAATATTCTCTCGTACTAGGTTGTCATCTGGTAGACGTTTGGCCAGTGTAACGCATGTAACGTTTGTGTAACGTCGGGTTGACCTGGTAGATAGATAGACATAATAAAACTATTTGACTAAAGATTTGTTACCCGAGAATTGTCTATTTTTCATAGACACATTGAAGATTTCTTTGACTAGGCTGTTAGTCAAAGCAGCTAACTCGTCCGACAACTGCTAACTTGTTACACATTTTGGCTAATTAACGTGTATCTAATTTTACTTCGGTCTACTGCTTGTCAAGCTGCTAAAATTAACATATCTTGTTCACGGCAATTATAAGAAGTATTTTCACGACGTCATTAACAGCAGAATGGGAAGAATCTTCCTTTTCCTTCCTTTATCTCGGTCGTCTGCTTTGGAACGTCATGTTGATTGATGAGCTGCAGCTTTGGCGACACCTAGTGAGCAAAGGCAGAATTAGTCTCTGGCTCATTTACAGAAGTACTAAAGATAAGTCCTTTTGCATTGTTTACCAAGAATTGGGTTCAAGACCAAGGCTACGTTATTTATTTTCCAAGGTTACTTAGGGCCATTTTAAGATGAGGAAGTTAGCAGTGATTTGGCAGCCCCATCTCAGTATTAACTGGAAGAAAGTTCAACCTTGAAGAAGATGCCTATTTGTAAATAGCATGTTCAGAACCTGAGACATGGGAACCTACTAAGTCCATCGATGACATAGTGGCTACAATGAAACTCAACAAATGGGAATTTCTGTTTTTTTAAGTCGCTGAAATCTACTGAAATAATCTCAATATCGAGGTTGTCTTA
This sequence comes from Alitta virens, assembly GCA_932294295.1. Taxonomy (NCBI): domain Eukaryota; kingdom Metazoa; phylum Annelida; class Polychaeta; order Phyllodocida; family Nereididae; genus Alitta; species Alitta virens. The sequence continues at coordinate 25,342,422 of OW028580.1, read as the reverse complement.
ATCCTGGATCATTTTGTCATTCCAACGACATGGATAAGTGGTCTTTAAATCGATGTGATCTTGATATTATGTGGTCTTAATTTTAGAGTACTTCGTCAATATAGTATGGTTTCAATCATACACACAAATTGAACGGTTTCACTTGTCTGTTCTAAAACATTAGTGGACCTGTCCTTAAAAATTAAACTATATGCCAAATATTTTCAAAAATAAAAAATAAATACACATAGCTACCGTGCTTTTAAATTTTATGTCAAAAAGAAGACAGTTGAGGCTTATATTGAGGAATCAGATATGCCACAATGTTACAAATTTAATATGCCTACAAATCAAAACAACTTGTCATAATCTTCTATACACAAATTTCCTTCGATTACTTTTTCTTCCAGATTACATTTAATACATTTTTAATTGTACTCTTCCTTAAAGTGGCATGTCATTAAGCCTTGGGGAAGAGTGGTTTTATTCAATAAACACAAACAAGTGGCCATAGACGCACTGGAAATGTGTCTGGCTAGGCTGTTTGTTAAAACAGCTAACTTAATTTGACTGATGGTAAAATTTTACTATTTCATCATTATTAAATTCTACATTTTCTGTTGAGCATAATATTCTAGTTATATAAAATTATTTGTTGGTGCTTTTTAAACAGTATAATTACTATTATTTGTTTAGTTCCGGCGGCTTTAGAATTTCTTAGACAGACTATGTAATGTTGATTAGTATTAGTCATAATATAGCTCTACTTATTTAATTATTTTAACTGTTGATCCATGTATTTCTATTATCTTTTTATTTTTTGCCATTTGTTATTTTGTCATGCTGACACATGTATCAATTTAATATTTTGCTGTCAATAAAAATCTATATCTAAAATTAAATAGCTACAACAGAATTTCCACTGTTTTTAAAATTGCATCATTCTTTGAAGCTTATTGGAAAAAGCATTTATATTGTGTCAACAGACAAACTATCTTAGTGCAGTAATCATGAAACTCGCCACCATGCATTAACAACAGTGACCTGAGACAAACCACCTTTTTGGACTAACAAGTGGGCAATGTTCTGACACACAGAAATGTTCAAGATAGCCAGAGTAATGGGCCATACTTACACATTGTTTGGCTAACACTATTTTAGCTGCTTGCTTACACAACCAGGAGATACTAACCATATGTTAGTGATGGTTAGGGGCGAAATACATGCAAGGCTGGTATGCATAGGAGAAAAATTGGATTGGGTGGGGAGCGGGGGCTGCACCATGGTTGCCATATCAGTGAAGCCATTTGGTTAGTAACAGTAATATATCCCAGCATGATCCATATTTTAATATCAGTCCTTACAAGCCAGACTGAGCTAGACTGAGATAGACCAACTGCTACTAAACAAAATTGTCTCCCATTGTCGAGGCAGGCCCTTAGCCAATGGGAGCCCTAGATTCTCATGACGTCATCTAGGGTTTATTTTTTCACATCTATGGTATCTGCTGTGAGATAGCTTCAGCTTCTCTGTGCAGCATTGGTATTTGTGCTTCTGCTGGTGGGATTTGCCAGTAATATGTTGCATCGACACGATGTTGGGTCCGCGTCGCCAGTGTCGGATCATCCGATGGGAGTTTTCATACATTTTCATTTTTCATGAAATTTCGTACATTTTCATGTAATTACTTCTATTGCGATGTCACGATTTCTATAATTTTGATATATTATTTACAATAACAACTTAAATTTTTTAACTGATTAGTTATCCAAGGGTGGCTGCACCATAGCCCTTCTCGGGCTCTTGTAGCCACATCCTCGCAACTAATTTTTGTGTATAATCCCTACATAATGTTATACAAAATAGAACATTAAATATTCTTGTTTTGTATTTATCCATTTGTTCTATATCATGTTTTTAAAGTTGCTTGGATATAAAATAAAATCTAAAAATCCTTGAACCAACATGTTGCCAGGTTCAATTCCTAGTTGAGCCTATGTTGGATGGCTGTTTCATCCTTCGTCTCATTGCCATGGTCCCTACCTGTCCTAATTAGCCCATCAGGTGCAGAAATACAGGACGTAAAGCCCTAATCCATCACCACCGCCAACGTGTTGCCGACCTGGAATAACATATCTTCTTTCATTATGCCTCCAGAAGAAACATGATAAAAATTTTAACTGGAAACCCTGTTTAATAAGGGCATGCATTTGTGTGAGGTTCTTGATGAGGAGCCAAACAATGAAATTGGCAATCAGTAAAGGTTGCATAGAAGCCCAAATGGAAGGTCATTCATCTTTGTAAGCCTATGAAGGTGTCACAATTGATAGATATATTCCTTTCAACACTCATAAAGTTGGGACTACAAAGAAAAATTATTCTTGACTTTCTGGTCAGAGGTGTGGAGTGATATAAATAAATGATCAGGTTATATTTCGGGACTGGTGCAGCTACTTTATACCTTTTTAGGGTTGCTACGAAAATATATTGTTTCCAATAGAAAATAGTTGTTTGATACGGAAGCCTAATTTCGTAATTACTTTTTGTAATTACCACAAAACTTTTTATAATTACCAATAGTTTTTTTCGTAATTATCAAAAGTTTTTTTTCCACATAATTACCAATAGTTGTTTCTTAATTACTTTTTATTCGTAATTACCAAAAGTTTTTTTTTCTTTTTCGTAATAACCAAATGTTTTACCGTAATTACCAAAAGTTTTTTTTCGTAATTACCAAGTTTTTTCGTAATTACAAAATGTTTTTTTTCGTAATTAAAAAATGTTTTTTCCCCCGTAATTACCAAATGTTTTTTTTTCGTAATTACCAAATGTTTTTTTGTAATTACCAAATGTTTTTTTCGTAATAACATTGTATATTGATAAAAGAGAAACTATGTTTTCTGCATTTGCTAAATATTGCTGACAGCATTATAATACATAACAAACACCAACTTTATATGCAAAACCTCCAATTTATTTATTCATTTATGTAATGATGGCACCCTCTCCGTATAATAACTGAAGTCAGTAATCTTGTGTATATTTAAAAACTTCAATTTGAAGTTGACTTTAGATCTGTTTTGTACATATGGACCTCCAGTGTTTTTAATTGAATTGCCATAATTACAACAGTGATACATTACAGTATTGTATTATATCAAAAACCTTATCATTATTGTGCCATTTTGTTATTTTTCTTTTTACTTGTAGTGCTCTGTGTGTTCTTAAAAAAAAACCTGCAATTTATTTGAACTGGGTACCTGTAAAATGGTGTGGTGATTATCAGAATCTCATATAGCAAGTTTTTAATGTTTCAAATCAGATTGAACTTGTCACAGTATAGCATGGAGCTAAGAACACAAACAATGCATCAATCACATAGGAGCACACAAAGTACATTAGACATTTTAGACATTTTATTATTGACCAACACTTAAGTACATTAATTTACAAGTATACAAATAGCACGTGATACAAAAATAACATATATTGTGTTGGAAGGGGATACATCCGAGTATTTACAAAATACCATTACCCAAGGGTTGATTTTCCCCCTATTATATTTAACATTTAAAATTTATTATAAATAAAGTAACAAAAAAAGAAAGAAAGAAAAAAAACAAGGGCAAAAGAAAAAAAAGCATTTATAGAATACAATATCAAACAATTATGATCACATAGATAGAAAGTCGAAGGTCTTTTGTGGCCTCTACATGTCGATAAAAGTAATTCATTCATTCATTAATGGATGTTTAGTTAGTAGCTATGAAAGTGTCAAGTTAATTCACACAAAATTCAGTTGAAAAAAGTGACCACAATTGAGTTGTGCATGAGTTAATTGCTATTGGCCAAATATCTCTAGGTTTTTACTTTACAATTAGCATTTTTATTAAACACAGTCAAACTACGCTGCCAAAAACTACTATCTGCCAAAAAAAGTTTTTTTCGTTATTACGAAATTTATTTTGGTTGGCAGCAATACACTTCCGTAGTTTAAGGAGAAGCAGTAAGAAAAAAAGCACCATAATGTGACTACCCCTGTCATTCTGACATTGGATCGTTTGTTGTTAACTTGCAGTTCTTTTTTCACAATTATGTTTTCTAAATATTTTGGTTATACATAGTAAATTATGCTGACCTCTGTATAAGTAAGTTCTGCTGACCTTACAACTGCATTCTAGTCTAAAATTACTCGGCCTTGAAAAATGTGGTAACCACAGGGGCACAGGAGCTCACATCACACCAGCGCTATCACTGTGGTTGCCTATTGCTAAGTACACATTACATTTTGGTGGAGTGAGGCAGTAGTGATCTGGCTGGCCAACTCCATGCCCTGGTGGGGTTTAAGTCCTGTGAGGGTTTTAACCTTATTATATACATAATCACCTAAATCCATTACACAATCCTGGTGTAGTAGTTGACTCGACATCGTCCACAAAATCGGGCCAGTGTCGTTTCTACATCGGTTTGACGTCACCGACATCGCACTGACGTCGGTAAGATTTGAAATGCTATCTGGGATACACTGGATCATGAAATCAATCAAGAAATTGTGCATGAAGGAACTGTTGGTTGATTGGGTCACAATACTTACATTAAAAATAGCAAAGCCAGATCGATCTACATCATTCCAATTTTTTATTTTATTTAGAAGAATCAGCAATACAAATACATATAAACCGATGCAGGTAACAATGATAGCTTTCTCGACGTGTAGTGGTGGCTGTCATCAGACTGATGTCTAGTCAGTGAGGCATGTTATCTGGGGACTCCTGTTGTATGAATGGCATTCCAAATTGGCCCAGCATCGTTTCCATATAGGCCACTGGAATGCTATCTGGGACCCTGATAAAATTAAATTGGATTAACACTGGCCTGGTGTTGGCGCAGTCTGATTGGCCAGACAATGCAATATCTGTCCAACATAGCTCGATTTGGTCATGACCATTTGGCTTTCTAGGTACAGTGAGTTTCCATATAACGCTCACACGAGTGCAAATTAAGTGGTCTTGCTGGTGAGGTGGTCTTATTTGAGAGATACAATATCATTTCGCAGATACAGGGGCATTACATTAGAAGTCTTACACAGTCAGTGCTCACCTTCACATGGTGTTCTACTTTACACAGAAAGGAATTCCTCAGTTCTTTTTTGCAGAGGAAGTACTTCGATGAAAGATGGAACCACATGCTGTCTGCTCTTGTTTAATACCCTGCCCTAAGTCATAATTAGATTATCGCCAAGATATCAACGCCAAAAGGCTACTAACCACATTTTGCAAGTGCCAGGAGGTGGCTGCATGTACATGACACATCTAAAAGGTGGCTATTTTACAGGTTCTACGTGCATGTCAAGTTGTGGCATAGGGATCGTCAATGGTTAGGATGTACTAGGGGGGTACTGAATCATTGGTTTTTAATTTTTTTATTATTTTGCAATTTGTTACTGGTCTGAAGCTTTTAGTTTATATGACCAGCTTTCACAGGCAGACGTAATGATGAGATGATAGGCTTGGAGTCCACCACGTAACACGCAATATATTTACCCCATGGGTGGGGTCTTTTACTTGCCTCGGCATTAACACAGTACAAGGCACCTCCAATTTGACATCTCACGCGAATGACATCTGGCCGAAATGTGGCTCATGAAGAGTTCCCCTATTATAAAGATCTTAGATTTTTTATTGTGACTAGAATGACTGACCCCTATTTTGACTGACAATGTAGTCAACTTTAACAAATTAGTCAGTTTTAGTCCTGCCTCTTTTATTTTTTTATTTACTTATCCTTTATCGATTATTTCTTTATTTCTTTCTATATGTTACTGATTTTATTATACATGCGATTGACAAACTACTCCCAAATGTCCTGTGTATATCATTTTAAAGCCAGTTTTCATCAAAACCTTTTAATCTGATATATGTCGTTGGGATTGTTAGGACATATAACTTAATATTGGATTTTCACAGAAGGTTCTCTGTATTTTCTCCTGGTGGATAAGAAAGAATACTGCAATTCTATTGGCTCAAAAGGTTCCCACCATTTAATCTGATTGGCTGAAGCAAAGTGCATCCTAGCAGCAGTATTTTAAGTGCATTTTGATGTATATTTGACATATTATCATTTAGTTGATTTCTATTAATTCCCAGAGAAAATTATATTTATGGAATCAGTTATGCCCTACTATATCTGAGAAGCAAACTGAGTATTAAGAGGAGAGGAAAGACTTATGTCTTGCTGAATTCAGGGCTGCTCAGTGAAAAGACTCTGATTATGTGATTAGGGCAAATAGATTCAACAAACAATATTACACTGCAAAGCGGAGAACAGCAAACAGCTAGCATATCCAGTTCACTTGGTTCAGGTTGTTTTTGTGTCTTTGGATTTTGACATTGAAGCAGCTGACAGCTGATTCCACATCAATAGCAGCTTTATTCACACATGTGGAATGGAACCCATGTCAGCCCAAGGAACAGGTGAGACTGATAGTACCACAGGTTCACTTGTTTAATGCATATGATTGTGTTTGGCATGTGGAGGGAAGCTCAAAGACTAGTACTTACGAAAGCCTGGAAGGAACTTCTTAGTTCTTACTTCTTAGTCTTAGGTCTTTTCACTTCTCAACAAAATGAGTAGGACACAATTATACAAAGTTCTGTTATACGCCAATGCTCTGACATCACTTAATCCCAGTAGCATTGAGACCTTAAACAATCATATATCCAATTTTGAAAAAACTAAGAAGTAACAAGTAAGAACTAGGAACTGAAAAGTAGGAAGTAAGAAGTAGGAAGTAAGAACTAAGAAGTCCCTCACAGGCTTTCGTAGGTACTAGGTACTACATTCGTAGTATCATTTTGTAAGTATATATACTGTAAAATACATATTATTAGTAACACTTCATGTCAGCCATCATGAAACAAAGCTCTGCTTGTGTAATGTGTATGGTTCAAGTATTTGTTGTAAAAATTACGGTTAAATTGCAAGACAACCACAGACACTTGTTACAGTGCAGTGCAGGTTTGGGGTCAATTGCTGTACTTAGACTCAGTACTTGGACTTAAGTAGAGAATGATTATAACAATGCACATAAGTAAGGATCTGGCTAACATGAACACTATAGCCTCATGCGAACTGTAGTCTAGGGTTTTCCAAATGAAATCCTAGATACTAGATTTAAACTAACCTCTCAACACTAATTACAACCTCTAGCCAAGCAAATCTATAAATAGGCAGCCCCAGGGCCTTAACTTAGATTTTGAAATTTAGGAAATTATTCTATTACTTTGTCCGACTGCATGTATCGATCAATTGCATCAAGTAGACTGCTCTGACTCTGGGTGGGGCCCTAGCTCAGTGGTAGTGCACTAGGCTTCCAACTAGGTCCTGGGTTCATTTCCCGGTGAGCCTAAGTTGGATGGCTGTTTCATCCATCATCTCATTGCCATGGTCCATGCCTGTCCTGATTAGCCCAACAGGTGTGCAGAAATACAAGACGTTAAGCCCTAATCCACCCACCCACCTGCGCTGTTACTGAATAAAGTCTCACTTCAAGATTTAGCAATACTTCACTGTGTTGTCTTACCATGCACACATCCTGTATTGTATATGGAGACTGCCGTGTGAACAGTTGATGTTGCTTGTTCTGTGCCTCGTTACCATGACATGATAGTAGCTAAATTAATCAGGAGTAATTTATCTAAAATGTATTATACTCCAGTTTTCATATTCAGAATAGTTTAAAATTGGGCTGCAAATCAAAATATGAACGAATGAATATATGATACAATGATAAAATGAATGGAAAATAGATAGCTTACGGGATAAATTACTTAATAAAAAGAAAAATTGAAACAGAAAAAATTATGTCATTGAATAAGTATATATATAATTTTTATTGACAGTATTATGTCAAATATGACATTTGTCGCAACATCAATACATTAAAATTCAACAGAAAATTTTGCAAAACATGAGTACACTGTACATTTTAAAATAAAATAAATAGAAATTCATTAAAAGAAGAGAAAAAATAAAAATAAATTTATTAAGGGTTCCAGCCACCAAGTGAAAGTTATGTACATAGATGATCATAGTTAACATCATATCAGCAATTCTATGTACTATATAATATTGTTTTACATACACATTTATACATGGAAGTGGATGTAGGCAGATATATCATCACATACAGTGGTAACCTAGGTATATACATTATACAATATCAGAACGAGGCACAGAACGAGCAACATCAACTGTTCATACGGCAGTTTCCATATACAATACAGGATTTTGTCCTAACACGTTATGTCTACAGTTTCAAGCAGTTTATATACAGTTGTTCTGGGAGATTTGTTCTATGCAACCCTAGGAGAGGGATGATTGCAAACTTAGACATCAGCATTTAAAAGAAATCTACCTAGGACTTTCAGCAGCTCAGGCTCCTTAGAAGTCATTATCCCTGTAAACTTTCCTATGTTATGAAAAGACAATGTATTTCATCTTCTAGTTCATTTACATTACATTTTATGCAGAGTCTGAGCTGGTTCTGAATCTAGCAATCTTATTATATGCCTTCCTATTTAGGTTTATAAGTAAATAGGGTTCTAACCTAAAGTCATTTTAAAAAAGTTTATAGGTCCTAAGCTTTCGTTGGTGTGTTGTGTTATTAATTTCTGCATCTAGGGTTATACACAATTATTCAATATATCACTCCCTTTGCCAAACCAACTATACTGGCCTTGTACAAGAAAATCTTTTTGAATTTTAAGACATCTCTTTAATAATTCACTATCAGGTAACTTCTTATGGTAATGACCTAAAAAATGCAACTGCATGCAACATTAACATGTTTGCGGACAACTAAAGTATCTTTTTTCAGGAGCCCTCGAAGGTCCTCGGCCTCCACGCGGCGCGGGTGGAAACACTAAGGGTGAAGTCCTCTATCCCCAGTGGCTAAAACAGGACAGTGCGCATTGCACAAGCTGCTCCAGCTATCCAACGCAGACAATTATTGATTTTTTACATGCTTCTGGTTTCTACTACCAACTATAGATAATCAATCTTACCCTAGAGAGCCTCTACATAGCCCACTCAGGTGCTGATGAGGCGTTAAACAAAAACACTAACTAACTAACTAAATAGATAAATGCCACACTGCCTTCATTTTACCCAAACTGGTTTAATTTTTGTAATTTTAATAAGTTTTGAAATGAACAACAAACCAATCATAGCAGGAGGTTTACAAGTTTTATTCTTCAAATGTATTACACAATTGTACTAAAATAACATGGACAATTTTCCTTTGAAATATACTTCGCTGAAACGTTGTGTTCACAAAATAAAAAAAGCATGCTTCAATGTGTCTCGATTGGAAATTTTCATCTATTCTTCTGAAACTCAAAAAATGTTTTGAAGAATAAAAGTTATTCGCAAAAACCTCCTCGAATGCTGACTTTTAGCTGCTTGCAATTCAATATCAGTAACTCGAATAGCTTGGAAGGCTTGAGTAACTCGAATAGCTTGAGTAGCTTGGGTAGCTGGAGTAGCTTGGATAGCTGGAGTAACTCGAATAGCTTGAGTAGCTTGGGTAGCTGGAGTAGCTTGGATAGCTGGAGTAGCTTGGGTAGCTGGAGTAGCTTGGGTAGCTGGAGTAACTCGAATAGCTTGAGTAGCTTGGGTAGCTGGAGTAGCTTGGAAGGCTTGAGTAACTCGAATAGCTTGAGTAGCTTGGGTAGCTTGAGTAGCTTGGGTAGCTGGAGTAGCTTGGATAGCTGGAGTAACTCGAATAGCTTGAATAGCTTGGGTAGCTGGAGTAGCTTGGAAGGCTTGAGTAACTCGAATAGCTTGAGTAGCTTGGGTAGCTTGAGTAGCTTGGGTAGCTGGAGTAGCTTGGATAGCTGGAGTAGCTCATATAAATGGATCCACCTGAGTAAATCGAAAAGCTTGAATAGCTTGAGTAGCTTGGAGAACTTGAGTATCCTGGATAGCTTGAGTAGCTCATATAGCTGGATCCACTTGAATAGCTTGAGTAGCTTCCATCGCTTGATTTACTCCCATAGCTTGATGTGCTTGCACGACCCTCCGAGCAGACAAGAAGAGCAGTCACAAGGAAAACAAGTCCTATCAAATTCTTCATTGTAGCTTGTTCTCAGTAGGCAATTAACAGCTTCTATGTTCATGAGTGATTGTAAAACCATTTATATACAAGACTACAAGTGACAGCTGTTTAAGGATAAGGAGCTTAATGAAAGTTTTAGTATGTTTAATCTAGGATTAGTTAAACATTTTAGAATTAAAGCTAATTACCATTATTGAGCAGCAGTTAATTAATAAGGGTTCAGAGGAAAACGACTTTTGTCCCTGCCTTAATCAACCACTCTGTGGGCTCGTGAATATTTTTTTCATTAGCCTAGTAGAGATATCATTCAGCAATAGAAGAAATATTTCCAAAAGCAAGAGAAACTGACAACACAATTCACAGGCTATTAGTAAGAAATCAATGGTTCATGAAGGTTCAAATAAACAAATTCTGCTTGGTGTAGCAAAGATAACTTTTATAACTACAAGTAAAAAATAGAATAGTATTCCTTTGAAATATTGTTGAATATTTAAACATAAAATATTTTAGAAATCTTAAATACCAGTCGGGTGCAATTGTTTTCTTCACAAGTGCCAAGCTAATGACATTGTGTTGTTGCAGAATTCCCTAAATATGCTACATTCTGCAGTCAAGCTTACAGTTTATATCTGAATTTTTGGTGCCAAAACAGTTTAGATGACAAAAAAACTAAAATTCTACAAACAATTAAAATTTTACAACTTGCAAAGAAGACGTTTTGTATGGAAGGGCTGATTTGTACATGTAAAATGCTCATTGACTGATACTAGGCAAGCAAAATAAAGAAGAAATAGCATGCAATATTAAGTTCAGTTGTAGTGTAAAGCCACTGTCACACGGGCCGGTTGTGCCGTAGTGAACCCGTAGTATTACGTAATAGTTGCCGAAATCGCTACCCGGCTCGAAGCCGGCGGCCCCAATACGGCCACCCGTGGATACCCGTGGATACCCGTCAAGCACCCGTGGGACCCTTGGCCAAGCCGCGAAACCCGGCCCCGGTAGCCGGTTGTGCCATGCTTGCATGGCACAACCGTAGAAATCTCACGGGTGTAAAAAAAAAAAAAAAAACCCGTGGAAGCCGGCGGGTGGCCCGTAGAAGCCGGCGGGTGGCCCGTAGAAGCCGGCGGGTGGCCCGTAGAAGCCGGCGGGTGGCCCGTAGAACCCGGCGAATTATTCGTCCCTAATTTCACCCCGGCGGCTTGTTGAGGGGTTCTACGGGTAACCCGCCGGCTTTCACGTGTAACCCGCCGGCTTTCACGTGTAACCCGCCGGCTTTCACGTGTAACCCGCCGGCTTTTTGCTACCAGCGTCAGCGTAGGCAGGGAGGTATATACTTTAAAAAGGCTGCTGCTCCTCTAATATTAGTCCGATTTTCCTCAAATAAAGACTGAATGGCAGTATAGCTCATACTGATTCCATACGTATTTTCGGATTTAAAAAAACCCGAATATTAGGCGAGATATTTGTCTGAGAAGGCAGTTGTCTTGCGGCGGCTGCTGCTCCATTTATATTAATCCGATTTACGTCAAATCAGGACTGAATTGTAGTATAAATCATACTGATTCCATATGTGTTTTCGGATTGAAAATAGACCAAATATTAAGCGAGATATTCGTCTGAGAATGTAGCTAGGTTGGCGGAGGCAAACAGTGGTGCTCTCGCAGACGTCCGCGCCCTGACTGTATCAATGCAGGAAGGGCTGATCCCTTCTATAAAAGGCTGCTGCTCCCCTAATATTAGTCCGATTTTCGTCAAATTAAAACTGTATTGTAGCATAGTTCATACTGATTCCATCATGTTTTCGGATTGAAAATAGACCAAATATTAAGCGAGATATTCATCTGAGAATGCAGTTCTCTGGCGGCGGCCAGGTTGCCTTGTGTATGGTCATGACTTGAATGGTGTGGTCAATATTTTTGACCATGATATATATACATTGTTTGGATGGGCTTTATTGCAATTCATTTCTACTCAGTCTGCCAACTGCCATGACCGTTATGTCAATTGTTGAATGATACAAAGAATACAGCAAATGCTCAATACATGTGTCAATTGCCTAAATTGGGGTTATTTGACCTGTCATTTCATGGATTGTTCAAAGATGACACAGTAATTGCTATTAGCATTTTGAATGATATAAAGAATGGGTGTAGAGAATACAGCAAATGCTCAATACATGTGTCAATTGCCTAATTGCCTAAATTGGGGTTCTTTGACCTGTCATTTCATAGTTTGTTCAAAGATGACACAGTAATATGACATTGTCTTGATTGTCATTCACAATTACAAATAGATGTAATTGCTTTCATTAATTAAAAACAATATATTGTATTGTAATTACCAGGCAATGATTATATTTGTATATTGGTATTTTTTTTATACATGTGAACATTCTTATCTTTTTGTAAAATTTAAATCTAATATTGATATTGTAATTAGTATTTGTGATTTGATCTGTGATTTTATTTGCTATTTTTTATGTACTTATATGGACCAAATATTAAGCTAGATATTCTATATTATATAATAAGCATATAAATCTATCTGTCTCTCTAAACTATCTGTCTATCACATATTCGATTTTCGTCAAATAAAGACTGAATTATTCAGGGAAATGTGTAGAATTTATATAATAGTTAAGGTGGGGAAAATTAATGGAGTATACTAGGCACAAACAAGAATATTCTTGTTAATAAAGTTAGTAATACCTCATAGAATATAGATACGTAGATAGACAGATAGTTATAAGATCTTCACCTAATAATATGTTACTATCAATAATTCATTAATTCGTAATCAATAAAAAACGAAAATAAAACAATGTTTGTTTGCTTGTTGCCAATAAAATTCCGACTTGATAAAGATGTCTATGGAGCTATAACAACTATCTATAGATAGATATACTCTAGTTTATATAAATTATCAATATTTCGTTGTTGTTTCTGAAAATAATCCAACTGAAATTAATATTGATATTGCATGTTCCATCCATGATCAAAAAAATCTCCCTCTTTAATATGCATATTAAACAGGAATCAGTTGAAATTCAGAACTTCAATTCATGCTTGTGATCAATGATGAAAAAGCATGACTTACCCCATTCTTTGTATTATTCAAAATGCTAATAGCAATTGACATAACGGTCAAGGCAGATTGCTATTACATATATAGGTTAATTGACTTTACAAAACCAAAGGAAAAGTCCTTCCCATTGGCCAGTTGGCAGAATGAGTAGAAATTAATTGCAATAAAGCTCATCCAGACAATGTATATATAATGGTAAAAAATATTGACCACACCATTCAAGTCATGAACATACACAGAGCACCTTGCAGCCTTCTCAGACGAATATCTTGCTTAATATTTGGTCTATTTTCAATCCGAAAACACCTATGGAGTCAATATGAATTATACTACAATCCAGTCTTTATTTGACGAAAATCGGACTATTAGGGGAGCAGCAGCCTTTTAAAGAAGCGCTCAGCATTGATACAGTCCCGGCGCGGACGTCTGCGAGAGCACCACCACGCAAACCTAGCTACCTTCTCAGACGAATAACTCGCTTAATATTTGGTATATTTTCGATCCGAAAACAGATATAGAATCAGTATAAACTATACTACAATTTTAGTTCTTATTTAACGAAAATCGGACTAATATTAGGGGAGCAGCAGCCTTTTAAAGTATACTCCTGGAAGCTGCGAGCTACTCCTACTACTCGCCGGCTTACTCCTACAACTCGGCGAGTAACCCGTAGAACCCGCCGAGTAACCCGTAGAACCCGCCGAGTAACCCGTAGAACCCGCCGAGTAACCCGTAGAACCCGCCGAGTAACCCGTAGAACCCTCCGAGGCACCCGTAGAACCCGCCGAGGCACCCGTGGAAGCCGGCGGGTATTCCGGCGGGTTACCCGTAGCACCCGGCGGGTAACCCGGCGGGTGCTGCCCCGCCCCTTTTTGCTGCCAGAACCGGTCGCCAAACCGGCGGAAAGAGCTGTTACATAACTATTACGTAATACTACGGGTTCACTACGGCAAAACCGGCCCGTGTGACAGTGGCTTAATATCCCAAAATAGTACTTTAAGAAAATGTATACATTCCCCAAATATCAAAATTCATTTGGCTAGTCATCCCACTTAATGACTGATGTCGATACACTAACCTTTTCAATTCTTCTTGATAACCTCTTGACAATACTGGGGTTTTTTTTACACCTGACCAAAAATTGCAGTTGACAACTGTTTCATATAATGGACACTTTTGTTCATACAATTTGCAGGCATGTCATTTTTGTAGAGACCTGAAACGTTATCATTTTGAAGGACTGCTGTATTTTTTTAAAGGGGAACAAACCAGCATTAATTGATAAATAATGAAAATCAGATTACCTATATATTAATCTTTGTATTTTTCATTATTATAGTATAAACTATTTATTGTATCAGTATACCAAGAGTATGAATAAAGATGATATATATATATATATATATATATATATATATATATATATATTGATGTTTTAATCCTAGCATATTTGAAATGGTATTAAATTGATATGTGAATTAATTTGGATTAAAATTAATTGGAAAAGCCACATGTAATTTATATTAGAACACCCAGATTATATTGATGATCAAATAGTGAATATATTGCTAAAAAATCCAAATGACATTATTAATTTCTCCAAAAAATTTTTTTTGTTCAGCCTGGTTTGGATGACAAACAGCAGCACATGCCAAAAACAAATTAGGTGAATATTTAAGACTTAAGTGTACATATAGTTGCAAATATGAAGGTACATGGAGTAAATCCCAACCCAACAAGTTGATACTCTAAAGCCCCTTTCACACTTAGCCAGTTTTGCCATAGTGAACCCGTAGTATTACATAACGGTGACGTAACGCGCTTCCCGGCTCCAACCCGACGGCTACCCGTGGATACCCGGCGATACCCACCAGGTGACTCCTGGGACCCGTGGCCAAGCCGGGAAACTCGGGCCCGGTAGCCGGGAGAGCCACGCTTGCATGGCTCACCAGTGGCAAACTCCCGGGTGTCCAAAAATTCCAAAAAGCCAGCGGATTACCCGTGGAAGCCGGCGGGTCACCCGTGGAAGCTGGCGGGTCACCCGTGAAAGCCGGCAGGTCACCCGTGGAAGCCGGCAGGTCACCAGTGGAAGCCGGCAAGAAGCCGGCGAGTTATCCGTCCCTAATTTTACCGGTAGTAAACCCGGCGGTTTACTAGGAGTAAGCCGACGGGTAGTAGGAGTAACTCAACGGCTTCCAGGAGTAACCCGCCGAGTTGTAGGAGTAACCCGCCGACTGCTACCAGCGTCAGCGTAGGCAGGGAGAAGGGTTGTATATACGTTAAAAGGCTGCTGCTCCCCTAATATTAGTACTGATTCCATACATGTTTTCGGATCGAAAATAGACCAAATATTAAGCGAGTTATTTGTCTGAGAAGGCAGCTAGGCAAACAGTGGTGCTCCCGCACACGACCGCGCCCGGACTGTATCAAAGGCTGCTCCCTTAATTTAATATTAGTCCGATTTTCGTCAAATAAATACTGGATTGTAGTATAGTTCATACTGATTCCATACGTGCTTTCGGATCGAAAATAGACCAAATATTAAGCGAGATATTCTATATTAAATAATAAGCATATAAATCTATCTGTCTCTCTAAACTATCTATCTACATATCTATCTACATATCTATGTAACTAACTGTCTACATTAAAGAACAGCGATTAATGTTGGGGGCGTTTAACTATTATATAAATTCTACACATTTCCCTGAACAATTCAGTCTTTATTTGACGAAAATTGGACTAATATCAGGGGAGCAGCAGCCTTTTAAAGTATAAAAAAAATCAATAAAAAATGAAAATAAAACAATGATAACATTGTGAGACATGAGCTATCATAACATAAGTAATTCAATTCAATTAGCCGAATGTTAAGAAGTCCTTCACAAAGGTTAATTGTCATTAGTCAATTGCAATTAACCTGGATTACAGGTTTAATGTCATGTCCTATTCAATTCACAATTAAAAAGAAGCCACTTTGAACATCACACATATCTGAGTGTCAATTGTCATTTAGTATAAAGGTCATAATGAATTGTATATAGTCTGATTTTCGTCAAATAAAATTTATATAATAGATAAGGTGAGGAAAATTACTGGAGTATACTAGGCAAAAACAAGAATATTCTTGTTAATAAAGTTAATCATACCTCATAGAGTATAGATATGTAGATATGTAGATAGACAGATAGTTATAAGATCTTCACCTAATAATACGTTACTATCAATAATTCATTGAATCGTAATCAATAAAAAATGAAAATAAAACAATGATAGAAACTATCTATAGATAGATATACTCTAGTTAGAGTAATCATTTCGATATTTATTTCATTTTATATAAATTTTTAATATTTCGTTCTTGTTGTTGTTTCTGAAAATAATCCAACTGGAATTAAAATTGATATTGCATGTTCCATCCATGATCAAAACAAATTATAGACAATTTCCCTCTTTAATATGCATAATAAACAGGAATCAGTTGAAATTCAGAATTTCAATTAATGCTTGTGATCAATGATGAAAAAGGATGATTTACCCCATTCTTTGTATCATTCAAAATGCTAATAGCAATTGACATAACGGTCACGGCAGATTGCTATTACATATATAGGTTAATTGACTTTTACAAAACCCAAGGAAAAGTCCTTCCCATAAGCTAGTTGGCAGAATGAGTAGAAATGAATTGCAATAAAGCTCATCCAAACATTGTATATATGATGGTCAAAACTATTTGACTGTACACTTTGAAAATGCCAAAGAGAAAGGCATCCGTCCAGCAAATATTAAGCGAGATATTCTATAGCTATTTTCTAGTCTTTTCAGTTTATTCCAGTGTTTCCAGCAGTCAGCTTGGTTTTCATATTCTCTCTATTCAGCTGCGGGAACTGCCTTTTTTTTTCGTTGTATTTAACTGCTTATATTGTTTGCATAATATATTTTTATAAGGGATGGAAATGATGTTTTGAGAATCCATTTATCAATTTACGCAAGTCTTTACATTCATCATCGAACCACTTATTTGTAGGAAATGTATTTTTGGAGGATCTAGATCTCTTTTTTGGGAATGTTTGCTGCATGCTATCTGTAACATGTTTGTATACAGTATCTATTATTACATCACTGTCTGTATTATCTGTGATATCACAACATAGTTTGTAGTGTGTACAGTGAGCTTTCTCATCGTCATACTTTGAGAGATACTCATTAAGCTTATTCTTATCAAAGACATATTTAAATGCTACATTTTCTGGCTTTCTGCATGAAGGATTATGATTATTAATTATTGTATATGAGGTCACTTCATTCCAAAAGTGCAAGGGTGTATGATCTGATTCTGTAAGTTTACAACCTATATCAAACTTTTGCAAATTGCTGAACATTTTTTCACTACATAATAAATAGGTAATCAACAACACTTTGTCCCCTAGGTGTGTCACAAGTGAACTGATCAGTTTCACTGGCATTATAAAAGCCATTAATTTTTCTCAGATTACTAGCTCTATAGTCAGAGATCAATGAGATAAAGCTACAAATAAAAACGAGTGAGTAAAAAGAAAAAAAGATAAATGGGAAACAAAAACCGATTGTTTTTAGAAGAAATTTTATCACATAATGATCGAAGCTTTATCACATAATGATCGAAATAGTATCTATAATCATCTCAAAGTAATGTTTCCAATTTTGCAAGTCACACACACGCAGCATGCAAACAGGACGCAAAATATCATTTGTGGCTTGGATGATTTTTTAAGAGTGGGAGGCACAATTTTCCCAGTGTAAGAGGACCACAATTTGTAGGAGGACATTTGAACCACGCTCCAAATTGAAATGAAATTGGAATAATTTCCAATAAAAATCCGGACATAGTGATGATATGATTTCCTTAATTTCAGGATCTTGGTGACTAAAAATGTTGTCGGATCAAGTTGGAATACTGTCTTGTTGTAGATTTTTAATGGTAACTACAGGTGCAAAGAACATTTTAATCGTTTGGTTGTTGGTTTTTGTTAGTTGATTTGGAAGTAATGTATTGTTTTCAGGTGTGACAAGGCTAATTATAGTATGATAGCATTTGGGACTGATTATATAAACGCGACTTTGATATGTTGTTAATGCTGATAAACTGGAATATTTTCATGTTGACCAAATTTCTCACTATGTGTAAAGTTTGTAAACCTTGTAAAATGTATTATTTATATCATGCAGCCCACAGCATTTCAGCTGTCCTGTTGTTGCTCATTTGACCATGGGTCCTGATTTTACAAACTGTAGGTGTTTATGATTATAAATTATCCAACAAATCACAGACAACTTGACCAAGAAGCTAAATGACTCCATTGATAATGTACCAGTTAGCTACTGGCATCATGCCATGGTGCCAGTAGTTAAAGAAAGATACAGTTCGTCTGACAGTCCTGGTTTGAATTCTGGACGTTGCTGAGTTTTGTCTTGATTTTTATTTTGATGGATGTTGAATTGAATTTATTTTATAGCAAAGCTTTTGTAAAAATCATACAACCATACAATCAAAATGAACTACAAAAAAAATCCAGCTTTAGTGTAAAAAATATACATGGTTTTGTTAAGGGAACACACACAAAGCCGAGGCTTGGTATGTACGTACTGTATTGATGACTGATTGACTATAAATGACTAATTGAATAAATGTAATAATTGTCTACTCGATTTATTGATGAAGCATGGAAACTGCATGTGTATGGTTCCAGATATATACACCACTCTCCAAAAATCTAACACCACTCAAGTTGCATATATTTCTAGAGGGGTGGTGTATTTAAATCTCGACCAGCCTCTACTTTACCCCAGGGGTTACAATCTATCTAGTCAATGAGTCCTATGTCTAGTCCTATGCCCCTGTATAATTTGCAATCTATTTCTGAGAGTTAGTAAGCTTTGTTTAACTAATTAGTGATGTAGTAATTTGTAACTCAAGAGACTTTGGAATGGTTGTCACACTATATGGAGCGGAATACAGTCATCGAAGGTGGCTGGAGTAGGCGGTTCCAATTGCACGTGTTGAGTGAGGTTGCTGACTGGGGGAGTCCAATATCCCAGCACTTGCGAGTTAGTAATTATGACTAAATTGCCAAGTCAAAAACTATTCCATTGAGTAAGTTAGATTTCTCTGACTAATTTGTCAGTATTAACTTGTGGCTCAATGGTTATAATGACAAATTTCCATTGCCTGATAAAGGCCTAAGTCGTCAGATTAAGCTGACAAAGATGTCTCAGAATCAAAAAGATTTTCAGTGTAACAGAAGGATCCTACAAATTATGGCATAATAATTAGAATGGTTATTAAGAATTTTTGCGCAACCTTCAGTTTTATGACACTCAAACAGCTAAATCACAGCTTAGTAAGTTTCGAAAATAATTATGAGGCCTGACCTTGAAAGTAGTTTCAAGGGCTGAAAGACAAGAACATATCATTACGTGATTACTACATCAAGTAAGAAATTTTTTTAAAACAAGTTTGAAGTAGAGATAAGTTATGATGGGTAGAGATAAGTTGAGATGGAATAAAATGAGATGATGAAGATGGGCTCGGATTGCTCCAGTAAACCGCATGTGCCTATCCCAGATAGCATTCCAAATCGACCCAGCATCGTTTCCATGTAGGCCACTGTCGTTACAACATTGTATTAACATCGCCGACATCGCGTCGATGATGAAAAGATTTGGAATGCTATCTGGATGTGGGTCCATCCAGACTGGTGTTCGTGTGATCCTGTCTATATTCAAGGTTACATGCATTCTATACAGTTTTTGTTATTATGGCTGATCATGGTCATACATCAACAGTGCCAGATCCCAGAATGCGAGAATCTTGCGGATTTGACTGTGTAGATTTAAGTAAAATATCAAAATACTGCAAGACTATCATTTACGTTTTCAACACATATATTAATGTAAGGTTTATATTTTATTTTATATAATGTTGCAAATATTATTTTTATATGATAGTATGATTGCAATTGTACCTGCAAGGCAATAAAACTGCTACTACAAGATATAATAAGATAAAATGATACAGAGAATTTTTTTTTACATAAATAGGGGCGATAGTTGATCTGAGACAAGATAAGATGAGATAAAGTATAACTTAAAGATAAGATGAGATTAGGGCAAGGTAGTAGATTAGATGATGCATAAAATAAGAGCCCAGATAATATGAAATGGGATGAGGTGCTGTATTATGCCATTCAGATGGGATGAGATGAGGTGAGATGGGATGATGATGTAAAATGTAAGAGGAGACAAGATAAACAGGATAAAATGATGTGGAATCAGATGAGATGAGATGATGTATGGGAAGAGATGGTAAGATTAAATGAGATGTGATAATGTAGAAGATAAGATGAGAAAATGGATACATTTTGAAATGGATGAATTTATCTGATAGATGAAGATGAGACAAGATAGGATGAGACTCCGATGAGTTGGAAGAACTAGAGAGAGATATATGAGAAGGATATGTCAATAAATGTCCGTGTGTGGTTGGGAAAGATAGAGAGAAGATAAGATAAGTTAGGATTATCATTATTTGACGATATTTTAAAGAGTAACCCAATCAGCGCATTGGGAGGCATTTGAATAAAATAAAATAAAAATTAAAAAAAGGGAAGAAAAAAGAAATACATAAAATCAAAGAATCATTACTAAATTCAAACACCCTAAACCACGTGGGCAAAAAGTACATATACAAAACTTAGCAGACAGTTCTCAGATGTCAGGTGCCAGTAGTTAAGTGATAGACATCGGCAGAAAAGAGATGAAATAAGATGAAAGTTGTCAAGATGAAATAAGATGAAAGTTGTCAAGATGAAATAAGATGAATGTTGACAAGATGAAACCAGATGAAAGTTGACAAGATGAAATAAGATGAAAGTTGACAAGATGAAATAAGATGAAAGTTGACAAGATGAAATAAGATGGAAGTTGACAAGATGAAAGAAGACAAAATACATGTGATAACCCATTAAATAATTTCATCTGTAAAGATAAGATAAGAAGCTTAGATATGAATAGAGATATTTGCCCTTAGCAATTGCTGTAGGTCAACTATAGCATTTTTGCAAAACACTTTTTTTGTCTTTTTGTCTTGCTTGAAGGACAAACAAGATAGTATCCTATGCTGACTACAAATATATTCACTTATTTCCATCCGGCTGTTTTTTCCTCTTTGCACAGTGCATTGGACATTATCATAAGTCACAGGGAAGACCTGTGAACAGCTGTGCAGTGGTTCCTCCTACCTGTGGGCCGGGTGAATGCAGTTTTGAGCTGAGTATCCTGGCAGGTTTGATTTAATATTTTAGCAATTGTATACAGTAGAACCTGATAAGTAAGACACAGTCTTTCAATAGAGTCGTTTCACTGAGCAGCCTTGAATTCAGCAAGTCTGTTCTTCTCCTCTTATTACTCATTTTGCTGTTCAGACATTGAAGATTATAATTACCCTATTCAATAAATATTTTTTCAGGGGAAAAGGGGAAACCAATTGAATGATAAGATGTCAAATATACATTAAAATGCACTAAAAAAAAAACTGCTGCTAGGATGCACTTTGCTTCAGCCATTCACAGTCAGGAGCGGAATTTGTTTCAGCCAATAGAATTGCAGTATTCTGTCGTAGCCACCTGGTGGAAATATCTAGAAACTTCTGCGAAAGTCCACTATTGCACGATCACATCGTCACTCAGTATATTAATTGGGCCTCAGTTATTCTCACCATTTTACCTCTCCATTAAGACCAGTAAACTGTGCACCAAGTGTGATGCTAATGTTCAGACATTGAAGATCATAATTACCCTATTCAATAAATATAATTATCTTAGGGAAATAAAAGAAATGAATTGAATCATGAGATGTCAAATATGCATTAAAATGCACCAAAAATACTGCTGCTAGGATGCACTTGCGAAGTTTTACAGTGCTGTATAGCAGGGGATCTGATATTGAGGTAGTCTATGTAGTGAATTTTTTGGAAAGCCAATGTAACTGTTTAAGTATTGAGGTGGTCCAAATTATTGGAATGTTTCAATACTTTCTAACGTTGAACGTCGTTTTGTTGTTACAATTCATGTTTCTAACAAACAAAAATTGCCGTTTAGTCCCCCATTTCCCAAAATAGGAAAGAGACAACACTTTAGTCTCAGTCTAGAAGCAGACTGTTAGGTTCTCAGAAACTACTTTGCAAAACAGCGAAGTTTAATGAACTACATTAGCAAAACTCAGCTCGGGTTCTTAACGAAGCAGAGCCTTGAGAATGGCATAGAATGGTGAAAAACTAAATAGTAGAAGGACTATAACTCATCCTTGCCAAAGCCATATTTTTTTTAATGAAAGTGCATAACTAGGCATGATGCAGAGAGAAAAGAAAATTAAGACCAAACTGTCTCCTCATTTTCGAGATAAAATATGCAACAATTAGATTATGAACTGTTTTTCTGTTAGAATGAAAGTAAATCTTCACTCTTCAGCCAACTTTTGTTCCATGGGCCAAATATATTGCATAGTTCTTGATAAAATTAACATGAACATGAACATTTGTCACAGATAGCACTTGACTCATTATAACATCATTACTGGTACATGTAAATTAGTCCAATTTTAATTTGGCATCTGGTCAAAACTTAAAATAAAAGAAGATCATGTACTAAGAACTATCTCAGACCTATGTAAGTTTAGAAAGCTTCCGACTGGACGCTACGACGTTTTTAAAGGGACATGGTAAGAAAAAAGTAAAATGTTTTGTCCGAACAAAGATTTTTCTTGTAGACAAAGAAATGCTTTGTCCAAGCACCAAAAATAAAATAAAATAAAATGTGTTCGATAAAGAAATTATTTGTCTGAACAAAAAATATCTTTAAAAGTGCAAATAACATGCTGGGCAACTTGGTTGATCATTTACTTTTAGGGGCATTGACAAAAGTCAAGAGTAAATGGAGTTAAAATTGAAGACAAGAGAGCAGCCACTCTTCTGAAGTCAAGGCCATGCCTTTAGGGCAATGTGAGCAACATTGAAAGTTTCGGTATGAAATAACCATTATTATGCAAAACTTAATCCATTAATGTGGAAGCAACATTGGTGCCTCAGAAAGCCATTAACTGTTAATTAGGCCAAGATATTCATTATCTGATAGAGATAATAACACGATTCCAATCAGCTGTTATCAGATAAGATAATAGAGGCTCTTCGTCTGTCATTCTTGTGGTACCAGCAGCATCACTGCTGCATCAACACAGCAAGATAGTAATTACAGTGGTGCCAGTATTTCATGGTGCAATCTAGGAATATTCCTAGGTGCAATCAAGTCCTAATACACTGAAAAATGGAAGGTTAGTCAAGCAGCTTATTTATTTTTAGACATTTTAGACGTTTTCACTAGCTTCAGACTTTCGAATTTTTGACTACGTTTAGATTTCTGTGTAGGTTGGTCAAAACTGTTCAGGCATTTTCAGTAGACCTTTCAGACTTCTTTCCACCAGTTTTTGAAAAGCTTTAGTAATTTTGATATATTTAGAATGACTGACTCTCTGTAGCCGAATTGACTAACAACTGCTAGTCAGTTTCATTTAACAACTTGATAAGCTTAGTCACTCCATTTTGTTAGTCAGAATGACTATCTTCTTAGCCCATCGTGCCACAGCAAGCTATCTTTTCTCTGCACAGCTCTATTTTATCACTCAAAACCAGAGTGGCCTGAAGAATCTTTTCACTGAGCAGCCGTGAATTCATCAAGTCTTAAAGACATATATTTTTCTTTTGCTCTTATTACTCATTTTGCTTTTCACATAAAAGACCATAACTAACCTATTCAATAACTAAAATTTTCTTAGAGACATAGCAGAAATCAACTGAACAATAAGATGTTAAATATACATGCACTAAAAATACTGCTGCTATGATGCACTCTGCATCTGCCAATCAGAGTCAAGGGCGGGAACTTTTTCAGCCAATAGAATTGCAGTATGCTGTTGTAGCAACCTGGTGGAAATATCTAGAAGCTTATGTACAGACTAAGGCTGACTAAGTTGTTAATAAAAAAACTCATTAACTTTCTTGTCAGAATGGCACAAGTTTTTATTTTATTTTTTACAATACTCCTGAGTCCCTGTAGAATATAAAGAGTAATGGAAATCTGCACAAACACATTATCTGATGGGATAATTAAAAAACTGTATGCAGGTTTAACATATCATAAATTTATTTATAAATAAAAAGAAACAGCTTATTTGCAATTAATATGATTGTTTCTAAGTTATCACCTAATATGGAAATTGCCATATATAATAGCTTTTGCAGGGAACGTAAACAAATTATGGAATTATAAGCAAATATTGCAACTTACATCAGCATGGATTATGTTTATACCTACTTTTTTAACAAGAATATCACTCTGGTGTGGACATAAATTGCTTCTCTATGCAAAACACGTGTCTTGTATGTTGTAGGAAGTCGCATTTAGCAAAAGCTGGCTGAGCGCCCAAGCAAGATGTTTTGTGTAAGCATTTGTAGAAAAACTCCCACTGTGAAGTACAAGAAATACAAAAAAGGTTTGCTTTACGAGTGATAGAAATAATGCGAAATTAAGAGACAGCACCCACTGCTAGTCTCAGTAAGTCAAGGTAAATCAGTGTACTTTAAAATTAGTGCAGCTATATCCATTCTGAAAAAGGAGAGGCGAAATAATATTTGTATGCTTTGTTAAGTAAGTAAGTAAGTAAGTATATGTAAGGATAAGTAAGTAAGTATGGGTAAGTAAGTATACATTAGTAAGTATAAGTAAGTATATGTTAGTATATGTAAGGATAAGTAAGTATAAGTAGGTATAAGTGAGTATAAGTATAAGTTAGTATAAGTATAAGTAAGTATAATTAAGTATAACTAAGTATAAGTAAAAGGGAAAGTAAATAAGTCAAATGTAAGTAAGTATAAGTAAGTATATGTTAGTATATGTAAGTATAAGTAAGTTTAAGTAAGTATAAGTGAGTATAAGTAAGTATAAGTATAGATAAGTATTAGTAAGTGTAACTAAGTATAATTAAGTATCACTAATTAAGTAAATAAGTAAGTAAGTCAAATGTAGAAGTACAAACTCACTTCGTTAAATACATAAGCAAAATTGGCGCTTCAATATATAATAAGTAAGGTTATACTAGGTCTTAACAAGGTCACATTGGTTAGTATTTTACTACGGTAGTCATGTTTGCGTGATTATACATTGGAATCTTTAGGGAGGGGTTAGCTTCTACTTACATTGACAAGAAACAGTTTCTTAATACGATGTTTTATTAGGGAAAGAACCAGAAAATCACACAATTCTTTTTGAAAATGTTTGAATCGCATTGGGACGGAATTAGTAAATCTGAAATTACACAATGACATTGGTCAAAGAGAACTGATCAATGTTCGGATTGTTTATGATCATTTTAGCTATATATTGCGTATGAAAATTATTAAGTGGTGTATTACAAGGACAGTTTAATTTTATCTCAAGGTGTGCCCATTTATATATAGTGTAATCTTAAATCTTGAACAATGAACATTTTATCCCCAAAAACGTTCTACAAGGTCTTAAATTGCATTCAAAGGAAGCTGAAGCAATCATGGAAACTCGCAGAAAGGTCCCTCTTCTATTTTTATCTCAAATATATCTGAACATCCCCTGCTCTTCCCAATATAGCCTCTCCCCCTATGTCAACCATTTTGGCCTTGCCTATATACTTCCATTTAGGGTAACGACAAACTCCCAAGACACAATTTATTCTTGATCCCCAAAGGATCAAGCAAGAGGGATCCAGTGTGCTATCTGGGACACTGAATGGTCATCTGGAGTCATCTAATCTGAATTCAGCACACAGATATCGCCCATATGAATGTGCAGTTTGATGGTAGGTTGGTAGGTCACCCAGTTTTTAGCATGCCTTTTTATGTTCAGAAGTACAGACGATCCGAAGTTTACTTACAATAAGGTTGCTTATGATTACCAGATAGCATTCCAAATTGGCCCAGCATCGTTTCCGTGTAGACCACCGTTGTTACAACATCGTATTAACATCGCTGACATCACACCGACGTTGAAATGATTTGGAATGCTATTTGGGTTAGTTGGAAAGGAAGTGAACTGCATTCTGATGAGATGTATGTCAATTTTTGGGCCTGATTGTATCTTAATATTGGTGTCTTATTTTAAACTGTTGTAAAACTTGAAACTGGCATACTACATCATGTTTTCAATCTTCTTTAATTTTTAGATGGAAGCCAGACTTCCCACATAACCTTTTTATCTTTAACATGCCACATTAGCACAACGTTGGATTGTTGCATATTTGGGTGACAAAAAAACAAAACAAAAAACAACAACAAACAAAGATTGTCAGAACAGATCATGTTACCATACTCTATGTTGCCTAAATGAATTCAGACGGATAATCCAAGAGTGGCAAAAATGATTGCCAAAGAATGCAAAATTACTATCCACATC
This sequence comes from Alitta virens, assembly GCA_932294295.1. Classification (NCBI taxonomy): domain Eukaryota; kingdom Metazoa; phylum Annelida; class Polychaeta; order Phyllodocida; family Nereididae; genus Alitta; species Alitta virens. The sequence continues at coordinate 25,315,728 of OW028580.1, read as the reverse complement.
TGGCAGACACACTATTAGTCTTTTCACTGAGCAGCCCTGAATTCAGCAAGACAGAGTTCTTTCCTCTACTGTTATTACTCATTTTGCTTTTCAGACAGAAAACCATAACCCACAGATTCAATAAATCTAACTTTCTCAGGCAAATAACAAAAATTAATTGAATGATAAGATGTCAAATATACATTAAAATGCACTAACAAATACTACTGCTTGGATGCACTTTGCTTCGGCTAATCACAGTCAAGGGCGGGAACATTTTCAGCCAATAGGATTGCAGTATTCTGTCATAGCCACCTGGTGGAATTACAGAGAACCTATTATGCCATGTGAGTTTAATTTCAATATACTTCATTATCATCAAATGATGAAACTCTTTGTGACGAGGAACTAATATAAATACAGACATAAAAATAGTAATAGCCTCATAAAGACGACCATTCGTGTTGTCATCTGTGAGTTGGTTCGAATTCATAATACGTGGATCTTTTGCATAGTCTAATGATGAAGGCAATGACAGAATGGATTTGCCCGCTGCTCGTGAGATAATATTTCAGTGCAGACCCCCCAGTGACCTCTCCATCACCCCAACCGGGTGTAATGGGTACTTCACACTAGGGCAACCAAATGGCACTGGTGTGAGCTCTTAAGCTCCTGCAGTTAACACTGTGTTGAAACTTGAGACTGAATACTCCCCAGGGAGTTGAGAAAGATTCTGGATCAGCCTGCCGCCTGCTCATAGTGTCTATGCTGAGGCAAGTAAAAAGATCCCACCCATGGGGTAAATGTCTCTCTCTCTCTCTCACCTCATCAATCAACCCTCAATATCAGCAAGAACTTGCCTCAGAGGGCTGCACTTCCCATATCTATCTATCTATAATGAAGGTGTGACTAAAAAATTGACAGATTGCTTGTACTGGTGACCTGTAAATTCAAGACATTTCCATTACCATTTACCATTTTCATACATATCAACCCACACTGATGCCAATGACATTTATATGACTTTGTATAGTGGGGCCAAACGTTTACATGCACACATAGGTCTTTCGTGACCTCTACATGTAGATAAAATTCATTCATTCACTAGATGTCATAAAAATACCACTTTACATGATCAATATACACCTCTGAAGTTGGTTAATAATTGGTTGTATTTTTATGTGATATAATTTATTAAAGGTGCACTGTCTGTCAAAATGACAGTGGCCAAAATCTATTGCATTAAATTCATTTTCTTCTTAATACTGATTACCTACCATCCAGAGTTTTTCTGGGTTCACAGTTTCTCTATAAAAATATAAACTTCCCCTGGCATTTAATTTTTCATGCCATCAAAAATACCGATTTGTTTACATTGCATTGTCCATTGAGTTTTCACCATTGAGTTGAAAACGAGGTAAAAAATTAACGTCATGAGCGTCATTAACGTCCTCACTTCGTGATACATTTTATTAAACAGCTCCTTCAATTTTCGTCCGATTTTCAAAATTCCAAGTTCCTTATGTACACAAATGTATTTGTAGTTCGTTTTCTGTGTGAATGAAAACAACTCCGATCTCATTTTTTGGTAAAATGACTCTGAAGTCGCGAATCGGCGACGCTCTTCAGTACGTTCCCATGCATAATTACTAAAGCCGATCAAGTCGATTCCTGCGATATATTTAATAATTTAGTTCAATCTAAACAATTTTGATTGTTTAATTCATTAGTTAGAAGCATTTTCTTTCATTTGGATAGCTTTTTTGATGGTACAAAAATCGACAGACAGTGCACCATTAACCAACTTCAGAGGTGTATATTGATCATGTGAAGTGGTAGAGTAAAGACAGAATGCATCCTGCATGTAGCTTATAATAATATGATTGCATTTCTACAAGATGTCATAAAATGAAATCATTAATACTTTATATCATCATCCATGTGAACATTGACAGATATAAAGGAAAGCTGTAAGAATTATTATTGGAAAGTCAAGAATGATGTGATCTTATTTATTTAAAAAATACCAGATGTGGAAATGGAGTGAGCTGTGAATGAATCTACTTTCTGTCTGTTACCAGTCTTTTCATTAGCTTATTAATTATGTTGTGTGGTTTCCAAATTTAGCTTTAGATAGAACTTATTGTGCTTCAGTGAAAGCTGAAATATAAAAAGGTTTAGAAAGCAAAGAAAGAAAGAAAGATAGATATCACAACATATCTATGATATTAAAACCACTTGTCTTGAAACATATTTTTGTACTCCCTTCTCATGCAATTAATTAGAGCTTCTTAGCAGTAGTCCAATTATTATTCAATTACAACAAATTCCCCCCAGGCCATGATGTAAGACTTGTTTTAATTAATGGATAAGCCATTGATAAATATTAGGTCACGTTCCAGGCATGATGAAATTAAAGCACCAGGCTTTGATAAATCTACAAGAATTAAGACTGACCATATTTGTCTTCCATATTTCGAGATAATTGCTTGAGCAATTATGAATCTACTTTCTGCCTGTTACCAGAATTTTCATTAGCTTAATAATTATTTTGTGTGGTTTCCAAATTTAGCTTTAGATAGAAGTTATTGTGCTTCAGTGAAAGCTGAAATATAAAAAGGTTTAGAAAGCAAAGCAAAGAAAGAAAGAAAGATAAATAGATAGACAGGTAGATAGATGAATTCATAGATACATACATACATACATACATAGATACATAGTTGGATAGATAGATAGATGCATTCATAGATAGATAGATAGATGCATACATAGATACATAGATATATACATAGATAGATACATAGTTGGATAGATAGATAGATACATACATACAGAGATAGATACATAGATAGATAGTTGGATAGATAGATAGATACATAGATAGATAGATAGAGATCCTACTCCTCCTCCTCCTATATACTTATACCTCCTCCTCCTCCTCCTCCTCCTCCTCCTCCTCCTCCTCCTCCTCCTCCTCCTCCTCCTCCTCCTCCTCCTCCTCCTCCTCCTCCTCCTCCTCCTCCTCCTCCTCCTCCTCCTCCTCCTATACTTACAACTACAACAAATTTCAGGCCCTCTAATGGAATCAATGGAGGCATAAAACATCCATTGAACCAGTTGGGTTTTCTTGTTATGAGAAGAACAAAGACTCAATGAATTATTGCCGGGTAAGAAATCTTGTGATGCGAGTTAATGAGCTGGTCTATTTCTGCCTACTGGCTCCACTGTTGGGGCCCTATCCTATTGAGTATGACGGGCTCTATATGAAAATATGTGGTTTTCGCTATTCCTACTCATTTTGTCATCATTTCCTGCCTGATGGCTCCAATATGCCTTTTGCCCCAGCTGAATTGTTGATATAATGGATATTTCTTTGATTCTTTATATTCTTTAGTGCGCAGTTCAAGGCTGATACTTGGCTGTTTTTTTATTTGATATAATTTATTAACCAACTTCAGAGGTCTATATTGATCATGTAAATGATAGAGTAAAGACAGAATGTATACTATATGTAGCTTATAATAATATGATTGCATTTCCACAAGATAAGCGATAGCCAAGCAATACAGAGAGAAGTTGCATGTTTTGTTAGTTTATGGGCCTAATATTATAGTATAAAAGCGTATTAGGTAAAAACGTTAATGAAACTGTATGACTGGTTTTCTTTATGTTATATGTGTGCACTGCAAGCTACAAAACTATAAATCTTATTTGTCGAAGATCTAATTGAGTGTCCTTCCAGAAGGCAATAGATCTAAATAGTCATTGATTGGATGGTACTTACAGTGCTGCTTGTTTAATCAAACTGACTGCACTGAGTCTAAGCAGCCCACCGCAACTGACCATGTGACGCATGCAAGTGTGGGCAGCAGTGAACAAGTGGGTGGGGAGTGGGCCACTGGTGGGTGGGTGATTAGGCCTTTACGTCCTGTATTTCTGCATCAGTTGGGCTAATTAGGACAGGCAGGAGATGGGGCCACTAAATCAAAATATATAAAAACTTACTGCAATACAATCTGGTCCCCATTTAATCTTTAAGCATTGAATCAAAAATAATTTGGGCAAACAACAAACTTAGGGATTGGCCAGAGCTTCTTCTAACAGCATGACATCACATCAACACTTCCATAAATATCATGCTCTTTAATAATTTTCTTAACTCTTACTTGTATTTTGCTTCTGGTATGATTCAGCAAGCCCTGTCATTTCTCTATACCGATGATGTAGGATGCAGGTTTGACCACCTAGTCAGTCTAGCAGTTATTTTTTTAGGTGTGGTCTTGTACCAGATAAGCATAGAACTGTTTTGGCAAGAGTGGACAACAGCCCTGTAGAATATTCTTGTGGCGACTTCACCAGTGGAAAGATTTCAGTTTTCTAAGTAACTATAAGCAATGTATGCACAGTCTTGGGTCTCAATAAAAACCCAGTATGACACAAAACAGTATTTGGACAATTTGATGCTAATACAAACTTAATTTGGATGTCTATGCTGAAGCTGGCATCAGATTCTATTAGATATTTATGCGACTAAAGAATTGTCGATATTATGTAATATTGTATCGTGTAAATTTGTTTTTTCCTACCAAATTTTTTTCCCCCAATAAATCACAACCATATGCTTTAAAGATAACCTGCACACTCAATTGTTTTTTTTTTACTTATTTTTTTTTTATATCCCTTAAACTAGTTGGGGAAATAGCATTATTAGAAAAAATTAATAACGGCATGCAATGACACTTCCCATTTTATGTAGCAAAAGAAATATATTCCTCAATCTGGAAATTATTTTGGGCCTAGGACCTTGAGCAATAACCACACATGTGTTAAGTAACACTGAAGTTCACACTGAAACACCTTCACCTACCTAAGAATATATAACACTTGAAAATCCAGACCCATCTAAGGTTTTGGCAAGGGACCCAAGCTCTTATCCCCACAACCTCTGTCCTGTCTCGTAATTCCAGGGGTGCACACTGTTGTTTTGACTTATTATTATGAATCTGTTCAAAATAACCACATGCATACCCCTGGCTGTTTGGACTCTGCTCAACTGTGTGATCTCAGGAAAGCCATGGGTGCCCTGAAGATGAGACTTCCTGGTTTGTGGAGTCCTGCTGTTCAGGCTTATATTATCTTATTTATGAAAATATTTTATCCGGTGATAATCTAGTAAAGGAGACTAAGCGGACAGACAAAACATTTACTGCCAAATGCAATGAAGTTTAGCAAAATTCAGTTTAAACATTGCCTTGTGACATCACAGTTTACTAGGGCTGTACACCGGTTCTCGATATACCGTTTGTACCGGTGCAAGGATAACGATACGGGTATTGATAATCGTTATTCATAATAACGATACGATTAAATGGTATGCAGAGCAGGATTTTTGAGCAAACAGGATGCATGCTACCTTGATGTTCCAGTGATTTTAAAGAAAAATGTCAGCCCAATTTCATTGCAACGACATTTTAGAACAGTCTGGAATGATTCCATCAAGATTTTTGCTCATATATTTCATTTGTGAATTGTCAATATTGTAGACTTTGTTTATTCTCCTATTGATATATCTTAATGATAAGTATCATGATACATATCCAACCGGTTTTACTGTATCATGACACGTATCGTACCGTTTTAAAGATAAGGTGTGAAGCCCTACAGTTTACCTTGCTTAAGTGATTTATGAATTGATTTAAGGGCTAGAAAGCAAACCATGCAAACACGAACAGGTTGTAACATTCATGCCACGCACAACATTTGACTAATGTTGGCACAACATTAAAGTGTTGACCCTAAAAAAAACTCGTCAGACATATTTTTAAGTAATATTCCCAAAAATGATTGCCAGAACGTCTTGACAGCATGCAATATTGTAGAACACGTCACAAGGTGATAACATGCACTCCCAAAACATATCAGCAATATTTGAGATAATATTCCCCAAAGAAATACCAAAACATTACACAACATTTGAACAATCATGTTAACTAACATGATGATATATGGAGAACAATGTCACATTATCAAAGTGTAGACCCTAGAAAAGCCGGCAGAAATATGATGAATGATATTACCAAGCAAACTTTTCAAAATAATTCACTATATGTTAAATACGTTATAAAATATTGCAGTAACATTGCTACAATGTTTTTGGTATGCTTTTTTAGAAATATTCCCAACATGCAATGTACAATACGTTCAAAACCTTTTGTATTTGTCGGGAACTGCAATTGCCACTGAATTGGCTATAATTGGTTAAACAATATCTAGAGGGTAACCAAGAATTCGCACACACTGTAAAACTGTTACTGTAAATTTTACAGCAACTTGCTGGCAGCAGAGTTGCCGGCTAGTTGCTGTAAATGTTACAGTAAGATAACTGTTACTGTAATTTTAGAATTCAACGAGTTGCTGTAACATTAACAGTATGATAAACACTACTATAATTTAACAATACAACCAGTTGCTGTAAAAATTTACTCTGCATTCAGTTTTATCAGCAATGTCCACCATCTACTGGGAAAGAAACCAAATATATTACTGTCCGTATCTGAATAATGTTTGGTGAGATTAAAATCTCTATTGGGAATGATGGGGGAAAATTGTGTTGGCAGATGAATTCAGTTAACAACGGTTTCACATCTGACCCTGTTAACATTGAATTTATTAAAGAATAGAACCGTGGCAAGAGAAGTAAGCCATAATTGTTGGTAAAACACTGGAAGGGGTCCCCCAAGGTGCCCCTGTCTCCCCTGCATGTGTGAATGTGAATGAAAAGCATAAGAGACGCCCATGTTTGACTGCCATCCTGGATCTTCACGGTTAAAATGGCTCTTAGTCATTTTAGATGTTTTTAGATGATTAAAGAATGGTATTAGGAACCTATACATATAAAGCATCTAAGAAATTATTATTGGAATTATTTTATCTGTCTTTAACAGCTGATATATATAATATGATGCAACATAGGATACGATGGTCAGATAGATAGAGAGTTAGATAGATAGATAGGTAGATAGGTAGATAGGTAGATAGATAGAAAAGTAGATAGATATATAGATATATAGATAGATTAGATAGATAGATTATATAGATAGAAAGATTGATAGAAAGATTAGATAGATAGATAGATTAGATAGATAGATTAAATAGATAGATTGATAACAATAATAAAATTCATTGACAATTAGAATATGAAAAAACTGCAATTAAGAATAAATGTAATCCAATATAATCCAATATAGCTAACGACAACACATCGCATCAACTCAATACAACTGCAAACACGGCTTCAAACAGCCATTTCTCTTAAAAATTGAGATTTTTCAATCATTAGCCCAATGTAACAAAATTCCTCGACAATTATGAGAAAGAAAATTCAGGCTTTTTACAAAGTGATTAAGGACTCTTAAGTGAAATGATTAAAAGACATTCTCGGAGAAATGTAATCCGTAAAGCAATTAACTGATATCACTAAAACTTTTGATAATATCAAGTGGCTCAATTGGAAATATTAATCATGCACTTGAACAATAAGGGACTATTTTTGCCTTAGAAATAACACCAATAATAAATTTAAAGAATTAAAGGATAATGATGGTAATTTGCTAATAATTAAATGAAAATGTCATGCTTAGTCAGTCAGCAGTGACAGGTATATAGTCCATTACATAAGTTTCTGCACTTTTTCAAAATTGTCCATTATAATAATGATTAGCTTGTGGATATAAATTGCACTGAGACTTTTAATTGGTTGTGAAATCCCAGTCATGTAGTAAATCTACATACATTGTTGTCATACAATGTGTCTTGGTGTGGACTGCAAAGGTTTATCATCTCTTCATTACGTTTGCCCAATTAGTTGGCAAGGATTTGCATCTAGTAGCTGTGAAGCTTAGTTATTTGTTTACCAAGCGAATGTGGATTCAACCTGGGTTATCAGCATTAGGATGAAATGAATTATTGACTGACTGACTGACTGACAGAATGGCTGACTGACTGACTGAATGACTGACTGACTGATCGATCAATTGATTGATTGATTGATTGACTTATTGATTGATTGATTGACTCATTATATATATCTTATGTAACAGTTATAGTTGTAAGAGCAATCCGGATGTAACTGTAACTGGCTAAAGCCATTTCCTTCTGTCTACTCCTAGCTTATGGTCGGCTTACACCTACAAATACTGCAAAAATTATCATATCATAAATATGTTTTTGCAATAGAAAAGTTACAAATATACGCGCGTAACTCTCGGATGGTGCTGCATGTACTTTTAGATTCGGTTTTGAGTAGCCAGCTATAGCTAGACAGTTCCGTTTAGTGGCAGGTAGCATCACATGGCAGAAGTTGTCTAGATTTGTCTAGGTTTAATTTGACAGGCCGTTTTTAATGAAACTAACTGTATTTTTAACATGAACACTTTTGTGTTACTACCTTCATTCATTCATTTATGTCAAAGTAAAATGAATGAAAGATATACTTAAGATATAATATTCCTTTGGATATATGAATAAGACGAGGCCCTGGCCTTGATCAGTTGGCCATCTGCGTCAGATAATACTGGGGGTAAATAAAGGGTTTGTGGAGTGAAAGGGGTGATGGGAGGGGGGGGGGGTGATGGACAAAAATGCATAAGCAGGGCCTGATGGGCAGTACCCCGATTGGGGACCTGTTGCCATGGCCTTGAATCTTTGCCCTCCCGTTGCTATGGCTGCTGTAAGCTGACCCCTGATTGGCTGATGGAGTCTGCAGCACACCTTGACGTTTTGTAAGGTGAGCTGTGATTGGCTGAGGCAGGTGGGAGTCGCGCGCACTCTGGAGGCTGATCACTAGGGACATGGCTGCTGGGAGGACTCTATAAAGAGAAGTTGAGACACAAAAGCTGAGTCCTCTTCGAGTTAGCGTTCTATCTGCTTGTGTGTTGCTGCTGTTGAGAGAAATCTGCAACCATGTCTGATCTCTGGGTGCAAAAGATGAAGACTTACTTCAACAGGATTGACTTTGACAAAGATGGGGCCATCACGCGCATGGATTTCGAAAGCATGGCTGAGCGTTTCGCCAAGGAGAGCGAAATGAAGGCCGAACATGCCAAGGTCCTCATGGATTCCTTGACTGGTGTAAGTACTTATTTTATTTTCTATATTATTTTGAAAATCATTATTTTATATTTCAATGACCCATTTCAAGTTCTATGGTTTCAACAGTTGCTATTGGTAAATGGCACAGCGCCGAAAGTAGCTTGACAACAGTAAAGGAAAGATTTCATAAAGTTACACGAATTTTTTTCCATCAAAACTGTTTTTTCTTCTTCACAAAGTGATAACATAAAATGGTTACTAATTTCTTAAAGAAATCACGCATAGAAAAGGCATAGTAAATTATTTTCTCAGGGGTAGAAGACTAGAAGCAGGCTTAATGAGTTCGCATCTTATCTTGCAAACCTTTCCTTGTAATCAAAGATAAACAGCCTTAAGCTTTAATTATGGTAAGCTTAAAATAATCTTGGGTGTAGTTTTAGAAAAAAACATTCTTGGATATATTGAGCTTATTATCCTCCGGATTAATGTTAATATAGCTGCATGATAGTTAGTCACCCCACTTGAGGGTCACCTCACCATCGAGAACAACTTGCTGGTAAGTCCACCTTCATATTAAGTATAATTTGCACTATTGATTTGATAGCGAGATTATGCTTCAACTGCATGATGCTAATTTGGTATCATTACCAAAGCTATATGACTTGACCTTATCACTATTAAAAGATAGAATAATAATTTTTATGGAGAAAGAATGATAATTTCTTTTTGGAGAAAAAATGAGTATTTTCCATTTCTCCATGAGAATTAGTACCTGTTGCATAGTCTTGCGCTTATAGTGTATTGTAAACCAGGAAGTAATGCAGGGAGTCTCCAGGTATATCCACAATCTTACAAATAGCTCTATCCCCAGTATGCACACATTGGTAATGCAATTGCAATTATCCTTAATGCATATTTTACTCATGATTTGCACCTCATGATGCCAAATATCTTGTCTATTAATAATTTTCAACTATCTTTCTCTCTAAAATGTAGCTCTATTTCAACCATAAATGCATCTCTACTTTCCTGCACAGTCTATTTTGCAATTTTGATGCTGATGCATAGGCCTATCCTACCTGCCAATTGGCCTAATTCTGCAAGCAGCACAGTTGCACAAAGCTTCTCAGAACCAGCTTATTATGACCAGTGTTTATCATGCAAAATTCATATTCACATTTTTACACTCTAAATTCTCATTGCAATGCCTGTAATTTAAATGATTGTTTTATGTATTGTAAAATAGCATTACGTCATTGCTGAAAATATATGTATACATGGTATACATTATATATACGTCTATATGCACGCATACATATGATGAACACTCATATATATATATATATAATGCACTTCTCATTTCCTTAAACTAACCTGGATGGCTATTTTTAATCCATACCTGGAAGAACGAGCATGGGTGTGCATCCCTTACTCCGCACAGGAATATTTCGGCGCACCATAGTCATACCACTCATGCATCAAGTTAATTAAGAGAATAGCATGTGACACACAGACAATTTAGCAAAATGCATCCTCTACTGCAACAAATCATTTTTGTTTCTTATTGGAAGTGTTGTCTCATCTGCGGCTTGTCTGTTACCTGCAGAAAATGGCCTGCAGGATGGCTGTACAACGTGGAAGCAAGCTCATGGGCCTAAATATGCATCATTAGCATGTGAGAATCATGAAAAATCATGAAAGGGATAATGTTAAAGAAATTACATTGTCAGTTTACATCATTTCAAGCTTTGGCTAATCCGCCTAGATAATGCATGCGGTTAATTTTGTACCATTTCAAGAGTATAAACTAGATTGTTGGACAGCATTATATTGCATATCATTTCTAGTTATTGTCTATACTCATCAATTGCCTTCATAATACCATATATATAACATATATAATATATAAATATATCTAATTTTCTTTTCATTTGTTTAAATTTTTTTTTATTGGGGGAGGGGGTTAGGTTCACTTACTTATGCATGACATAGTTCAACAAGAGGCTGGTCTTACAACACTAACCAAATTTTGGACTAGTAGGTGTTGCAAAACAAGTGGGTAGTAATAATGGCCTAAATCTGGTTCATCCTGCCTGGTACGTGGGCAGGGCTGAATTCAAGTTTCTCCTAGTTTCCCTTTTTTTTTTTTTAAATACATATTGTTTTTCCATCAAAAATGTGATAATTGTTATGGAAAGTTACAGACGCACACACTGGTGTAACGATAGTGATAAGTCATTGTGTTCTTAATTTTATCTTGAGATGTGGGCATTGCCAGAAAAGGCTCTGAAGTCGTGCTGCTGTTGTTGATTTTCTCTCTATATATAGGCCTACACACTGCTGTGCGAAAGTTGAGAAATGTATAAGTTTTCACAATTTTGGAAATAACAGCAAAACAAAAACCGCAATCAGATACCGTGATAATGCTGATAGAAATGTTTGTGCTAAACGTGTGGATGAGTTTATCTTTATTCATAAGAAGTATCAATTTCAGTCCCAATCGTTAAAAATTATTGAGTGTTTCCAAACTTTTTCACGGCAGTGTATTCTGTTTTTCAATTGTCCTCTAATAATTTCGATGAATTTTAATGTTCAAAGTGCACACGTAAGCACTTTTCCATTACCTAAATATCTTGTTCCAAATTGTTCTTTCCTGTAGCGTGGGTAGGAATAAGACTATACTCTGAAATCAGGCCAGCTGAACTGCCGACACTTGTTACTGTTCACCTTTCTAATCCTTAGACTTATCATTTTTCATTACATATTTTTATGTAATGATTCAGCTGCTGTTGTGCAGATTGATGATGACCGAAAACTGTCTCAGTTATGCTGATTTGGGCAGAAATTGTGCTGTTTTGGTAAAATTGTGAGATTTGTGTCATGAACGCGGAAGTGTAGCAGTAAGCATTCACCCCACCCCCGCTCATCATATTTCTCCCACCTGCTCCAACAGCAGCCCACGTCTGCAGGGCCCTGCAGTCACTGCTGCTGCTGCAGCTGTTGGCATCTTCAGGTAATGTAGAAAGCAACCAGTGGCTGCAGTTGATGATACTTGATATCCGATGTTTTGGTGTGAAAAGTGAACTTTCCTAGTACTATAGTTTAAGCCATCTTGTCATCGCATAATTTCATCTGCCTTGTTATATGTAGGTAATCTTTAAGTGCGAAAAGTAATATTCTGGTATAAAATCTTAATTATTATATTTTGGTGTACTGCAATGAGCTGGCTGGTGTCTGGATTTGGTGGCGTTGGTTGAAAAACTACTGCATTGTGTGGCATTATCAAGATGGTTTTGGCTTCACTCAATGCAGTCAATGGTGTAGGCTTCCTTATCATCTCATCGTTTCGTCTACCTTATCAGGTGATGCACTAAACACCTGGCGACTGCAGTGAACATTAATTATAACTTAGGCCTACTTAAGTGACTTAGTAGCAAACTTTTTGTGGGATGGTCATACAGGTTGATGTCTAAACTAGAAGTATATCTAGCCAAACTGATGCTTTCAGTGTTAACTAGGGACTAGGGACTGGATCGTTTTGGTAATAATTTGAATGCTATAGTTTGGTAATTTTAATGAGTAGTCCTACCATCTCATCATTTCTTCTGACCCTTCTGGTGAAGCACTAAACAACTGTATTCATGATACGCTATGATTCAATTTGATGGCACAAAGTATTTTCTGGCATTATAAAGGTGGGTTTGAAGCAATATCTTGCCCATGTTCAAGTGGCTTACTGGCTGGCTTGCAAAAGTAAACAAAAAATCCATCGAGTTTAATTAATTAACTCCGTCCTAATCACATTATTATTTCTTGTCATCTAATTAATAAAACACACTTCATTTTTTTACCAGCTCATTCCTAATTGAAACACACACGTCATGATTAAAGTAGGCTTTGTTAGTTCTCAATTGGTTTCATTATGAGTTTCTTTTTATTGGGATAATCCAAAACATCTGTGTTTTACTCCTAATAAGCACAGACAAAAAAGACCATTTCTCTTTGTGAGAGGGAAGACAATGGCTCATCCGATTGTTATGTTGCATTATGGGAAAACGTCACATTGGGATTGTGGGTAATTAGGCTGTTTGAAAGCAACGTCATCTATTGTTAAAGGGGAACTAAAGGCAATTTGCATGTTAATTTTAAAAGTTCAGTTAGATATAGAAAAATACTTTGCAGTGAAAGAAAATGTCTAAAAGTTGATTTTAGTCTTATTTTAAGCTAATTAACTGTGCATTTTGCAACCCCTGCCGAAACGCTGGTGGCCGCCATTATTGCACACGGCACCATGACTGGTGACGTCACTTATGTCCTATGCACTGAACACAGCTAGGCTATGAGCATGATGAGCTATCCATACCCTGCACAGATTGCAATCCGTTTCATTGTTCATTATATTGCAATTTAATACAAGAACAGATCTATAGAACACATGAAAGGTGTTAATTGAACTTTTTTGAATACATCATGATTGTAATGAGCAATTCGCATTTTCTGAATATGTACATTTGCTCCCTGGGCAAATAATCCTGCCTCCATTATCTGAAGCCTATAGGACACCTTGATATGGTATCCATATTTTGCATTTTATTATATAAACGACTTTTTCCACAAGCATGTGCATTTACAAAGTAGAAGTTATTATAGGAATAATTGATATATATGCAAAATTTTCACTATAAGAATAAATGCAGCTTTTATTTGGTATCACTATACAATGTGTATACAGACGGCCCTGGTCTGCTTCAAGTTAGTTTCATAAAATAAGGTTGATTCTAGGTTCACACCTTCACTAATAAAAGTATTTTAACAAGTTAAAAATTGTTCAGTGGACAAGTAGATGGAAAGCCCCAATTGACAGTTTCTTTGATTATATGAATTGCCTCAAATTCTTCAATGGCAATTTACTTGACACTTAGTGTCTATTGACTATTGACAGGCTCCTAACATGCTCAAGTGCAATTAACCTGTTTCTGAACTGTCAGTTCACACCAATGGTCTAGCAATCGGATTGCAATGAGAGTCTCTTGCACACTTAGCTGAGACCTAGTACAACAGTGACGTATTTCCGGTGAGTGCAAAACACCAGGGAAAGTCGAAAATGGCGGCCTCCGTAGTTCACAACACGGAGCTAATAAATACAGGATATTACTTTACCAGTGCTTATATACAAGTTATAAATAGCGGGGATTGGTTTCAATGGGCCAAGCTAACATCTGAGAGGTGAAGTGCAAAAGGGTTTAGTTCCCCTTTAACAATGTCCTTGATGAACTGCATCTACATTTAATCTGGTTGTCAAGGACACTGTAAAGTTGTTCATTTTTTCTTTAAAGCTACATCACTGAAAAATTGGAGAATATCCAAAGTAACTTGATGGCAGCTGAGTCAGATAACATAGAATAGCATTGTGAAATAGCTATTTGTGTATTTCCTAGCAAACTGGTCTGTAGTTTTTCCCGTGCACTGAAAAAAAAGAAAGAATAAGGAAAAAGAAAATCTTTAAAATGTCAATTGAATTGCTGGTAGCTCAACACTGTAGAGACTGGTAGACTGGTCTGTATGTGAAACCACTTGCTAGTGGCAGACGTGATGATGACATAATGTATAGCAGTCCACACCTACGAACTTTACCCATGGGTGGGATTTATGATATCCCACTGAACCATAGACAGAATAGTTGTTGCATACAGTTCACTCTAAGAAGAGATTGTTTTCAAACATGTATTTGCGAACTTTTAAAAATGATAATTGTGGAAAAATAACAGCATGTCAAGATTAGTATTAATGTGTGCGCTCATTATATTTCAGTATAAAATAGATTCAATTAATAGGTAGGAAGGCTGTAAAACCGTGTGCACACAGAATCCCACGAAAAATATAAAGACTGCTGCATGGCCCTCATTCTGCGAAATAAGACGCACACGAGGGCCATGCCTGCTTGGCAAGCGGTCCTCCCACACAACTCCAGTATCCCTAGATTTTCTTACAAGCAGTTCCTCAGCTCCATATAGTAATCACAAGTCTCAGATGAGCATCCAAATCCGATATAGCGTTGGAATTGCACTGATTAACCTGACCATGATTAATTCTTCCAAAGGTTATGAAGAAAATAATCCTCTTAGGAGACAGGACTGGCTGTGCACATAACCTTTGTGAGCTGCTCATGAAAAATTTGTATTATTTTAGAAAATGATCTTTTTTAACTCCGCTGAACTTTATGTTTCTATTTCTGCTAAGCAGAATTTTTGATTGTGTTCGACTTTTTTGTCACCTTTTAAGTTTGGTTTAGCAAATTTAAGATCTTTCACATTAGGAATTAGATTTAAAAGAAATTAAAATGTATACTGTTTTATGAATTTGTTTTAAATGGAATGCGGCTCAAAAGAAGTTTTTGTAATACATTGTAACGAGGTACAATGGCACCTCGCCATTAAGACCAACGTTGATGCAACATTTCCTCTTAGTTTGGTGAACTGACTGACTGTCTCAGCGAATCATATAAAAATGGTAGTAAAAAAGATTATGATATATAAACTAATTTTACCGAGTACTTTTGAATAGTCAAAAATATTTATGCTGAATTGCTGGAAATTTTGTCTAGATTCAATTACAATATTTCCGAAACATGGAGTCGCCAAATTCCTATCAACAGGTTTTCAGAACTTTATATCAAATTGTCCGCATTGGTAAACTGAGGAAAAAAAAAATTTGCTGAATATATCTCAGTCTGACCGAATCTTAAGAGCAGACATTTTTTACTTCCGTTTCCGGTTTGGTGCACTGATCACGTGATCCACATGTACATAAGGCTTCTCTTCGGTCTCTTAAGTCAGTCGTTTCGTAAGTCTCTGGGCTGCTTTTTTTCCCCGTTTTTTTTTAGGCTTTCCGCATGGTTTATCTATTTTCCTCCATATTTTCTATATAAATCGAAACTTTTGGCAGAGGTTTGGCCAACATTTGCCCTTCTGATGGCTCTAAACAACTGTGTCTGCCTTCCCCCAGAAGGGACGGTTTTAGCGTCTTGTCAGGTTCCTGGCAAACTGACTGTATTTAATTTGGAGACCTTTTCATAGCCTGCCTAGGCAATGAGAGCTGGGGTAATCCTAGGATGCGCACTGAATCCGTTTCTTTCTCTGTGTTCTGACACTTTTGTATAGTCTGTATCAATGTTGTTTTTTCAGTTTTATATATTTGTGGTTAACGGTGACAGTTACAATGTCTCTTTCTATTGAAGATATTCAAATCAAAAGTTTTATGTTGAAAAATGATTTTTCTCGTGTTTCAAGTTTATTTTGTAAAATCAATCAATCAACCTATCAATCAATCAATCAATCAATCTATCTATCTATCAATCTATCAATCTACCTATCAATCTGTCTTTCTATCTATCTATCTATCTAAAAACTTCTTTTCACAAGCCAGCTTATTAAAGTAATATGACTCAATAGCAGCGAATTTTTTATATATTTGCATCACACTTGTCACTTTAAAAAATATGTGATAAGTATACTGGCCCTGCAATTATGCATTTATAACTATCAACAAGCAGGTAGTTTTCCTAGTTTTCTTCATGAGGAAACTAGCCTAGTTGCCATGGATACCACTTGACATTATATACCAATGGTATATTATGAGAGCATTGCTCATGTTAACATCTCTACATAAATTACAAGTCCAGAATAAAATGAGATTATATTCACTTCCATATTGAAAATGGTCTGATTTAAAGTCATTGACCTCAGTTTTTACCATGACCTAGACCTTCCAGCCAATCTTCATCACTTAAGCCCTGCCTTTTGACGTTGGCCCGTGTCTTTTCAATCAGTCAAGGTCATTTGTGACGTCACAGCGTCATCGCCAAGGTCATGACGCTGTCACAAAGATGCTCACGTTACGTCGAACGTCATGATGGATTGGACACAAAAAGAGAGAAAAAAAATGACGTCCTGCCAAAATGGAGAAAATGTATGGCCTAAAAAGGCAGGGCAGGCAAGAGTTACTCACTGTTCCAACACCAAAGAACATGTCACCCAACTCGAAATATCAAAAATGTTTACCAGCCATATTTGTCACATTTAGGTTGGATGGAACTTACATATGAGCTGGATTCAGCAGCATATGCTTCGAAAGATATTTTTAGAATCAAAAAGCTTCTTATTGACAAACTGTTTAAAAACATGTGTGGGAGACTGCCGATAGGACTGATATGAAATTTGTTATGCATTATGGATTTTTAGACTGGTATTAACGTCAGTTCACATTTTCAAGTACCCATTTGACCATTGTCTTTCATGTTATGAACAACTGGTGTGACTTGCCCGGTTGTTAATTCAGTGGTCTGTACATTACTTATAGTGTAATCCAAAATAAATGTTGGTTTTTTATCTTATTTTTACGTAAATGTCATTACACAATAAATACAAAGTCAAACCCCAACTTTCTAACCCATAAAACCCCTCTCTATGCAAATGAACTTCAAGTTTCCTATAGTTGCAATGATTATTTTTTTGCCACCTTATCATTATAGCCAAAGAAGCAGCAGAAATTACAATGGAGAATATAGCAAACTTTTAGTTATATCTTTCCCAGAACTGTTTTTATCAGCTAGAAAGTTTGGCTTTGAATTGTTTGGAACATTTCTGTCCATTTTGTCCTGCTCGATGCCATTTGTGGCGACATCTAACAAAAAAATAAGTGCCATATAATTTGGATTAGTTTGGAAACTTCAAAGGGCTACAGCCGTGGCCATACGTTTTCGGACACTAGCTGTGGATGGTGACTATGGCATTTTTTTTGATTTTGCATCATAAGTTTTGTATAACCATTGGCCGTGTATATGGCCTAAGGTATTGCGATGGCATGCATGTCAGTCAGTTTGTCCCTCCCTTTTGTCTCTCTGTCTGTCTGTCAACCATACTTATAGACATGATAACTTCAGGTCTATTGATGCTAAGCTCATGGAACTGCAGGTATTATCCCATAGAGGAAGACCATGAATGAGTTAAAAAATGGACGACTTTGACTGTTGTTGGGTGACTTGGGTCAAACTCATCAGGAACCTTGGGGCCTTTCACTCAACTCTTGCAAGCAAAATATCTCGAAAACGAGACTCTTCCCTCTGACCAACCATCCGTAACTTTATTTATATATTGGCGTGAATATTGTGCAAATGTATTTCCAGGACAGTGAATATGATCCCTAGAGAAAACAATTCAAGAAAAAGTGGCGTAAAGAAAAAAACAGACCAATGTTTTAAAGTGTATGAAAACACCACGGCGGTATATCTCAAACGGATGCTGGTTGTCCGATATTAAAGATTGGTACTATGGTAGGAGCCTGCATTATATAATGCTAGCCAGTCAGCCAGCAGCCAGCCAGCTAGCCAGTCAGCCAGCTAGCCAGCCAGTCAGCCATTTTAATCACTGACATCCACTTTTGTCAACTATTCTAAAGCAGTTTTTTTTTTAGTTCCCTTTTTAAAAAAGTAACTTAAGAGATAAGTCTATGTACGTTAATGGGACTACAAACACAGAGGAGTTGAGCTGTTTAAGTGCTGTGAAGTGGACTCTTATTGGTGTTTTCTGATGTGTGAGTGAAAGAATGTTCTGTACTTTGTAATAATCTCCAAGGCTCTAGGCACACTGTTCATGACATGAGGATCCTTCTCTTGCTTTGGTCAAACTGTTTTTTGAAAGCTCTTGGATTTCGTTCTCTCTTTAAGCTCCATCAAGAATGTCAACTACTAATGGAGCTGTTTGACAGCTAGCTCAGCTCTCTGAGATGCTGCTGTTGCTGTTGCTGCTGCTGTTGTTGATGCTGTTGTTGTTGCTGTTGTTGATTCTGTTGTTGTTGCTGTTGTAGCTGTCGCTGCTGTTGTGACACCAGAGCCAGCAGCTGCTGCAACATGCTCGCACGATGCACTCCTGTCGTCAATGGCAACCAGACTTCCGCATCCCAGACAATTGGGGAAATACATTGCAGTGATACATTTCACATTATTTCGACTCATATGTTGAAATGCATTTTTAAAAAGATAATACTACGGAGTAACAGAAGTTTTCAGACAGTGCAATGCGGCCCTGCCAATGATACTGATTTTATGTTTTAATCAGTTGATCACATTCAAAAGAATGATTAAGATATTGATTACTGTGTTTTAAAAACAATCAGGGTTGGCTGGTGATATTCAATGGTCTTTCACTGCTTAAACCTACTATCAATGGCAAAAGCACTTTGAAAGACTGAACAATTTTGCATTGTTTGCCAGTGTAACCACTTTTCTGCTGGGCATTAGAACAGGCATTTGTAACAGTCATGGAGAAACTACAGCAATTGAAATGGAAATTACAGGAAACGATAAATTACTTATTACAGAGAGGTGTTTCTATCAGAAAGACAACAGAAAGTTGATATTTTATCTTTTACTGACATTAACATTTTCTTTTAATTTTGTGCTGTTCCACTTTTTTAAAAAGGGAAAAAAGTAAAAAAATAAAGACTAAGAAGTTATTATTTATGTAGTATTTTAGCAAATTGACATCACAGTGATATTTATGGTGAAATTCTGCTGTACTTTTGCTTCAATTCAACCAATTTTTAGCATCTTCCTTCAAGCATTGTTTGAACAGGCTTATTCCTCTCGTCATATTTTTCTTCTTGCCTTTCTCGTTATTTTGCAAATTAATCCTCTTAGTGTGATCTGTTTATCATCATACAGCTTCATTCCTTTGGCTATTTGTCCAAGATACAGTTTTTTTTCTTCTTCTTCGCTATCTTCCAGCAAGGATTTTCTGTTACTGCAAGCAGTATTATATGTCACAGCGAATGAGTCATAGATATCTCACATTCTTGTTTGTGTTTTACTGTACTGTTATATGCTGTTACCATTGTGTAAAGTCCTTTTGTTTCGTAAGTATTGAGAAGTCGTTGTTTATTCCTGGAAAAGTTGAGGTAGTTCTGTCTGTTTTGGGTATGAATGGTTATCAATGTGTATTACCCTACCTCGTGGAACCCAAACTTGTAAACATAACCAAGAGCACCTTCCGTCATAGTTTAGCTAAATATTTATGTCATGAAAACGATAATCTTATGGCTTCTCAGTATCGTGTCTACACTGAGCCAAAGGGACCATCACTGGGCTTATATAGTCAATGATGCACTTACAATGAGTCGAGTTGGCATGTATGTGGGCCTAGGTATATAGTACTTGCTTTGTACTAAGGTGGACCTATGCTGGGTTGGGAATTCGGTCTTACTGTTGTGAATCATGAGCAATTGAGTCGAGGTTTTGTTAGCATGAAACAGTTAAATTAGGAGCATTTTATGCCTTTCTATTTAACTTAATTGTACTGGTGAAATTTTCACATCAGATTCTGACCACATACCCTATACATCGGGACTGATAGTGTTGACGTTGGGCCAAATTTGTGCCAGTTTTACACGGTATAGTATCTTGATATCTTGTGAGTAGCAAGAACCAGCCTCAGAGAGCTGTATGTACTTTATTTTAATCCCAATCACAGTGCGTGGTATTTACTTCATCATCTAACCAATATAGCTACCAAAGACTGGTATGGGACACTCAGGCAGTATGCTCAACAGGTGGCCATACATGTCTCACTATAGTGTCTTACTTACCCCCTCTTCCCCTGTCGTAGGCCCCCCTTGACCCCCCCCCCCCTATTGTAGCTCCCTTCCCATTGGACCCCCCCCCCCTCCATTGTACCCCATGTTGAGGGACCCCATGCTTAGCATCTGTTTGCAATGCTGGACTGGATCAGTCAGTCCATGTGGGCACTGCCAGCTACTATTTCGAGACAGCCTGTCAAGCGGGGTGATTATCAAGCAAGTAGATCACTGGGGTGCATATTCAAGGTAGGAGGGGTGGATAAGCCACTTCAGAAATAACCAAGCATGCATGCCCCCAGCAACAACCATCTTCCGCATTTAGGGTAAGACAGGATGATGTGCACAGCTCATTGGCTGTATGTTGTCGACCTCTAAATAGACAACCCTCCTGCTTTACTCATGCAAATTTAAGGTTATCTGTTGGTGACCTGCTATTATAAGCTTTTTGATGTAACATATAGAGTAGAGTTGGCTTAGTTGAGCCATGCACCAAATGATAATTATGTTCAGGGTGCTTTCAGCTATATGACTCGAATGAAAATTTTTTTTGAAGTAATGGATCAATTTAGCCCACTCATGCATATTTTTTATTTTGTTCAGAGGCACTTAACTCTTTAAGAACTATTTTTGCCACTCTCTGTCCATGTGGCTCAAGACTCAGACTTAAACAGATCCGATGGTGGGTTCAATGTAATGATTGACCACCATGGTGCCATAATTAAGTGAGTGACATTTACCTGTATCTTTCCTAAAAGTAGTATTTTATACGTTTATCCAATTATAATCAGTATCAAATTCAATTTGTATTTGTTTTTTGCTGTTCATATTTGGTGTAATGATCACCAAGTTCTTAAAGCATGAAGATCATAGCTCTAACAATTAAGGACCCAGATAATGTTACATTGGCTCCATGTCCGCTTGACGTCAGTATGGTCGACTCCATGTTGGCCTGGCATCAAGTTTAAGCGGCTTACAATTTCTGTCCGATTTGACATCATATTAAGGAGTGTATTTTTATAACAGCGATTCATTTAATTAGTCTAATTTTGGGAACGGTGTGATGACGAACGTGATTCATCAAATTTGTTTAGGACATGTCTCACGGAACACTCGTCCTTTGTAAAATACTGTGTCGCACGCATTGTGCGGCTGCCATGGCAACACTTTTGCATAAATACTGATGCACAAACCTTTCTGCAGTACAGAAACTTGTTTTTACTAATGCAGAACTTGTTTTGAGAGAACAGAAGCCAAGATACAAGCTAAGTGTGTGCAGAGATGTAAATATTCAACATATGGCGTACCTCAAGGGTCTATGCTCCCACTATTAATATAATGCAATCTCAGCTATGTTCCTGCGATCCTTTTCCCTATTCGTTTTTATGTTTCTTCACCCTTCTTGACTCTCTGTTGCTTTCTATTCTTTGTTTATTGTTCCTACAAACACAAAGGCAGACATATTTCATGTCAACCGTTTGTTCTCACCTTATAATTGTTTTACAAATACTCAGGGGAGAGAACTTACTCCATCTTTGTCATGCCCAAAATACTCAGATATAGTGTAGATTTCTTCTGTGTGTGATGTTGCCAACACCTGGGAGGCACCCTAGTCACTTAGTCACTTACCAGCTCAATCTTTTTACAAGCTTGACTGAGTAACTTATGTCAGTTTTATTAGCTAACTCAGTGCAAAAAATCAAGGGAATTTTTCTTATTTCATTCTTTTTCTCAAGCTTAACCCACTTTTAGCCACAATTACCGATTCATTATCTTAATCTAAAACACATTTCAATATATTCAGGTTAGATAAGTTTGTAATTTTAGTACATGGTTCAATTACCATGGTCAATCAAAACCAGAATTTTTTTTTTGAAGAACCGTAGTTTCAAATTTTTATTTATTTATGATAAACTTGTGAACAATATATGTATGGTCATTTTGTCAGGTAAATCCTATTTATTAAATGTCAGCTCAATTATGTCCAATATAAGCGACAAGATATTTTAAAACTATCTTGCACACAAATTCTTCACTTTCTGTGCAACTGTTTCTTTTGAAAAGTTCTTTATCCACTCGTATTAAATTTTATTGCAATACTGGAATTTGTTGGTCAATATCTGCATTGATTGAATAATGGTTTTGATTCTTGATTTAAAAGCTCTGGACCGGAAAACATGATTTTGTGGAGTGGCCACTATGAAAACAACATTTCTTAACAAAAAGAGGCATTTCAAATTTTCTGAGTACAATTAATTTTGAAAGTATTCTGTCTGTTGATGGAATTCATCCACTTTTGAAGTTCGCTTTTCCCCAGTACTTTATTTATTCATTCGTTGTTTATTTATTTATTTTTTAATTGTTGATTGCATTAAAAGCAAACTCTTGAATCATGACAACTATTCTATTAACATTATCTAATATTTTGAATACAGACAATAATATTGATAATTTTTCCTCACAAGCTGTATAAATAGGTGCATTTTACTATCATCGATGAATTTATAAATTACCCTTTACAATGAAATGGAAGGTTAGAAATTTGTCTTCGATAATTTAATTTCATATGCTCAGCTCTTAATGTGCTTGATAATATGAAATTACAAACTCAGTGTCCTATGCTGGGGTAAGTGGGTACCATGGTGTGGACCTTTTAAGAGCCATATCATCTCATCATGACATCTGCCAGACAATAAAGACAATACAACACAATAACTAAGGGTGAGACAGCATATTTGGCACTCTTAACTGTTCTGACTACTTGGTGGCAAGATTGAGTGTCATATTTATGACTACATTTAGTCAGGCTGGCAGCCTTTTATTCAGTGATTTGTTCTCCACATGCATTTTGCGGCACTGTATTGTGACCTATAGACCTAAAGAAGCTTTATAAATAAAGAAAGATGGCCAAGGGCAGACACAGTGACAGGGGAGCCCCTGAAACAAGTCAAACATCTATTATTTAGTGTTGGAGACTTTGAGGGGACCCCTGGGTATTAATCTTACTTTTGGGCCACTTTTAGGGTCCTTGGGTGACCTTCCTATTTGTCTAAAGTCCATTTCTGGTGCCCCTAAGTAGCCTACCGGTAACTACTTAAGCATATTATAATTATCTCTAAGATATGATTGAATTAGACGAAGTACAGTATTTTTCGGAATAGTATGTCTTTCATTGCATTTTATTTGATGTAATGTAATAACAAAGGCACAGTTTGTGACAATTAAATCCATGTAAAGTCAATTGTTTTAATGCTCTAAGCTAAGGTGATACTGCCTTACGTTAAGGTCCAATGGGGATATTTCGAGGACCATGATAAAATTTTAAGTATTCACAGTCTCCAGCCATCACCATCGGAAATACAGTTGGTTTCATCAATATGGTTGACTCTAGACAGCTGCAGCAACCTATTCCTGGCTGTAGCTATAACTGGCTAGAGCCAGCCGCTTCTATATTAATATTCACGTGTAAAAGACTACTTTGAGTAACAGCTATAGCCAGATAGTTCCGCTTAGTGGAAGGTAGCATCATATATATATATATATATATATAGCAGAAGTCATCAGCTTTGTCTAGGTTCAATTTGACAGGCTGTTTTTAAAGAAACTAACTGTACCTCAGTGATGGGTCATTTGTTACTGTAGCCACTCTATAGTTGCTGAGAAATTTCATCAAGCAACTGCTAGTATAGAATGTACTTCTTTCTTTTTCAGTATTTTCCAGTCGTATTCAGCACACAGACACCAGCTTTGGTAGTCAGTGTGACTGCATAAATCAGTCTAAATTACTATCCACCAGATTCTTTCTGCTGGTGTAGGGTGATGGGTCAAGGTTAGGGTTATTGGATGCTGCCCTAGCATCAAACCCTAAACCACAAAAAGACCAATCAAGGACCATAACAATGTGTGTCTTATTCCTTAATATCAATATTTCTTAGCAATATAATCCAATGTACATGTATTGATGTATACCAAAGCTAGAGGAACTTTGTTTTAAACAAGTGCATTTGTTGTGTGTATTTCTGCCTTTCTCTTTTTTGGGGAAATTCTAGGAAACAGTCTCTTAGCCAGAGATCACAGGGCTGTCATTTGATGCTTAGTTCACAAAGTGCAAGTCTCGACCCTAGATGGAAATGAAGTAATATACATAGTAGCCAAAAATTAAGACCATGGAATTTCACTAAATGTCAATTCAGTTGGACCTGCTTATTATGAACTAGATAGATAGATAAAAAGATAGACAGACAGAGAGACAGAGAGACATATAGATAGATAGATAGATATATTAGATAGATGGATAGATATATAGGTAGATATATAGATAGATAGATAGTGAACCACAATGCTCGGAGTCTCCTGATAGCGGGTACCAATAAGCTTGTTTGGAAACGGACAAATTTGTACAACATGACTATAGAACAGAACACTGTCAAATAGCCAACAATTTGTGCTCACATTTACTGGGTATTCCCAGTGTGGTCCTAATTGAGGGGTGCCACTGTACTGGTAAGCAATGAATCTTCCCAAAATTAATGTGTGTGTGGCCAGGTGCAGTGCCAATCAATGCTATATTACATATCAATAATTTATGTCGATCCCTGGGCATTTCACTCACTGGGAAATTGAATCATATGAGGAAGACTGGATGGGAGCTTTCTGATGCTATGGATCTTATAAAAGCAAGCAGTCAAAATAGCATGCAAGTAACTTAAATGTGGGGTTGATATTGAGTTACTGCCAGCATAACTGACCACTTCCTTAAATACAATTATTGAATGAGATATAGATGTTTAGAAAGTGATTGTGTAAAGGATATCTTTGAAACGACGTGACAGATACAAATGTAGATGGATGTATAGATGGATCATGGATACATGTATATATACATACATTGATACATAAATAGATACACAGATAGATACATGCACAGACACATCTTGATCTATGCATACATATATATAGCTACATAGATACGTAGGTATTGTCACAATAGATTATTTTCGCTGAATTCAGCAGGACATAAGTCTTTCTTCTCCTCTTATTACTCAGGGGTGGGGGCCTAGAACAGTGGTAGCAAGCTGGGCTTCGTACCACTGGGTCCCGGGTTTGATTCCCAGTCAAGTCTAAGTTGGATGGCTGTTTCCTCCCTCATTTCATTGCCCATGGTTCCTGCCTGTCCTAATTAGGCCATCAGGTGCAGAAATACAGGACATAAAGCCCTAATCCACCCACCCCACCCACCCTCGTCTTATTACTCATTTTGCTTTTCAGACATAGCTGATCATAACTCACCTATTCAATAAATATAACTTTTTCAGGGAAATAACAAAAATCAACTGAATAATAAGATGACAAATATGCATTAGAATGCAATAAAAATACTGCTGCTAGGATGCACTTTGCTTCAGCCAATCACTGTTAAGGGCGGGAACTTTTTTAGCCAATAGAATTGCAGTATTCTGTCCTAGACACCTGGTGGAAATGTCGAGAAACTTCCATGAAATTCCATTCTTGTTTAATTTACTTTTTTGTTGTATTTGAGTTTATTTACAATTACATAGCATAATGTACATACTGCCAATCTGTATTGCATTGCTTTGTCGCCTGTTTTGTGGAGTTAGCACTGCCTCTTTCTCGAAACTCTCTGCTAATTGAATAAGGACCGTCCAGCATTCTCAGATGACCAAAATAGCCCTCCACTGTCCCCTGCAGGTAACACACATTCTGTGCCCATGTACCTTTATTTTCTTTGCGCTAAGGGGCACATTCCGGAAGTGGAAGCATAAGGCCTCCTGTTATTATTTCATGCTGCGGTAACAAGAATAACATAACAAGGTCAAGGCAGGTCATGTAATATGGACTCAGGAGAAATTGATGTCATTCACTTAATGCAGGAATAGATAGTGCATAATTATTTTAGGTATATGTTGGTATAGGGTTATCATTCAAGCAGACTTGCAGTTTTCTTTCTGTTTTATTACAAAACTTGCCAAGAATAATATTTCAAAATAGTTTGCCACATCAACGTTTTGTTTATCTATCTATCTTAACTACCCCCTGTCTGTCGTCTCTTTCTCTTTATTAATCATCTAAAAAAAAAAAATCCACACACTTTGACGAAATATACAAAATGTCACTCATCCTACTTACCCCTGTCCCACTATACCCCTCTCCCAAAGCAGGTGTTATTAATGGCATGGGGTGTATTCTCAGGTGAAGAGGGTCAAAATGTACCCCTAAAGTGTCAGCCTGTCTCGCCAGGGGGTGCCTAAGTATGCAGATCACATGACATACACTTGTAATGTATGCATCCCACGTGCGAGAGAACATCGCTGATTGACAGGGAGAGCCTTGATATTGCTTTTGATTGATTGACTGACCTTCCTTCCTTCCTTGTTAATATATGGTGACTGATCATATATGTTTATTAGCATTTTTCAACTAAGCTTCTAGTACAATTTTTAGAGGCAGTTTGTGCCAAAGAAATGAAGTTTCCATTTTTATGATTGTGGATAGGCTTTCACCCAAGATTAAAAATTAAGTGCAATATACCTATAATTTCAAAATCAGTCGAACTAGAAGTTCTACAAGTTTCTTGCCTGCATTTGGGACCTGGGTTCTAATTTGCTGAGTAACGGTCCCAGGATAGCTGCATTGCTGGATCTGGATGCTGGTCGGCGGGGGTTGGTCAGAAGTGAGCAGCTAAACTGGGCAGCATGTAGGGGACACAGCAGCTGTTCCAGGTTGCCATAGAAACCTGTAGCTCTTTGCCAAAAACTTGAGCAACAATCTTGACTTCCTGGAACATCAGCTATTAGTACAGGACAAGGCCAGCATGACTGACTAGACATGCTTTATTGTTGGCCCAGCTATATTTGCAGCTCAGAAATGCAAGTTTGCAGGATCAAATGAATACCTTTTGAACTGGTGCAAACCAGAGGACAGAAATAAGAAGGACATTGATTAGCTCTGGTAAGCTCCAGCTAGCTCTAATTAGCTTTTGTTGTCTATATTTCTCCAGTCGTTTGTCCAGTTTACTTACTGTAATCGACTTTAGTCCCACCCAAGTTTCTTTTGATTTCAACATGTCATTGTTACAGCTCGTCAAAACGAAGCATTCCCATTCTGTTAGTTGAGTTTAGCACAGGTGACCAAATGATTCTTTAATAATTTCAGGCCTCAGTGACACAGCTGATTTAATTCTGTCAAGGCAACCAGCCAGATAAGCCTCGGCTTTTTGTGGTCACCATCCACATATGGTGAATAAGACTACTACTACTTGAATTTACTTCTACTACTACTTGAAATTACTTCTACTACTACTACTACTTGAATTTACTTCTACTACTACTACTACTTGAATTTACTTCTACTACTACTACTACTTGAATTTACTTCTACTACTACTACTACTTGAATTTACTTCTACTACTACTACTACTTGAATTTACTTCTACTACTACTACTACTTGAATTTACTTCTACTACTACTACTACTACTACTACTACTACTACTACTACTACTACTACTACTACTACTACTACTACTAATACTACCACTAGTACTACCACTAGTACTACCGTTATAAACCTGGAACCTAAACTCCAGAGGACTTCATGACATTGCAGGACTCTGGTTGGCTAAAGGATTGGATTATCCAATGGGACTCATGGATTAACATGACGTCACCCGGAGTTTAGTTTCCACGTTTATGAATCCAACTATAATCTACTAATAGCTATTAATCATCATCTGGAAAGGCAATGCTTTGCATAACATTATATCACACTGTCAGTTAGATTTCTGGTAGAGAAACATTAAAACATATATAAGAAAACTACATTTAGTGTCGACAGATTGCTTGAAGTGTTTCTGGATATCTTCACAAAGACAAATGCAGTTAGAAGACTGACAACTGGTATATATGAGCATTAAACAATACTGGTATCAATAATTATACATATAAAGATCTGAACAGAGGAACTTTTCCTGCGTCCACGTAACTGGCCCAAACAAAACAGACACTGTTACATGCACCAGTTTACATATATTGATAAACTGTTGGTAGTTATTGTGCATCTGTTTATCAGAGGTCTGGCTACCTGTAAAACCCTATTGCAGGGTATAGTGCAGTTTATTGCTTTAGATGAGCATCATGAGATGTTCAGTTATACGTGCGATAAACATGTCACCAATACATTATGTAAAAAAATCTAAAACAAAAAAAAACTTAAAACATATCAGAAACTGGAGAGCTTCAAGCCCTGAACAATCTCTAGTCTAATAATAAGAGTTCATTCGATATATTTCCTTAAAACATAATTAAGTTTGTCAACATTGCACTCAAAGCAAAGAAACAAAGGAAATAATTATGCTATATCCAATTCTATTGGTATATCAAACTACTGATGCTTCAATTGGACTATAATATGTGTATCCAAAAAAAAAAAAAAAAGGGTAAAAATGAATTTCTTGAATCAGAAATCCATAGATTAAGTGGAAGGTGTTGCCACTTCAGTTAGTTCGCTAATGGAATGTTTAAGTCAAAGGCCTGTATGACAGTTTGCAAAAAATATAGTTGCTTTCTTGTCATATTGACTTAAAAATCGCTCAATCGTGTAATTAATATGTTGAACTTTATTTGACCGCATGTTTTCGCATTTGTAAGTAAGGCTAAAGAGTTTGCTTTCTTTCTTGTAGGTTTGGGACAATTTCTTGACTGCCGTGGCTGGTGGAAAGGGCATTGACGAGACCACCTTCATTAATTCCATGAAGGAAATGGTAAAGAACCCCGAGGCCAAGTCTGTTGTTGAGGGACCCCTACCCTTGTTCTTCCGCGCTGTGGACACAAATGAGGACAACAATATCAGCCGAGATGAGTACGGAATCTTCTTCGGGATGCTTGGTTTGGATAAGACCATGGCCCCCGCTAGCTTCGATGCCATCGACACAAACAATGATGGCCTCCTCTCATTGGAGGAGTTCGTCATTGCTGGTTCTGACTTCTTCATGAATGATGGTGACTCCACCAACAAGGTCTTCTGGGGTCCCTTGGTCTAAGCAAAACCTCCTTGCAGCCAAAGAAGACCTCGCTCTTTCCTAAATATTATCATCAAATGAAGTAACATTCAAATCAAAACAAAGCCTTACTCGCCCTCCCTTGGATAAAAGTAAAACCATCCACAGCCATCACGTGACTTCAATCGATGACTCTTCCTGAACTGTCCGATTGTTCGATTGTTGCCGACGATGATCGGGTGTGGCACTTAGGCTGTGTTCTTTGCGACTGGTTGTCTTGTCACGAGTCCTGAATTCACGAACGCAAGTCGAATCTCTTGTTCAGTAGTTCACTCACTCGCTTAGTGCGCTGACTTTGTTCCATCCCGAGGGGGACCAACTGGCATGATGACGTCGCATGTTGCTTATTGAACTAGTCACATGACCGGAAGTGAGGACGTTCAGTGTCAACAACCACTAGTCACGTGACCCCATATTGTCGTGAAACCTTGCGATTTGCGGCAGCTGACACTTTCATTGTCGTGATATTTCAATGTGTATCATCATACTTAGGCCTAAAGCGTTTGTAATACCATCAAAGCATTGTGTACACATGTTAACAAATGCCAAGCTTTATATATCTATAGATATACGAATGTATGTAAAATCAAAGACTCCCTCTTGTCTGAAATAAGTGCTATATTGGTGTGAAGAATGGTGGTACGAGTACTAGCTCACGTCCAGCAGCGACACTTCACTCGAATAAAATTGTATTATTGTACCAATTCTGTATTTTCTTCTTGTTCATGTGTTTTGTATCATAGAAAATTAAAGCATTTTGTACGTACCTAAGTATCTAAGCTTCGATGAGTCGTCTTTCCAATAACACAAACTTTTGAATCACCGAGACAGGCAAGGAAGAGTAGTCAAAGTGACTAAGAAACATGTATGGCACTTTTTTCAATCAGAATCTAAATCCTTAAGATATACTGTGTATAATTATAAGATTGATGTACATACTGCCACTCATATTTCAAGGAATTAGCTCAGTTTGTAAAGATTAGCTGTGATGTCACTGATATTTGTGTACATTAGGCTGTGACACACATGCCAAGTCTAATGCATTCGATGTGAGTCTCACGCATTTGGTTGCTGTCTTACTCCTCTGGACTTCAGTATTTATTTCATATTTATATTTAACTCACTCAATGAGGACCATACATCTTTACAATTTTAATGTAAACTGGTTGGAAAGAGCCAAAACTCACACATTCACCACTCAAGAACTTAGCATCTCTGGCTGTGGGTTAGTTTAATCTTCACATCCTTGGCCTTGATGGCATAAGAAAAACTTTTTTGCCTTGAATAATATTAAGAAGGACCATAGCATAGCTCAAGTCATTCTTTCATATATCGCAATTGGTGTCCATGAAACTTACTTTAGCATAGAATTTTTCCGAGCTATGATATCTCGCCAGGTGGCGTGCGTGGCTCGAGCTATCACTCTACCTAGTGAGATCTAGTGATTGTAATAATACTTCTATAATTTAATGTAATAGCGTCAGCCATAAAAAGTATTTAAAACGAGAATCTGAATATCAATCCTGTTTTTCCATGTAGATTTAATCTAACAGAAATTAATTCAGTCTCATCTAAAAAGGGCAAAACCACAATTTTGTTTCACAATTTGACCTTCTTTCCCTCCATCTTCATATATATATACAGTGGTTCTGCAGTTTTATTTTCTAGCACAACCAGACACTTTTTTGCATGACATCAGAGAGAAACAAGCACTGAAAATTAGTCAATTACAATTTTTTTTGATAGTTTGGTCACTAAAATACGAAAATTTAATTTTACCATATATCCAATCACACTGGGCCTTCTTTTTAGTGCAGGACTAAATAACATAACAAAGAACACGCACTCTCGTAAGTAGGATGCGCTATGCATGCATGAAAGGAGGCGCATTGTTAACCGAGCTGACTACTTAATGAACAGAGAACAATCAGTACAATTGAGTGACATCATACTGGTCGATGAACGTCATTGAACATCAATCTACATTCACATTGAGCTTTTGTTGACATTGTAAATTTGTGATTATGTGCTTTATTTGCACACTAGGACATGAGCTGACAATGAAATAATGTGGAAATGACATTTTTATGTGATGTTCATGTGAAATTGGCAAATTTAAACACTTGACTGAAAATTCTAAATGAATTTTATTATCCACCAGGGGCGTTAAAGAGCTCGGGCATGCTATGCATGCTGGGAAAAGGAGGCGCAGTGTTTACAATGTGAAGTAAAGGGAGTGGCGCTTCTTGGTAATATTCTTTGACCATAAGACCAAACCCACAGTGTACCTGGTGGAATGTGTAAGAATTAGTGGACTGCTACCTTTGGAAGCTGTCAATTAAACTATAATAATGTACTAATATAAAATATTTGAGCACACATGTATCCGGAACGGCCATCAAAAAAGAGACAAATAATTCATCTTTTCTACTTCTGGACTATTGCAACAAATTCTGTTTCAAAAGAGACATTCGCTTGTTATTATGACAACCTTTCAACTGAACAGTGGGTAGCGTTGCTATAATATATAACCAAAGTGGCTAAACCAGGTTCAAAAACCCCTGTGGCCTATATACCATTGGCTTGCTTATTAGGTCTAATGTTAGAGTCTGAGAGGTGATTCTATTACTCCTAGTGAAGTGAAATATTGTTAATTCAATTTGGCAGCCAAGACTCCATTCTTGGTTAAAAATCTAGACTGTTTAGAGGCTACGAATGTACATGTAAATTATGATGCAATAGAGTCTTTTCACTGAACAGCCCTGAATTCAGCAGGACATAAGTTTTTCTTCTCCCAGGTGCCCCCCAGATTGGCTCACAAAATTTCAGCCTCTTAACACAGTCAGTTTGAAATGATCTTTTGGCCATTTATAAGTGAGAAAGACTGCTTGATCAATAGGCACAAAAATGTGACGTCATAAGCAGATGTGCTATTCACGTGCTCTTGCCTATGACATCACAATATATGACGTCATTAATGAGCAATGCAAAAATGAGGTGTGTCTATGTCCACAGTGGCACCCTCAGTCTGTCCTATGACCTTATATGTAGTCAGAGTTGTTTGCTACACCCAAGTGGAGCACTGACCTATTTAGCTTGACCTGTGAAGCTGCGCAATGGCAATGCATGGAATATGTGAAGTGTTACCATTCAGAAAATATTGATTATATGGTGGAATAGGAGTAGGACCATTAAAAACTACTCTTTGCTAGGACAGTACTTCGTCACATTGGCCTAAGCAACATTCTAGGTAAGTAGGTTTCCTTATTCTGTTGGATTAAGTGCTTCAAACTACATTTCACAACTGAATGTACAGATTGTGAATGTATCTATCTTACTATGTGTATCCATATCAGCTACAGCAGTGTCCAGCAAGAAAATGAGAGATGATGAGGAGACTGATATAGTTTTGCCCCAATCTGGCAGTGAAGACAATTGGATGGACGCTTCAGACTGTGATAGCAGTGACTCAGAGACGATGGAGGTCAATAATGTTCTGGAAGTTCTAGCTTGTCTGAAATTGGACCCAATGGTTCTTCATTTAAGGCTCCTGGACCTGATGACCGAAGCAAGGGGTGAACCGATGAGCCAAAGTGACCAAAATTGGCTAATTTTCCCAGCATACAGTTTGGACCAAAACGAAGGTCATTTTCTTCAACTTGGTATGATTTGTACTCCTGGCTAGAATATTCAGTTAGCAGGGATGCAGCCTTTTGCTTTTCCTGCAGAATGTTTGCCCCTCCTGGGAAAAACATAACAGAAACTGTTTTCACACAATCTGGGTATCGACAGTGGAAAAAGGCAACAGGTAAAGATTCTGGACTTGCCCAGCATGAAAGGAGTGATTCTCACAAAGCTGCATTCTGTGCTTGGCAAGACTTCAAGTGTCACATTCAAGCAGGCCAAACCTTAGACCTGGCCTTGGTTTCAGCTCATGAGAAACAAATTAAAGAAAACAGACACTACATCATGCGGATTGCCAAAGTTCTTTGTTTAACAGCAAGACAGAAAATTGCCCAGCGTGACCACAAGGAGGGACCAGAGAGCTCCAACCGTGGAAATTTTTTTGAGATTTTAGAAGAAATAAATGAGTATAATGACATCGTAAAACAGCAATTACATGGAATCCATTCAGCTAAATACACCAGTCCTAAACTAGTATCCAAAATGAGGTACTGAATATACTCGCTGATATAGTAAGGTATGAAATATGTTAGGAGCTGAAAGACAGTATAGACTATTCTGTGATGGTGGAAAAGAGCAAATGTCAGTGGTTGTCAGGTACCTCCATAATAACAATATTCATAACAATATTCACGAGGTGATTCTATTACTCCTAGTGAAGTGAAAAATATTGTTAATTCAATTTGGCAGCCAAGACTCCATTCTTGGTTAAATATCTAGACTGTTTAGAGGCTACTAACGTACATGTAAATTACGATGCAATAGAGTCTTTTCACTGAACAGCCCTAAATTCAGCAGCACATAAGTCTTTCCTCTCCTCTTATTACTCATTTTGCTTTTCAGACACAGTAGCATATAACTATCTGATTACATAAATATAAATTTCTCAGAAAAATAACAAACATCAACTAAATGATCAAGTGTCAAATATACATTAAAATGCACTAAAAATACTGCTGCTAGGATGCACTTTGCTTCAGCCAATGACAGCCAAGGGCGGGAACTTTTTCGGCCAATAGTATTGCAGTATTCTGTTTTAGCCACCTAGTGGAAATACAGAGAACCTTCCGTGAAAATCCACCAATAGGCAAGGCAAGATGCATACACGTACAATTTATAGAGAAGATAAAAAGAATCATTATAAAAGGTTAGACAGCTGCAGACCAAGCTAAAACCAATCATAATGAGAGACAGTCAGGCACAGAAAGCCAGTGACGTTGACAAGGCCTATACGTACCCATGTATGGTTCAACCATGGATTTACTAGACTAGTAAATCCATGGTTCAACTAATCACTTAATGTATTGCACTTTTTAATAGTAATATTTGTCAATCACCATGTCACTTATATTGACTATACCAATCCTGCAATGTGACATCACAATGGCGTTGTTCTTTTCTTCACAAAGCAGTCTAAAATTGGGGTTATGACTGAAGAGGTAAATCATCCTAGTTTGGAACTGGTAAAAGGTATGCATTAAAATATACCTATCATCAGAAAACAATTGGACAATTATTTTTTAATATATACTAACGTAACTAGAGCATAGCTCAAAGCATCAAACAATTAAAAGTATTGTGAATGAACTTGTAATGTATGTATAAGCACGTTGGAAATGAAAAAATTACAAAGTACACAAGTCAACTAAATTATGTAAAAAATTGTTTATTTGACCTATACTAGTAACCTTACCACAAAACCATTAAATAACATTGAATTTACATATATTTTTCAAATACAGTTACAGATTATTGATATTAAGTTTACTAAAATAAACCTGATTCAATATCACAGAAAAGCTCAGTTAAGCACTGAATCTTATATATAATATCTACTTATGATTTATTGAGTTAAAGTTTGAGATGAACGGACAAATCAGCCGAAAAAACTTGTCAAATTCATGACTATCGTAATCCCATAATAAATTGCGCCACCTATAATTAGGATGCCCAAAATGAAACCGGTAATTGCAAATCCAAGAGACACCTTGCGTTTTTTGTTGGAACTTGCAAAACGGCCTGTACAGTAGTCGACATAAGACAGGAGGCTAGATAGATAGATAAAAAGATAGACAGACAGAGAGACAGAGAGACATATAGATAGATAGATAGATATATTAGATAGATGGATAGATATATAGGTAGATATATAGATAGATAGATAGTGGACCACAATGCTCGGAGTCTCCTGATAGCGGGTACCAATAAGCTTGTTTGGAAACGGACAAATTTGTACAACATGACTATAGAACAGAACACTGTCAAATAGCCAACAATTTGTGCTCACATTTACTGGGTATTCCCAGTGTGGTCCTAATTGAGGGGTGCCACTGTACTGGTAAGCAATGAATCTTCCCAAAATTAATGTGTGTGTGGCCAGGTGCAGTGCCAATCAATGCTATATTACATATCAATAATTTATGTCGATCCCTGGGCATTTCACTCACTGGGAAATTGAATCATATGAGGAAGACTGGATGGGAGCTTTCTGATGCTATGGATCTTATAAAAGCAAGCAGTCAAAATAGCATGCAAGTAACTTAAATGTGGGGTTGATATTGCGTTACTGCCAGCATAACTGACCACTTCCTTAAATACAATTATTGAATGAGATATAGATGTTTAGAAAGTGATTGTGTAAAGGATATCTTTGAAACGACGTGACAGATACAAATGTAGATGGATGTATAGATGGATCATGGATACATGTATATATACATACATTGATACATAAATAGATACACAGATAGATACATGCACAGACACATCTTGATCTATGCATACATATATATAGCTACATAGATACGTAGGTATTGTCACAATAGATTATTTTCGCTGAATTCAGCAGGACATAAGTCTTTCTTCTCCTCTTATTACTCAGGGGTGGGGGCCTAGAACAGTGGTAGCAAGCTGGGCTTCGTACCACTGGGTCCCGGGTTTGATTCCCAGTCAAGTCTAAGTTGGATGGCTGTTTCCTCCCTCATTTCATTGCCCATGGTTCCTGCCTGTCCTAATTAGGCCATCAGGTGCAGAAATACAGGACATAAAGCCCTAATCCACCCACCCCACCCACCCTCGTCTTATTACTCATTTTGCTTTTCAGACATAGCTGATCATAACTCACCTATTCAATAAATATAACTTTTTCAGGGAAATAACAAAAATCAACTGAATAATAAGATGACAAATATGCATTAGAATGCAATAAAAATACTGCTGCTAGGATGCACTTTGCTTCAGCCAATCACTGTTAAGGGCGGGAACTTTTTTAGCCAATAGAATTGCAGTATTCTGTCCTAGACACCTGGTGGAAATGTCGAGAAACTTCCATGAAATTCCATTCTTGTTTAATTTACTTTTTTGTTGTATTTGAGTTTATTTACAATTACATAGCATAATGTACATACTGCCAATCTGTATTGCATTGCTTTGTCGCCTGTTTTGTGGAGTTAGCACTGCCTCTTTCTCGAAACTCTCTGCTAATTGAATAAGGACCGTCCAGCATTCTCAGATGACCAAAATAGCCCTCCACTGTCCCCTGCAGGTAACACACATTCTGTGCCCATGTACCTTTATTTTCTTTGCGCTAAGGGGCACATTCCGGAAGTGGAAGCATAAGGCCTCCTGTTATTATTTCATGCTGCGGTAACAAGAATAACATAACAAGGTCAAGGCAGGTCATGTAATATGGACTCAGGAGAAATTGATGTCATTCACTTAATGCAGGAATAGATAGTGCATAATTATTTTAGGTATATGTTGGTATAGGGTTATCATTCAAGCAGACTTGCAGTTTTCTTTCTGTTTTATTACAAAACTTGCCAAGAATAATATTTCAAAATAGTTTGCCACATCAACGTTTTGTTTATCTATCTATCTTAACTACCCCCTGTCTGTCGTCTCTTTCTCTTTATTAATCATCTAAAAAAAAAAATCCACACACTTTGACGAAATATACAAAATGTCACTCATCCTACTTACCCCTGTCCCACTATACCCCTCTCCCAAAGCAGGTGTTATTAATGGCATGGGGTGTATTCTCAGGTGAAGAGGGTCAAAATGTACCCCTAAAGTGTCAGCCTGTCTCGCCAGGGGGTGCCTAAGTATGCAGATCACATGACATACACTTGTAATGTATGCATCCCACGTGCGAGAGAACATCGCTGATTGACAGGGAGAGCCTTGATATTGCTTTTGATTGATTGACTAACCTTCCTTCCTTCCTTGTTAATATATGGTGACTGATCATATATGTTTATTAGCATTTTTCAACTAAGCTTCTAGTACAATTTTTAGAGGCAGTTTGTGCCAAAGAAATGAAGTTTCCGTTTTTATGATTGTGGATAGGCTTTCACCCAAGATTAAAAATTAAGTGCAATATACCTATAATTTCAAAATCAGTCGAACTAGAAGTTCTACAAGTTTCTTGCCTGCATTTGGGACCTGGGTTCTAATTTGCTGAGTAACGGTCCCAGGATAGCTGCATTGCTGGATCTGGATGCTGGTCGGCGGGGGTTGGTCAGAAGTGAGCAGCTAAACTGGGCAGCATGTAGGGGACACAGCAGCTGTTCCAGGTTGCCATAGAAACCTGTAGCTCTTTGCCAAAAACTTGAGCAACAATCTTGACTTCCTGGAACATCAGCTATTAGTACAGGACAAGGCCAGCATGACTGACTAGACATGCTTTATTGTTGGCCCAGCTATATTTGCAGCTCAGAAATGCAAGTTTGCAGGATCAAATGAATACCTTTTGAACTGGTGCAAACCAGAGGACAGAAATAAGAAGGACATTGATTAGCTCTGGCAAGCTCCAGCTAGCTCTAATTAGCTTTTGTTGTCTATATTTCTCCAGTCGTTTGTCCAGTTTACTTACTGTAATCGACTTTAGTCCCACCCAAGTTTCTTTTGATTTCAACATGTCATTGTTACAGCTCGTCAAAACGAAGCATTCCCATTCTGTTAGTTGAGTTTAGCACAGGTGACCAAATGATTCTTTAATAATTTCAGGCCTCAGTGACACAGCTGATTTAATTCTGTCAAGGCAACCAGCCAGATAAGCCTCGGCTTTTTGTGGTCACCATCCACATATGGTGAATAAGACTACTACTACTTGAATTTACTTCTACTACTACTTGAAATTACTTCTACTACTACTACTACTTGAAATTACTTCTACTACTACTACTACTTGAATTTACTTCTACTACTACTACTACTTGAATTTACTTCTACTACTACTACTACTTGAATTTACTTCTACTACTACTACTACTTGAATTTACTTCTACTACTACTACTACTTGAATTTACTTCTACTACTACTACTACTTGAATTTACTTCTACTACTACTACTACTACTACTACTACTACTACTACTACTACTACTACTACTACTACTACTACTACTACTACTACTACTAATACTACCACTAGTACTACCACTAGTACTACCGTTATAAACCTGGAACCTAAACTCCAGAGGACTTCATGACATTGCAGGACTCTGGTTGGCTAAAGGATTGGATTATCCAATGGGACTCATGGATTAACATGACGTCACCCGGAGTTTAGTTTCCACGTTTATGAATCCAACTATAATCTACTAATAGCTATTAATCATCATCTGGAAAGGCAATGCTTTGCATAACATTATATCACACTGTCAGTTAGATTTCTGGTAGAGAAACATTAAAACATATATAAGAAAACTACATTTAGTGTCGACAGATTGCTTGAAGTGTTTCTGGATATCTTCACAAAGACAAATGCAGTTAGAAGACTGACAACTGGTATATATGAGCATTAAACAATACTGGTATCAATAATTATACATATAAAGATCTGAACAGAGGAACTTTTCCTGCGTCCACGTAACTGGCCCAAACAAAACAGACACTGTTACATGCACCAGTTTACATATATTGATAAACTGTTGGTAGTTATTGTGCATCTGTTTATCAGAGGTCTGGCTACCTGTAAAACCCTATTGCAGGGTATAGTGCAGTTTATTGCTTTAGATGAGCATCATGAGATGTTCAGTTATACGTGCGATAAACATGTCACCAATACATTATGTAAAAAAATCTAAAACAAAAAAAAACTTAAAACATATCAGAAACTGGAGAGCTTCAAGCCCTGAACAATCTCTAGTCTAATAATAAGAGTTCATTCGATATATTTCCTTAAAACATAATTAAGTTTGTCAACATTGCACTCAAAGCAAAGAAACAAAGGAAATAATTATGCTATATCCAATTCTATTGGTATATCAAACTACTGATGCTTCAATTGGACTATAATATGTGTATCCAAAAAAAAAAAAAAAAGGGTAAAAATGAATTTCTTGAATCAGAAATCCATAGATTAAGTGGAAGGTGTTGCCACTTCAGTTAGTTCGCTAATGGAATGTTTAAGTCAAAGGCCTGTATGACAGTTTGCAAAAAATATAGTTGCTTTCTTGTCATATTGACTTAAAAATCGCTCAATCGTGTAATTAATATGTTGAACTTTATTTGACCGCATGTTTTCGCATTTGTAAGTAAGGCTAAAGAGTTTGCTTTCTTTCTTGTAGGTTTGGGACAATTTCTTGACTGCCGTGGCTGGTGGAAAGGGCATTGACGAGACCACCTTCATTAATTCCATGAAGGAAATGGTAAAGAACCCCGAGGCCAAGTCTGTTGTTGAGGGACCCCTACCCTTGTTCTTCCGCGCTGTGGACACAAATGAGGACAACAATATCAGCCGAGATGAGTACGGAATCTTCTTCGGGATGCTTGGTTTGGATAAGACCATGGCCCCCGCTAGCTTCGATGCCATCGACACAAACAATGATGGCCTCCTCTCATTGGAGGAGTTCGTCATTGCTGGTTCTGACTTCTTCATGAATGATGGTGACTCCACCAACAAGGTCTTCTGGGGTCCCTTGGTCTAAGCAAAACCTCCTTGCAGCCAAAGAAGACCTCGCTCTTTCCTAAATATTATCATCAAATGAAGTAACATTCAAATCAAAACAAAGCCTTACTCGCCCTCCCTTGGATAAAAGTAAAACCATCCACAGCCATGACGTGACTTCAATCGATGACTCTTCCTGAACTGTCCGATTGTTCGATTGTTCGATTGTTGCCGACGATGATCGGGTGTGGCACTTAGGCTGTGTCCTTTGCGACTGGTTGTCTTGTCACGAGTCCTGAATTCACGAACGCAAGTCGAATCTCTTGTTCAGTAGTTCACTCACTCGCTTAGTGCGCTGACTTTGTTCCATCCCGAGGGGGACCAACTGGCATGATGACGTCGCATGTTGCTTATTGAACTAGTCACATGACCGGAAGTGAGGACGTTCAGTGTCAACAACCACTAGTCACGTGACCCCATATTGTCGTGAAACCTTGCGATTTGCGGCAGCTGACACTTTCATTGTCGTGATATTTCAATGTGTATCATCATACTTAGGCCTAAAGCGTTTGTAATACCATCAAAGCATTGTGTACACATGTTAACAAATGCCAAGCTTTATATATCTATAGATATACGAATGTATGTAAAATCAAAGACTCCCTCTTGTCTGAAATAAGTGCTATATTGGTGTGAATAATGGTGGTACGAGTACTAGCTCACGTCCAGCAGCGACACTTCACTCGAATAAAATTGTATTATTGTACCAATTCTGTATTTTCTTCTTGTTCATGTGTTTTGTATCATAGAAAATTAAAGCATTTTGTACGTACCTAAGTATCTAAGCTTCGATGAGTCGTCTTTCCAATAACACAAACTTTTGAGTCTCACGCATTTGGTTGCTGTCTTACTCCTCTGGACTTCAGTATTTATTTCATATTTATATTTAACTCACTCAATGAGGACCATACATCTTTACAATTTTAATGTAAACTGGTTGGAAAGAGCCAAAACTCACACATTCACCACTCAAGAACTTAGCATCTCTGGCTGTGGGTTAGTTTAATCTTCACATCCTTGGCCTTGATGGCATAAGAAAAACTTTTTTGCCTTGAATAATATTAAGAAGGACCATAGCATAGCTCAAGTCATTCTTTCATATATCGCAATTGGTGTCCATGAAACTTACTTTAGCATAGAATTTTTCCGAGCTATGATATCTCGCCAGGTGGCGTGCGTGGCTCGAGCTATCACTCTACCTAGCGAGATCTAGTGATTGTAATAATACTTCTATAATTTAATGTAATAGCGTCAGCCATAAAAAGTATTTAAAACGAGAATCTGAATATCAATCCTGTTTTTCCATGTAGATTTAATCTAACAGAAATTAATTCAGTCTCATCTAAAAAGGGCAAAACCACAATTTTGTTTCACAATTTGACCTTCTTTCCCTCCATCTTCATATATATATACAGTGGTTCTGCAGTTTTATTTTCTAGCACAACCAGACACTTTTTTGCATGACATCAGAGAGAAACAAGCACTGAAAATTAGTCAATTACAATTTTTTTTGATAGTTTGGTCACTAAAATACGAAAATTTAATTTTACCATATATCCAATCACACTGGGCCTTCTTTTTAGTGCAGGACTAAATAACATAACAAAGAACACGCACTCTCGTAAGTAGGATGCGCTATGCATGCATGAAAGGAGGCGCATTGTTAACCGAGCTGACTACTTAATGAACAGAGAACAATCAGTACAATTGAGTGACATCATACTGGTCGATGAACGTCATTGAACATCAATCTACATTCACATTGAGCTTTTGTTGACATTGTAAATTTGTGATTATGTGCTTTATTTGCACACTAGGACATGAGCTGACAATGAAATAATGTGGAAATGACATTTTTATGTGATGTTCATGTGAAATTGGCAAATTTAAACACTTGACTGAAAATTCTAAATGAATTTTATTATCCACCAGGGGCGTTAAAGAGCTCGGGCAT
This sequence comes from Alitta virens, assembly GCA_932294295.1. NCBI lineage: Eukaryota > Metazoa > Annelida > Polychaeta > Phyllodocida > Nereididae > Alitta > Alitta virens. The sequence continues at coordinate 25,273,365 of OW028580.1, read as the reverse complement.
GCTATGCATGCTGGGAAAAGGAGGCGCAGTGTTTACAATGTGAAGTAAAGGGAGTGGCGCTTCTTGGTAATATTCTTTGACCATAAGACCAAACCCACAGTGTACCTGGTGGAATGTGTAAGAATTAGTGGACTGCTACCTTTGGAAGCTGTCAATTAAACTATAATAATGTACTAATATAAAATATTTGAGCACACATGTATCCGGAACGGCCATCAAAAAAGAGACAAATAATTCATCTTTTCTACTTCTGGACTATTGCAACAAATTCTGTTTCAAAAGAGACATTCGCTTGTTATTATGACAACCTTTCAACTGAACAGTGGGTAGCGTTGCTATAATATATAACCAAAGTGGCTAAACCAGGTTCAAAAACCCCTGTGGCCTATATACCATTGGCTTGCTTATTAGGTCTAATGTTAGAGTCTGAGAGGTGATTCTATTACTCCTAGTGAAGTGAAATATTGTTAATTCAATTTGGCAGCCAAGACTCCATTCTTGGTTAAATATCTAGACTGTTTAGAGGCTACGAATGTACATGTAAATTATGATGCAATAGAGTCTTTTCACTGAACAGCCCTGAATTCAGCAGGACATAAGTTTTTCCTCTCCCAGGTGCCCCCCAGATTGGCTCACAAAATTTCAGCCTCTTAACACAGTCAGTTTGAAATGATCTTTTGGCCAGTTATAAGTGAGAAAGACTGCTTGATCAATAGGCACAAAAATGTGACGTCATAAGCAGATGTGCTATTCACGTGCTCTTGCCTATGACATCACAATATATGACGTCATTAATGAGCAATGCAAAAATGAGGTGTGTCTATGTCCACAGTGGCACCCTCAGTCTGTCCTATGACCTTATATGTAGTCAGAGTTGTTTGCTACACCCAAGTGGAGCACTGACCTATTTAGCTTGACCTGTGAAGCTGCGCAATGGCAATGCATGGAATATGTGAAGTGTTACCATTCAGAAAATATTGATTATATGGTGGAATAGGAGTAGGACCATTAAAAACTACTCTTTGCTAGGACAGTACTTCGTCACATTGGCCTAAGCAACATTCTTGGTAAGTAGGTTTCCTTATTCTGTTGGATTAAGTGCTTCAAACTACATTTCACAACTGAATGTACAGATTGTGAATGTATCTATCTTACTATGTGTATCTATATCAGCTACAGCAGTGTCCAGCAAGAAAATGAGAGATGATGAGGAGACTGATATAGTTTTGCCCCAATCTGGCAGTGAAGACAATTGGATGGACGCTTCAGACTGTGATAGCAGTGACTCAGAGACGATGGAGGACAATAATGTTCTGGAAGTTCTAGCTTGTCTGAAATTGGACCCAATGGTTCTTCATTTAAGGCTCCTGGACCTGATGACCGAAGCAAGGGGTGGACCGATGAGCCAAAGTGACCAAAATTGGCTAATTTTCCCAGCATACAGTTTGGACCAAAACGAAGGTCATTTTCTTCAACTTGGTATGATTTGTACTCCTGGCTAGAATATTCAGTTAGCAGGGATGCAGCCTTTTGCGTTTGCTGCAGAATGTTTGCCCCTCCTGGGAAAAACATAACAGAAACTGTTTTCACACAATCTGGGTATCGACAGTGGAAAAAGGCAACAGGTAAAGATTCTGGACTTGCCCAGCATGAAAGGAGTGATTCTCACAAAGCTGCATTCTGTGCTTGGCAAGACTTCAAGTGTCACATTCAAGCAGGCCAAACCTTAGACCTGGCCTTGGTTTCAGCTCATGAGAAACAAATTAAAGAAAACAGACACTACATCATGCGGATTGCCAAAGTTCTTTGTTTAACAGCAAGACAGAAAATTGCCCAGCGTGACCACAAGGAGAGACCAGAGAGCTCCAACCGTGGAAATTTTTTTGAGATTTTAGAAGAAATAAATGAGTATAATGACATCGTAAAACAGCGATTACATGGAATCCATTCAGCTAAATACACCAGTCCTAAACTAGTATCCAAAATGAGGTACTGAATATACTCGCTGATATAGTAAGGTATGAAATATGTTAGGAGCTGAAAGACAGTATAGACTATTCTGTGATGGTGGAAAAGAGCAAATGTCAGTGGTTGTCAGGTACCTCCATAATAACAATATTCATAACAATATTCACGAGGTGATTCTATTACTCCTAGTGAAGTGAAAAATATTGTTAATTCAATTTGGCAGCCAAGACTCCATTCTTGGTTAAATATCTAGACTGTTTAGAGGCTACTAACGTACATGTAAATTACGATGCAATAGAGTCTTTTCACTGAACAGCCCTAAATTCAGCAGCACATAAGTCTTTCCTCTCCTCTTATTACTCATTTTGCTTTTCAGACACAGTAGGTTATAACTACCTGATTACATAAATATAAATTTCTCAGAAAAATAACAAACATCAACTAAATGATCAAGTGTCAAATATACATTAAAATGCACTAAAAATACTGCTGCTAGGATGCACTTTGCTTCAGCCAATCACAGCCAAGGGCGGGAACTTTTTCGGCCAATAGTATTGCAGTATTCTGTTTTAGCCACCTAGTGGAAATACAGAGAACCTTCCGTGAAAATCCACCAATAGGCAAGATGCATACACGTACAATTTATAGAGAAGATAAAAAGAATCATTATAAAAGGTTAGACAGCTGCAGACCAAGCTAAAACCAATCATAATGAGAGACAGTCAGGCACAGAAAGCCAGTGACGTTGACAAGGCCTATACGTACCCATGTATGGTTCAACCATGGATTTACTAGACTAGTAAATCCATGGTTCAACTAATCACTTAATGTATTGCACTTTTTAATAGTAATATTTGTCAATCACCATGTCACTTATATTGACTATACCAATCCTGCAATGTGACATCACAATGGCGTTGTTCTTTTCTTCACAAAGCAGTCTAAAATTGGGGTTATGACTGAAGAGGTAAATCATCCTAGTTTGGAACTGGTAAAAGGTATGCATTAAAATATACCTATCATCAGAAAACAATTGGACAATTATTTTTTAATATATACTAACGTAACTAGAGCATAGCTCAAAGCATCAAACAATTAAAAGTATTGTGAATGAACTTGTAATGTATGTATAAGCACGTTGGAAATGAAAAAATTACAAAGTACACAAGTCAACTAAATTATGTAAAAAATTGTTTATTTGACCTATACTAGTAACCTTACCACAAAACCATTAAATAACATTGAATTTACATATATTTTTCAAATACAGTTACAGATTATTGATATTAAGTTTACTAAAATAAACCTGATTCAATATCACAGAAAAGCTCAGTTAAGCACTGAATCTTATATATAATATCTACTTATGATTTATTGAGTTAAAGTTTGAGATGAACGGACAAATCAGCCGAAAAAACTTGTCAAATTCATGACTATCGTAATCCCATAATAAATTGCGCCACCTATAATTAGGATGCCCAAAATGAAACCGGTAATTGCAAATCCAAGAGACACCTTGCGTTTTTTGTTGGAACTTGCAAAACGGCCTGTACGGTAGTCGACATAAGACAGGAGGCCCATCACTGTGCCAATGTAGCCAAAAAGCTGGAAATAAACAATGTTAGGTATTAATGGGTCCGTCCATATTGGGTTTTAAGTCTGTGTACAAATCAGGGTCAGAATATCATTTATTTCCCAAAATGGCAGATTATTATTAAATATATATATATATATATATATATATATATATATATATAAACTTTTATTGACAAAAACCATATCAAAAGATACATGTGTCATACTGATTACATAAATATAACTTTCTCAGAAAAATAACAAACATCAACTAAATGATCGAGTGTCAAATATACATTAAAATGCACTAAAAATACTGCTGCTAGGATGCACTTTGCTTCAGCCAATCACAGCCAAGGGCGGGAACTTTTTCGGCCTATAGTATTGCAGTATTCTGTTTTAGCCACCTGGTGGAAATGCAGAGAACCTTCCGTGAAAATCCACCAGTAGGAAAGATGCATACATGTACAATTTATAGAGAAGATAGAAAAATAATTATTATAAAAGGTTAGACAGCTGCAGACCAAGCTAAAACCAATCATAATGAGAGACAGTCTGGCACAGAACGCCCGTGACGTTGACAAGGCCTATACCCATATAAATAACAGAAACAGTAAATATAGTAATTGGGCAAAAACATCCCAAAGACATAATTGTCGCTATAGGGATGCACCCACCCTGCAGACCACATCATCAGCTACAAGTCACCAGGATAATAAGGTAAATAACAACTTGTATAATAATGAATTATGTGTAATATATGAATAAAGATGTATAAAAAAAGAAAGATCCCAACTAGTTTTAGTGATAAAAATTTTCAAAAACTCAGTGAGATATGTAAAGATTATAAAGCTATGACAAATATAACAGGGATGTATATTACGTCATATGATGCTATTTTTTTTAAGTAAAACTTCAATCCATCTATTTAATGAGTGTATAGTTTATCTTTAAAGCATGGTTCTAAATTGTTAAAAAACATTGGGATTTTGAAGCGAATACCAAACTTAGCAAACTCATGTCTAATTTGTGGAATTACATAATCAGTGTTTCTCCTGCTTTGATAATTATGATAATGACAATTTTTAAGAAAATCCCAGAATCATAAAACTAGTCCGGTAACAGCCCTTAAGAACTTAATGACTCAAATAAAACACCAGTATCAATTATACTTGGCACAAGAAACAGCTCTGATGGCTTTTTTTGTGCAAAACAAATAACTTATTACAATGTTATTGCCATACAAGAGCACCATAATTCAAATGTTAATGTTAAGTAAAGCATTTAAAGGGAGAAAGTTCTTTTATTTATTGATTATGGCTGTTGTCTTTGAAAATGTTGTGGATGTCATGTCTATATGTGATCTTAATTTTTAGTTTACAGTCTATCACAATTCCTAAAAAATTTAACTCTTTAACAAACTCAATTTAGTATTGTTTATGAAAATATCTGGAAACACTATGGATTTCTGAGGCATATGAAAAATCATTGCCTTGGTTTTCTTAGAATTTAATGATAATTTGTTTACTTGGAGCCATAAGCTGATTTCATCTAATTCTGTATTAATGTTAGAAGCAATTGTACTATTGGCAGAAGTAAAGGTTTTAAGTGTTGCAGTTAAAGTTGTAGCGTCTGCATAGATTATTGGATAAAAAAGGTCGCTAGCAGATATAATATCATTCAATTATTCATGTAAATTATGAAAAGCAATGGTCTAAAATTGACCCCTGAAGGACGCCAGTGGAAATTAATAAAGAGGAAGACTGAAATTCATTAAATTATACATATTGATATCTATTAGTTAGGTAACTTTTATTTTCTTCATTAGTTGTACAGGGTTGTTATCAAAACCATAGAACCTAAGTTAAGCAATTAGAATTGAGTGATTATTTGTATCAAATGCTTTGGACTACAGTGGCCCAGAAGTACAATGTTGCCACGATGCTCTGTTGTGTTGTTGCAGGACGTTGCTGCATTGTTGTTTTGTTGTGGCAGAATCGTTTTGTTGCGGCAAAATAGTTTTGTTGCGGCGGAATGATTTTGTTGCGGCGGAATCCTTTTGTTGCGGCGGAATCCTTTTGTTGCGGTGGAATTGTTTTGTTGCTGCGGAATTATTGTTGCGGCGGATAGTAATTAGTATATTACATTGCACAACCATTTGCCCCAGCCAATATGAAGGGAGTAACCTTCTGCATCATTAATCCAGCATAACTTGGTCATTTATATTCCGATTTTCAAAATTTAAAGTTCCTAGTAATTGCCGAAAAATCCTTCTTCAATATGGGAGACTGCAGTTAACAATTCTTAAGACGCAGTATTACGTATTTAGCGCGACGCAACAATATCCATATTTTGATAATAAAATATTTAATGAATAAAAATGTGTTTGTTTTCTTTCCAACTGATCAATATCCTTGAAAGAATATTCATACATATGAAATGTATATGTTCCTAAATGACCTGGGAATTTATATAGAGAAATAATTGTATCCAGATAAAGTAAGTTGTAGATCTAACTAGGCTAAGGACAATAAGTCACTGACAATCACAGAAATAGGTTCTGACATTATTTTTATAATTATGTATTTATTGCAATCCTACAAGACATTATCTGTCATTATACTTCAAAAGGTAGCATAATCCATTTATTATTTCATCATGGGACCCATTGCAATTAATGCAACACAGGGGTGGAGACTTGTAGTCTGTCAAAAAAATACCACTCTTCTCATTGGTTCAAATATTTTTGGGGTGGAAGTTGATTGCAATTATAAATATAATTTTTTCGTATATATTGATTTACCAATAAAAACCATATAACCTTGATTTGAAATTGTCAGCTCATTCAATGCACAATACCTACTAGTAATACTGGATCTACATATTACTATTAACTATACATACATATATAAGGGGCCGTTTTGGTAAGAGGCCGTTTAGGCTAGGGGCCGTTCTGTAATAGGCTGTTTTGACTGTAGTGAGGCCCGACATCACGCTTACAACATATCAGTCTGCAACAACGCAGCAACATCACTCCGCAGCAATGCAACATCACTCAGCAGCAACGCAACATTACTCTGCAGCAACGCAACATTACTCAGCAGCAACGCAACATCAATCTGCAGCAATGCAACATCACTCCGACGCAACATCACTCTGCAGCAAAGCACTCTGCAGCAACGCAACATTACTCAGCAGCAACGCAACATTACTCAGCAGCAACACAACATTACTCAGCAGCAATGCAACATCACTCTGCAGCAACGCACTCTGCAGCAATGCAACATTACTCAGCAGCATGCAACATTACTCAGCAGCAACACATTACTCAGCAGCAACGCATCACTCCGACGCAACATCACTCTGCAGCAATGCACTCTGCAGCAATGCACTCTGCAGCAATGCAACAGTACTCAGCAGCAACGCAACATTACTCAGCAGCAATGCAACATCACTCCGACGCAACATCACTCTGCAGCAACGCACTCTGCAGCAATGCAACAGTACTCAGCAGCAACGCAAACATTACTCAGCAGCAATGCAACATTACCCAGCAGCAACGCAGCAGCCCCACAGCAACGCAACAGAGCATCGTGGCAAAATTTTACTTCTGGGCCACCGTATTGGACATATTTAAAAACACTGAGATTGGACTTTCTAATTTGCAAATATCACACATCAGTTTATCAATTAGTTCAAGTGTAGCATATTCGGTGGAATGGTTTTTACGAAATCCATACTGACTTGCAATAAATAGCTTATTTTCATTAATTTAGTTATAAATTTGATTATGTATTATAGTTTTTCATATACTTTAAATATACTAGGTAATATTGATATGGGACGGTAATTATCAAATTTTTCTGCATTATTTTTATATAATGGAATAACTTAGCATTTTAAGGGGATCTGGAAATGCACCTTTTGCAAATGACTGATTTATTATTATTGCTAGTGATTCGGCCAGCTCATTTTTAATACTCTTTAAGCATTTATTGAATAGTTTATCTTCACCATAGTAGGACTTTGATTTTAATTCGTCAATAACTTTACTTACTAATTCAGGTGTTATAAAACTGAAGGTAAAATTAAAACTGCATGTAGGTTTTAAGAAAATTTTAAAATTTAAGTTACTCACATCAGTAATGTTATTAGCTAAAGAGGGACCAATATTGGTGAAATACTTAATATGATAATGCAATGTGCATGAGGGGCCGCAGGGATAGTCCTGTGTCATGTACATGTACCATGGCATATATTTTTATACCCTTAAGAGCTGTAGCAGATTCAAAGGTGGGGTGGGGGGGGGGGGGGGGGTTTAGTGGGGATTCTTAGTCCAGTAACTGAATTAGGGGGTTCTTAGCCCCCCCTCCCCTTCTTGGCCTAATACATCACTGTTCATAAGAAATTAGAGGGAACACTGCAAACAATTTTGGATCTGCCCCTGAAGGGTTCTTCTATACAACAAAATTAAATGAAATTGCATTGTTGATGCAATGAATTGTGTATCTATATAGATAGATATTAAATGTACCTAAATGACAATATATATATATATATATATATATATATATATATATATATATATATATATATATATATATATGACAAACCTGAATATATTATCTTTTAAGTGAATGTTATAGTTATATAGTCCACATGAATAAATAATGTTTGCAAGGTTGATTAATTAATTTGTGGTACTAGTTTGGATAGCGACTGTCATGTCACACCAGAAAAGTATATAAGACTGAAATTCAGACATATTTAAATTTATTGTACCAAACAGTTTTCAGAAAATACCTAAGTAGCAATTTTGGTCTACATGGTTAGCGACTGTCATAACACATGCCATTTATTGGAAATAGCATGAAAATTTGTGACATTAAATTTCATTGTCTAAACAAAATCCAGAAAAATGCATATTTACCATTCACAAGGAATAACTTAGTAAGATAATCTGTTGTATGTTTAAAATCCCATGATGTTTCATTAGCATCACTGTCGCGGTCAATTTCACTGAAGTGATTAATTCAAATTTTGAAATTTGACATTTAAAAAGCCAAACATATTTAAGCAACACCCATCAACCAAATGATTCTAAGAATCTTTTGCCAATTTAATAGTTTTTGGCCCCTCCTAATTCTTTGAAATTTTGATTCAGTCGTACTGGTGTTGAATGTTGTATTGAAGTCATTGATGTTATCCACTAGATTAAAAAGTTGTTTCTGTTGGTAAAATTTTCTGAGTGAGGACGACAGAATGGTGGCAAATTAAATTGAATTATTGTATACCAAATGCAATGATAATATCAATTTTAGATTTTGTTTGAATTGTGACTATTTCATTACATATCACTTAAAACAAATCTTCTAATTTTGCTCTACATTGGATTGCTATACAAACATCAACTAAATTTTTTGGTCAACATATTCTGCCAACCCACGGCCATGGGAGTTCGTTATGATCCATGTAAAACAGTGGTATCTAGAATGAGTAATAGTTCACAAAGTTAACCTGCCATAGCAGCATAGTATGTGAGAGCAAATCAAATTCACTGTTAACATTGTACAGTAGTCAATATTTGGTAAGGACCACTGATAATTCAATGAAGCCTTTAGGTAATAAGTGTTAAGGAACAAATAGGGAGATGACTGACATCAGTTTTACCAATTAAATGCAAGTAGAAAAAAAACCCACTTTTGTAGTGATTTACAATACCAAACCAATAACAGGTACTGGTACTGAGAAGGGAGTATAGTCAAGTGGTCCGCCCGACAACTGGTCCACAACCGACTGGCCCGCCGTGAGACCGACTGGCCCGATGCCGAGGACGACTGGTCCGCCGGTCGAAACTTACTGGCCCGCCGTCGAAACCTACTCGCCCGCCAACATTTTCGTTGTCCGACGGCCCGTCTGCCGCCCAAGCAACTCAAAGTCAATCCGTCCGCCGGGAAGCAGCCCGTCGGCGCGAGTGGCTTCGCGGGGGTGCAAGTACGGCCGTCGCCCGCCCCGTCCCCTCTAGCAGGGTACGCGGTCCGCCATTAACACGTCACCGAAACGGCCTCCCCAGCCAATATGAAGGGAGTAACCTTCTGCGTCATTAATCAAGCATAACTTGGTCATTTATAATCCGATTTTCAAAATTTAAAGTTCCTAGTAATTTCCGAAAAAATCCTCTTTTTTTCCAAATTTTTGTGGCGGACCAGATGACTTTTCTGGCGGGCCAGTTGACCTGACCGGCGGACCAGCTGTACAGGCGGGGGAGTTGGTCAGAGGACCAGTTGTCGGGCGGACCACTTGACTAGACCCCCTGAGAAGTCATAATGAAACAGTTTAATGTTAATACCAAACCAGTTTTTTGGACAGATTGGCTTCAGAATTCACTCGTGGCTAACGCCACTCATGAATCCTGGCCAATCTGTCCACTCGTGGGGAATATAAAAAAATACCACATAACCATTGGGTTTTATTATAATACCAAACTGAATGAAATGGTTGTTGTAATGCTGGATTGGAGTAAAGTTTTGTCATGGATTTATGCCTGGTTTTGTCAAGTTATGATAACTTGTGCAGCAAAATGTTGTTGCTCGACAAAATTTTCCTGAACAATTCTCAATATAAAATTGTGTAAGGTTTCGTCATACTCTAAATTGTTATGAAACAGCATTTTCAAATTTCTAAGGAATCACAACCCTTATCCAACTGAACTGATTAGTGAAATTGTATGAGATTTACATGCTATGGAAACGGAGCATTTTCCAAATTTTCTAAACAGTTCAGAATGTGATTTAAAACGTGAAAAAACTACTATGACATCACACTATTAGTATTGTAATAGCATTACAAAAAACTAATGGCAGTAATGCACTGTAGGGTCTACTCAGTGACACAGATGTGTCAGATGCTCTGAGTTAGTTTTTGCTTAAATATCAAATTGAACAAGCAACTATCATGTCACACTATCAGGAAAAATCGACTGCACCTAACTTTTTCTATTTGACTGTAGATACAGTTTTTTTCCCCTCAAATCAGCTGTCAAAATCGGGTTATCAACAAGCTGTCAAAACCAGTCTTAAAAAAGCTTATTATTGCTCTTCAAGATTATGTTTATCATAAAGCATGGCAAATATTATTTTTTTGCTAAATCGTCAGAGATTATATCTTCACAGAGGGCGCTGCAGTGACGTGACAGGTGCGCCACCACGCATAACAATTCTAGACCAAAATAAAACGAAAACAAGGTCCGTTTCTTAAAAAAACAACCGTCAAGTTTGTTTTTATCTTAGACGAATTGTGTGTGGACGATTTGTACGACATCAAAAAATCAGGGATTTTGCTAGGCCTGAATTTGTACTACTGGTCAGATCTTCACCAAATTTGATTTGTAAGTTGCGCTTTTGTATTGCGATTCTAATGGTGTGCCATTTATAGCTTTACCCTCAAAACTGTACAAAGGGGAAGTTAAAACTTTTTTTGCAGGATTTCCCTATGTTGTGAAGCCGCGCTAGCAGTAATCAGGGTGCTCATTTATGGAAATTAATCAGTAAAATTGTCATGAAGATAAATGGTGCTCCTACCATCTATATTCAATTTAGTTAGTAGGCGAGCAGCGTGAGTGTGTACAGATTCTCATTTAGAGCAACTCACCAAATGTCTCGCACAACAGAAACCAAGCCCCTTTTGACCTATGGTCCTCAATTCAAACTTGCTCAATATTGTACAAGGAATACAAAACCACTGGAATTAGGATATTATAATCTTTTGCTGTGCACCCTGGAGCAGTGAACATAGTTCTAACTAATTTGTTCAGTCAGCATTACGTTATAATACGTGCGTAGCGATCTCATAAAAGTAGGTCACTTCCGTTGCCAGGGACCCTGAAGATTCAAGGGTCCCAGGCAGAGAAAGGCTTTACGTCCTGTATTTCGGCACCTGATGGGCTAATTAGGACAGGCAGGGACCATGGCGATGGGATGAAACAGCCATCCAACTTAGGCTCAACTGGGAATCGAACCCGGAGCCCAGTGGTTGGAAGCCCAGAACGCTACCTCTGAGCTAGGCCCACCCCTGAAAATGGTCAAGAACTGTTTAATTAATCAATCAATCAACTCGAATTAGAGGGAATAGGCAGCAAGCGTTTTTACTCAAGCCGTGGTATTCATTAATATTACTATAGTACTATAGGAAACCAATTTACACACTTGGCAATACTTACTGGACAAAGAAAGACAGATATCCCAGACATAACAACATGGCTCCATTTCCAGGCATAAGGTCTTCCGTCAGAAATGATGACAGCAGCACCTCCCTGCGCTGATGGTGATGTCATCGGAATGGAACTTGTGGGCACTGATGCCGACATATTGTTATATGGTCGAATCTGCATGAATATTAGTTCATCTGAAAAGTAGAAGCATTTATATAGTGTACCGAGCTCTAACCTACTTATTTTATGGCTGTTTTGATAAAACAGATAAGTGGAAACCATAGCTAACACCGGTCACTTCAGTGTAATTAGGCTAAGTCTATTTAGTACCAAGGTTAAGTGGATCACATTTTAGGCCTGCAGGCAGATTATTATTCCCAAAATAATTACGAGGAACGGAAGTATTTTTTACGCACTCAGTTGGCAGCTGACATCATGCTTTTCAAGGCATGTGATTGGACACTCTCAACTTTTCTGATGTAAATAACTGAACATGACAAAACATAGTTTGACAAATCATCTGCTTTGTTTGATCGTTTTATTGTTTAAAGTTGTTTAATATCAACCGTTTGATTGTTAAAAGTTATCCTTTGATATTTGTTTTAATTATTTTGTACTCTTTAAATTGTTTACTAAGTTTTCCATGAAACTTGGGATCTGTGACATCAATATAAGGATTAAAATAGGACTAGCAGACAAGACACGAAAAGGTACACACAACACAGAAATGGGCTGAAGAGAAACACGAAACTGTAACTCTAAAGAAATTAAAGAAGTTCAACATAAATAAGTCACCAGGACCGGACAATATCCATCCCAGACTGTTGCCTGAAATTGCAGAACAACTAACCAAACCACTTAATATACTTTGCAACAAATCTGTGGCATTAGCAAATATTTCGTCGGCATGGAAAAAAGCAACAGTAACCCCATATTGAAGAGAGGATCCAAAACAAAATGTGATAATTACAGACCTGTGAGTCTGACCAGTGCAGTTTGCAAGATCATGGAAAAGGTACTAAGGGATAGGATTGAATATAATATTATGCATAATAACAACTTATTCAGCCTTAGACAGTACGGATATATGACTGGATGATCAACGATTCTTCAACTACTCAAAATACTAGATGGATGGAGTGGGTGATAGACAATGGGAATGCAATTGAGGTTATATACATGGTCTTCAGAAAGGCATTAAACTCCATTCCACATTGAAAGTTGCTATATTTATAAGGTCGAATGCTACGGCTTCAAGTATCCTATTCTCTCCTGGATACAGTCATTTTTGGGCAGCCGGATGAAATCTGTGAGAGTTAATGGGATAGTATCTGCTGAATATCCAATCACTAGTGGTATACCTCAGGGGTCAGTACTTGGACCTGTTTTTTTTTGTTGACATAAACAACCTTTTGGATCATTTAAAAACTTCTGCGCACTTGTTTGCTGACAAAACCAAGATCTACCAGATCTATCATGACAGAGCCCAACCACCAGATAAATGTCATCAAATGGTGATAAACAGACGAACGGAAGCAAATTTACTCCCTACAAGAAAATTACCTGGCCATCCACAACAACCAGAAATAAATTTTAACTGTGTGCACAAGGAAAAAGGAGTAAGAATCATCGTCGACAACAGACACACTGCACTGGCGAGGAATCAACTAGAGTATGGTCAAGCAGTATGAAGCCCTTATACAAGTAGGGATATCACCAAATTAGAGTCAGTTCAACGAAATGCAACAAAACAAATTAGAAAGACTTACCATGCTAAAATTGCCGAACTTAATTTACCGGAGACACAGAGGCGATATGATTGAAACATATAAGATACTTCGCAACATCTACAACACTGAATGTAGTCCAATGTTAACAAGAGCAACTAGAGAAGGTAGATCCCACAAAATTGTATTTAAGCGACAGGTCCAGAGGCTGGACACCAGGAAAAACTGTTTCTCCATAAGAACTGTCAGTTCGAGGAACAAATTGCCACAACATGTGTCATTAAAAAAGTGATTAGACAAACACTTGCAACACAAAGATATAGATAACCCCGAATCTCAAGATTGGCAGATTACCTAGTAGACTAAAGTCAGGCAGTGGCAGCGGCCTTGACTTGTTTGCATACAGACTCAATATCAAAACATTCCACCATCTATTGGCCTGACAACCTACAACCTACTATGTTGCTGGATGTATTCATCTCAATTTTACTAGTAAAGTTCTAGTCAGGCAGCAGTAGCGGTCATGACTATATGCATAACCTAAATGCACCACTCATGCGCTTCGAGAATTTACAAAATACTTACTGTACTGTACTGTACTGTACTGTACTGTACTGTACTGTACTATACTATACTGTACTGTACTATACTATACTATACTGTACTGTACTATACTATACTATACCATACCATACCATACCATACCATACCATACCATACCATACCATACCATACCATACCATACCATACCATACCATACCATACCATACCATACCATACCATACCATACCATACCATACCATACCATACCATACCATACCATACCATACTATATTACTGATCTGATCCTGCTATATCAATGGGCCACTAGATTGCAACTGATACTAAATCCTGAGAAAACTTTACATCTATGGATTGCCAAAACTAGACATGATTTCGCTATTGTCTTAATGACCACACTATTGAAACTGTTAACTCGATATGTGACATTGGTGTTCTTATACAGTCAAACCTCAGTTTACTACTCATTGTAATTATGTTATTAAGAAGGCTCACTTTACTATAAACTAATATATTTAATTTTCAAAGGGCACAGCAACAAATTTTATTTGTCGTTATAATAATGTTATTAAGAAGGCTCACTTTACTATAAATAATATATTTAATACTTTCAAAGGGCACAACAACAAAGTTTATGTGTCAATATATTTTATGTGTCAAGTGAAAGCCCTGTATGGCCACCATATTTGAAATATAAGATTTAATAACGTAGAATCAGTTCAGTGGTACTTCACAAGAAGGCTTTCTGGTTTAAGGGACATTCTATACATGGAACGATTGTTTCTCCTAAATTCTAACACAATTGAACATCGAAGAATCCAAGCTGACCTAATTCTATACCATAAAATGTCTACTCATCTCACTGATATATGTATATTAAAAACTCTTTTAGATATAGTAGTAACCACAGAGGTCATGGTAACAATTTATTTCACTTTTATAGCCGGACTGATGTAAGAAAATATTTCTTTGCTAATAGAATTGTCAATAAATGGAACAGCCTTTATACAAATGTATATATATATAGATATCTACTAGGTACATGTACTATGACATGAAGTGATGTCATCTTCTGACTCTGCCAAAATTTCAATTAGAATTCTTCGTAATTATTACTGAGATGATTAATAAGGATTTGGAAGTAGGCCTAATGAAACTCTCAGGTAAAAAAATTATCATTCCTTATATAAATTTACCTTTCATTAATAAAAAGTTTCAAAATGTAGGCCTACAATATATGCTACATGTGAATTTAACTCTTTAAAAACTGCCTATTGCTCGTCTGCATTATGTAAAACTATGATAGGCCCTATAGGTATATATATCTAAAGTTCATTAACATAAGACAAAAAAGTGCCCCTTCATGGCATCATCATCACTTTTTATCAGGCAGGTGTTATAAAATATATTAAAATATATATATGAATTATCCACCAGTCCCTACATTGGCTACAAGAATTTTTACCAAATATTTGTTAAAAATTTAAATGAAAATATATGCTTAAAAATAAAACATCAGTCCCTATAAGTGTAAAAGAATTTTTACCAAATATGTTAAAATTTGAAAATATATATGCTTAAAAATAAAACAGGGCTACTCACCAAGGCCTTGGACAGCGCCTGTAGCCTACTGAAACTATAACACTAAACTAACGAACAATTTGTGACGTCACCACAATAATGACGTTTCAAAAGACTGATTGCATCACAATAATTGCTTGTGACGTCATAGGCAAATTTTAGGCTAATCAGTGGTTCAGTCAGGGAGTGGGGGGGGGGGGGGGGGGGGCTGCAACCTTTACCAATATTCACCACGGACCCTAGCCTCACTATAGTGGGCTATTTAGACTATATTATATATTTAATATGATAATGCAATGTGCATGAGAGGCCGCAGGAGGTGTGATTTACTAACATTATACTTTGATGCCATTTTCATACATGTGGGTAATATCACATATTTATGCAGAAAAATGAAGTTGCTTATTTTTCAGTTTTTTCTTCACTCTAACCTTACTTCATGGGAGCAGAAAAGCAAGTGTATAAGCAGCAATGCTTAAATGATTGTATTTTTCTTAAAATTGTTGGTTAAATAATGCATTTTTTAAACGTCCTGATTTTTTCTGCTTAAACGAAGTTGCACATGAATTTACAACTCCATTTAGGCCTACTACCTTAATGGCAAACAGAGTTGTAAAATAAGGAGTTGCGATTTTACACTCTATTTTATTGCCAATCAGTGAAGCAGAGAAATGGGGTAATAAATATTAATAAAACTACCAAGTTCAACTAGCATTATAATTCAGCTATGAACTTGATGAAATACTTGAAATTTGTAGACATGAAAGCAGTATAATTATTATTTATATTTGCATCTGAGCTTTCAAAGGTGTAGCTATTTGCATTTTCGGAGACCATATAGATGGTTGTAACTCTAGTTCGTTAAATTTTGACAAACTGACCCTTTAAAAATGGCATGAGAGGATCCGAGAAGCTAATTATGTGTTGCCTGATTAGGGAAAAAATCAAATTAGCTCATATATTCAACTTCATAGAATTGACAGACCTTAATCTGTGTCACATTTTCATTTCTGACTGTGTAAATGTGTTTTGTGGTGTGGACTGCCAAGCATTAGGCCTATTTATGGCGTTCATGTGACTGCAATTAGATTGGTAAGATTTAGTTATTAGGCCTACAGAACCGTCACAATATAAAAATATATTTCTTGAATATTTAACACAATTTTTAAGTTCTGTAACTTCTTAAATTTTACGTTTCAGGTAAATAATAATGTAATTAAAATATATGCCTATTTGACTTCTGGTGAAACATTTTTGAGTGCAATTAAGAATGGCAAAATAGAAAAAAAAAAGAAAAGACATTGTATTGGAGATTTCGCTCTTTAATATTGTAAATGATCTGCGATTTAATTTTTTTTTTTTGGGGGGGGGGGGGGGAGGGGATTTAGTGCAGTATAGTTTAAAGTTCTAGCACAATCAAAATAACATTTGGTTTAGAATAGCGGGGGTTTGGGGGCGGCAGCCCCCTAGAAAAACAAAATAAACTCAAAACAGCCTTTTAAAGTATATCCAACCCCCCTCCCTGCCTACGCTGATGCTGGTAGCAAAAAGCCGGCGGGTTACTCGTGGAACTCGGTGGATTACTCGGCGGATTACTCCTACTACCCGTCGGCTTACTCCTAGGACCCGTAGAACCCGCTTAGTGACCCGTAGAACCCACCGAGTAACCCGTATCACCTGCCGAGTCACCTGCCGAGTCACCCTTTTTGCCGCAAGAATCCGTCGCCAACTCGGCGAAAAAAGCTGTTACATAACCGTTACGTCACTCTACGGGTTCACTACGAGAAATCCGGCTATGTGAGAACGGGGCTTTAGTTTGAGACTTCATAAATTGATTTCAACCACTTTTATGTCATAGGCCAGGCAAAGAGGCTCGTTAAATATGGTCATATTTCTGGGTCCGCTATACCAAAGATGATCTACTAGTAGTAGATTGTATAATTTATACTGCACTTTTTCCTTTTTTTTCTTTTTTTTTAATATTAGTTACACTCAATAAAATCAAGAGCTGTACATAGCCCAGATCTGAATCAATCTGAATCTGTTTAAAGTCTTTGACGTTACGTGTAGACACTAGACAGCATAATATATCATACATGCCAATATTTACACTCTAATACCAATTACGTAACAGTCTAACCAAAATCGCGATCGTTCCGGTTGAGCGAACACGTCGTTTTTAGAGGTTGCAGACCTGTGCATATCGCCGTTGACAATGCATGTCGTAGGTGCGCGAAATAGAGGTTCCACTGTATTTATTAAAAAGTATTCGCACATGATTACCTCGCAGTGGTGCGGTGCCATTCTCTGTGACGTCATCAATAATTGTGACGTTTTGGCCTTTTTCGTCGGCGCGATCATGACAGCGCATTGATTTCTAAAACCTAAGCGCCACAGCCAATCACAGAGTTTGTTAGAGCTCGTTGCCTAGCAAATGGCCTAGCAATTAAATAAGCTCTGCCCTGATTGGTCGAACGTTCATTTAGTTGGCTAGCTTTGTGGAAAATCAAGGCAATGGACATCGCTCACATGGAACATTCAAAACCACAGTTCTACTGCTTGTCCAGTCTTGAATCATAGAAATGATCGTGTAACAGTGTTCTAACGTGAGTTTCTTCAAATTTGTTGGGTAGATCTGTATCATTTTAAGTTAAGAATGATTTTTGCGTAAGTAGGTCATTATAGGATTTTGCGCATCATGGCCGCGCAGATTAATTAGGAGAACATAGTTCCGATCCGGTCATTTGAGAATAGTACGTCAGTAGATTTTGTTTTTGGCCAATCTCTAAACATAAAAGCCCTACGGGCGGCCCCTATGGGGCCGCTCCTGCGGCCTATAAATATACACTATCGCCCACACGCACAGTGAGGCTAGGGTCCGTGATATTCACATACTTTATAAATAATTATTAATATGATAATGCAATGTGCATGAGGGGCCGCATGGATAATCCTGTGTCATGTACATGTACCATGGCATACATTTTTATACCCTTTTTTTTAAGAGCTGTAGCAGATTCAAAGGTAGGGGGGGGGGGGCGGTTTAAGGGGGGTTCTTAGTCCAGTAACTGAACTAGGGGGTTCTTAGCCCCCCTCCCCTTCTTGGCCTAATACATCACTGTGCATAAGAAGTTAGAGGGAACACTGCAAACAATTTTGGATCTGCCCCTGACTTAAGGGTTCTTCTATATAACAAAATTAAATTAAATTGCATTGTTGATGCAATGAATTGTGTATTTATATAGATAGATATTAAATATACCTAAAGACAATATATTTATATTAAAGATAATATATTCAGGTTTATCATATATTATCTTTAAGTGAATGTTATAGTTATATAGTCCACATAAATAAATAATGTTTGCAAGGTTGATTAATTAATTTGTGGTACTAGTTTGGATAGCGACTGTCATGTCACACCAGAAAAGTGTATAAGACTGAAATTCAGACGTATTTAAATTTATTGTACCAAACAGTTTTCAGAAAATACCTAAGTAGCAATTTTGGTCTACATGGTTAGCGACTGTCATACCACATGCCATTTATTGGAAATAGCATGAAAATTAGTGACATTAAATTTCAGTGTCTAAACAAAATCCAGAAAATACATATTCATCATTGATATTCTGTTGTATGTTTAAAACCCATGATGTTTCATTAGCATCACTGTCGCGGTCAATTTCACTGAAGTGATTTATTCAACTGGTGTTGAATGTTGTATTGAAGTCATTGATGTTATCATTATGGTTATCCACTAGATTAAGCTGTTTCTGTTGGTAACATTTTCTGACACAGGAGAAATCGAACTGCACCTATTTGACTAATCAGCTATCAAAATCGGGTTATCAGCAAGCTGTCAAAACCGAGTTGTCAACACACAGATTCATTTGTAAACAAAAGTACGTGCTTGCATTAGGCCACGCCCACATCTATTTATAGCCTGGTACTATTTTAGGGCTTTTCCCGAAAATAACGGCCTCCTCTTTCCTTATTGATATCTTATCAATGGACTGCAGGTTGGTGTTGTTTGCATTACTGTTAGTTCATATTTCCTTCTGCAATTAAGCTTTATTTCATTCCCTTCTGCTCGTTGCTTGCGTAGTCTTACTGATGAACAATGAGGCCTTATGCATTAATTTCTAAGGCCTAAGTGCCACAGCCAATCACAGAGTCTGTTAGAGCTCGTTGCCTTGCAAAATGGCCTTGCAAAGAAATAAGCTCTACTCTGATTGGTCGAACGTTCATTTAGTTGACAAGCCTCATGGCAATGGACATGGCTCCCATCATGTCCCATGAAACATTCAAAACCATCGTTCTACTGCTTGTCCAGTCTTGGAATCACCTAGAAATGGTCATTAACCGAGTTCTAACGTGAGTTTCTTCAAGTTTGTCAGGAAAATCCTAAGTAAAGAATGATTTTTGTGTAAGTAGGTCATTATTATTTTGTGCGCATCATGGCCGCGCAGATTAATTAGGACAACATAGTTCGATCCGGTCATCTGAGAATAGCATGACAGTAGATTTTGTTTTTGGCCAATCTCTAGTCATAAAAGCCCTACGGGCGGCCCCTACGGGGCCGCTCCTGCGGCCTATAAATATTCCACTCAAAATTAGATCTAGGATAAGATCTAATAAAGAATTCAATTTGATCAGATCTTGGATAAAATAATTTGATCAGATCTACAGGATAAACATATAGGCCTAATTTGATCAGATCTTACAAAAAATTATTTAATGAGACCAAGGATATTTTATAAAAAAGATCTTGGACAAAATAATTTGATCAGATCTGGGATAAAATTTAAAATCAGATCTAGTAGGGTGTGATGGTTTCTCATGAAAGGCATTTAGTGACACAAAATGGTCAGAAATATCAGATTTAAGTCAAACACATTTTAAATTAGTGGTATTTTGTGTTACAGGAATATTCACCTTCCAATATTTACGATTAATTACAAAACTAAAGTTGAAAACAAAGCAGAACACATAGGTTTTCTTTTTCAGTAGGCCTAGGCCTAATATAAATTCAAAGAAAAACTAATGTATTGGACTAAACAATGACAATGGCAAAGAGGCCTTTTCAATATGTACAATGAATGTTTCCAATTAAGATAATCAAACTTAATTAGGTTGTCTGAAGCTATGAAGTTTAACTAAAAAATAAACTTTATGTAATCATAATTAGACCCCGAAGCCGCCGCCACACCAGCCATTTTCAATACTTTCTGAGCCGTTTTAATATTATGTGACGCACCGTGTAAAAAGGGGGCTAATGGGTGGATTTTTCAAAAATTAGTTTTTGATGGCAAGTAATTGTCTAACATGTGTAGTTTATGGAAATTTATGTAAAAAATTTCCAGATATCTCAATATTTAGTGGTCATTTGTGGTATTTAAAAATTTAATGTTTTCGCACATATAACCACTGCAGACGTAAAGAGGAGCAACACAGGCGCTTGTGAAACTATGATTACATTTCATGACATATCTTCGTTATCCGTTGTTCAAAACTTACGAGATTTGGATATGTGATTATGAGGTAACTGTTCTATACTTAAAATAAATTGTGAGCTGCTACAATAATTACTTATTAAAATTGGCGTGTTAAAAACCCGGTTTCCGACGTAATAACATCCGTATTTGGTTTTTTTATCTCGGTTGCTCATTCACCAACAATTACCAAAATCTGGCATTGTGTTGCACATATAATTATGAAATTTCAGAAATATTTTGAAAATGTCATGACATTTTCTAAATTTTACTAAAATTTCATAATTATATACATGTGCAACATTTTCAACACAATTGAGCCTCAAACATTGGCTACCAGCTGAGGTTAATATTCTTACTACGGAAACCTACTAGTGCCACACACAACTTCTTTTTTTGCTCTTTTTTTACATAATTGTTTTTGAAACAATTTTTTTTAATTTAAGGTTTTATTTATTTAACTTGCGTTTTTTGATACATATTTTTTTGAATTTGTGTTTTTTGATACATAATATTTTTAAATTTACGTTATTTGCTGCATCATTTTTTTAATTTGCGTTTTTTGATACATAATTTTTCATTTGCGTTTTTTCTACATACTTTTTTTGGATTGTGTTTTTATTATACAATCGTTTTTTCATTTGCGTTTTTTGCAACATATTTTTTTTTTCATGTGTTTTTGGCTACATAATTTTTTGCAAAAAAAAATAATAATACATAATTCGTTACAATGTGTTCTTTGCTACATGATTTTTCGTCACTTGTGTTTTTTGCTACATAACATTTTTTCACTTTGTTTTATCCAACATAATTTTTTTCAGTGTGCATTTTTTGCTACACAATTTTTTTGAGTTTGTGTTTTTCATTACATAATATTCTTACATTATAGTTGAACCTTTTTGCTATTATTCGCAAACATTTGCGAATAAACGCAAAATTATTTAACTCCTTCTAGAACCTGTCAGAACCAATTGAGCATAACAAAAAATTATGCAGCAAAAAACACAAATTCTGAAAAAATTATGTGGCAAAAAACTCAAATATTTGCGAATAAACGCAATTTTATTTAACTCCTTCTTGAACCAATTGAGCGAAAATAAAAAGGCCTATGTGGCACTAAAAGGCTTCCGTATATGAGAGTAAGAACATAGAACTAAAAAGGGACAGCACGAATTCAGATCTAATGCTAAAAGTATGCCAAATATACCAAATGATAGCCCAAAGGCTGTACTTTAAGTATATAGCTTTGCTGGTCAATATCTTTTATGAGCAAATGATTCTCTGAGTATTATTTCGGACAAATTGGGGGACATCATAAAAAGTTCAGTTTTTCTAGAAAACAAGCGCAGAGACCCCCCTTTTTTTATTGTCTCATATAGATTATTATAATAAGTTACAGTCGGGTTCAATGTTATATTAAATTCATATGGCTGGACATTTTTTTTAATGCAAGATTTGTGAAAAAGTTCCTTAAAAAAATTCGACTTTTTGAATTGGCTTGCTTTTTCTTCGGATCCCCTGAAATTATTGTTCTCTGTAGTCTATAGATGATAAGAAAAAAACTGCATTGTTCTATCATGTATAGAAGCCAAGTAATTGCAAGTTGAAGTTTTGTATTGTCAAACATCTTCAGGTGAGTTAAAGATCAAAGTCTTTAGTTAAAGAAAGTCAGGTGAGAAGGCCAAGGCAAAATTAGAGCAGTTTCTTAAATTAAGGCCAAGGCCAAAGGTATAGGCCAAGGCAGTCAAATAAAGACTGAATTGTTCAAGAAAATGTGTAGAATTTATATAATAGATAAGGTGAGGAAAATTAATAAGGTATACTGGGCAAAAACAAGAATATTCTTGTCAAAAACGCCCCCAACATTAATCGCTGTTTTTTAGATAAATATGTAGATAATTAGATATGTAGATAGATTGATAGATAGATAGATAGATAGATAGTTTAGAGAGACAGATAGATTTATATGCTTATTATATAATATAGAATATCTCGCTTAATATTTGGTCTATTTTCGATCCCAAAACACTTATGGAATCAGTATGAACTATTCTACAAACCAGTCTTATTTGACGAAAATCGGACGAATATTAGGGGAGCAGCAGCCTTTTAAAGTATATACAACCCCCCTCCACTGCTGCATGTACAAAAAAAAGATATAAAAAGGTGGAAAGCTATAAATTGTTCAAGTGACATCATTGGTTATCCAGGTATTTTTTGTAATTTATCCTTTTGTAACTGTTAATTAACGTCACTGCCATTTCACTAATTACATACAAACGGATTAATTTTGTATATGTCATATTTTCACCTAAATTATTGGCTATCAACTAGACGTAGTTACAACTAAGGAGATGTTTGGTTCCACTTCAGTGCATGGGCTGCTTCTCTCAACCAATTACATTAAGATCCCCTGTAACATTCTAGTACAGAATCCCAGAAAACGGCTTCTACTTGTTACTATTGTAACCTAGTGATCTATAATCACATGAACGGCACATGCTTGCTAATTGATATTAAATGAAGGCAACATTATTATCCAGAAGGTTGCAAAGCAAGCCTTCAGGATATTGTCAGAGGGTGAGATGTGAGAGAGTGGAACATTCAGGAAAATTTTCAAATGAATAGCCTCAGTGGAGATGAAGCTGAACAGTGTCACATAGGGCTCAGTACTTTAAAATATATTGAGCACAAATATTCGGCTCGTTTTTTGAGAAAGATATCAGTAGTTTGCTAAAAAATGCTAAATTAGGGCTATTTTCACGGCATTTCGCTGTTTTTGGCTCTTGGCCTTGTATGCAACCCACCTCAGTGCCCCTGGTGGCAAATTTAAGAATTAGGCCTACTGAACAGAAACTCAAGAGGTTGTTGGTTTACATTTTGCCGACAACTTCCGGTTGACTTTAGAGCAATGTTTTGAACTTTTCAAGGCTTTGTCATGCCAGAAAAGTGATTCTGACACCACGCCAGTGTGTTATTGACTTATTCCAACTTAGTTTTTATCCACAAGGTTTGCAAAGCAAATTCTGGGTATTGTCAGAGAGAGAGGGGTTGATGAGAGCTGATTGAGCAAAAAAGGTTTCAAATGTATAAACTCAGTAGAGATCAAGCTGAGCAGCTCGTTTCTTTGGAAAGATAAGAGTATTGTGCTAAAAATGCATAAAATTAGTGTTTTTTTGCAACATTTTCGCAATAATTCACCGTTTTTGTAGCACTTGGCTTTGAATGCAACCCACCTCAGTGCCCCTGGTGGCGAATTTAAGAACTAGGCTCAATCGGCAACATGGCGGAAAACACCGCTAATTGGATCCAACCTATTCAGACCTGTCCAGAAATGCAATTACTAGTGACTTGTACAAATGTTTTAATTGCACTTCAGCTTTGTTGAGAGCATGCCGCTGTAGGTGTGCCAAGGGTGAATGTAATTCATAATGTAATTAAGCTGAGAATGTTGCACTCATTCACACATTGCATTGAGTGATTAGGTAACTCTTAGTCATTGTTATACTTAACATATAGCCCCATTTGGTAGTACTCTAGCACTAACACTCTACCAATCCACTACATGTACAATATCAGCACCTTCTGGATTCAGCGCCGTGAGGCTTTAGTTATTTTTTACATAGATTTTCTCATTTGATTTACAATGTCTATAATGTATATGCTTGCTAATTGGTATTAAATTAATGCCACAATTTATAAATATATAAAGACAAAATAATAAAATATTATTATTTATTGTATTATGATACATAATAATATGCATATATTATGATTAATGATTTCTTCGTATTACTATTCCTATGCACAAGTGCATTATTCATATTTAGATGATGATTAGATACTTATAATTACATATTACTTCTTGGTGCATATCAGCTGGAAAATATACATAGGCCTAATGGATAATATACACTATACATGTTTTCTTTTTTCTTGTTCAGTATTATCCTATTGTTATCTTAATACAATTGTGGATATTGATATAAATCACTCACTACTCAGTGTAAATTGTATCTAGTCTAAAGCCACTGTCACACGGGCCGGTTTTGCCGTAGTGAACCCGTAGTATTACGTAATAGTTATGTAACAGCTCTTTCCGCCAGTTTGGCGACCGGTTCTGGCAGCAAAAAGGGGCGGGGCAGCACCCGCCGGGTTACCCGCCGGGTGCTACGGGTAACCCGCCGGGATACCCGCCGGCTTCCACGGGTGCCTCGGCGGGTTCTACGGGTGCCTCGGCGGGTTCTACGGGTGCCTCGGCGGGTTCTACGGGTGCCTCGGCGGGTTCTACGGGTGCCTTGGCGGGTTCTACGGGTAACTCGGCGGGTTCTACGGGTTACTCGGCGGGTTCTACGGGTTACTCGCCGAGTTGTAGGAGTAAGCAGGCGAGTAGTAGGAGTAACTCGCAGCTTCCAGGAGTATACTTTAAAAGGCTGCTGCTCCCCTAATATTAGTCCGATTTTCGTTAAATAAGAACTAAAATTGTAGTATAGTTTATACTGATTCCATACCTGTTTTCGGATCGAAAATATACCAAATATTAAGCGAGTTATTCGTCTGAGAAGGTAGCTAGGTTTGCGGAGGCAAACAGTGGTGCTCTCGCAGACGTCCGCGTCGGGACTGTATCAATGCTGCAGCTCCCCTAATATTAGTCCGATTTTCGTCAAATAAAGACTGGATTGTAGTATAATTCATATTGACTCCATAGGTGTTTTCAGATTGAAAATAGACCAAATATTAAGCGAGATATTCGTCTGAGAAGGCAGCAAGGTGCTCTGTGTATGTTCATGACTTGAATGGTGTGGTCAATATTTTTTACCATTATATATACATTGTCTGGATGAGCTTTATTGCAATTAATTTCTACTCATTCTGCCAACTGGCCAATGGGAAGGACTTTTCCTTTGGTTTTGTAAAGTCAATTAACCTATATATGTAATAGCAATCTGCCTTGACCGTTATGTCAATTGCTATTAGCATTTTGAATAATACAAAGAATGGGGTAAGTCATGCTTTTTCATCATTGATCACAAGCATGAATTGAAATCATTGATCACAAGCATGAATTGAAATTCTGAATTGACCGTTATGTCAATTGCTATTAACATTTTGAATAATACAAAGAATGGGGTAAGTCATGCTTTTTCATCATTGATCACAAGCATTAATTGAAGTTCTGAATTTCAACTGATTCCTGTTTAATATGCATATTAAAGAGGGAGATTGTTTTGATCATGGATGGAACATGCAATATCAATATTAATTTCAGTTGGATTATTTTCAGAAACAACAACGAAATATTGATAATTTATATAAACTAGAGTATATCTATCTATAGATAGTTGTTATAGCTCCATAGACATCTTTATCAAGTCGGAATTTTATTGGCAACAAGCAAACAAACATTGTTTTATTTTCGTTTTTTATTGATTACGAATTAATGAATTATTGATAGTAACATATTATTAGGTGAAGATCTTATAACTATCTGTCTATCTACATATCTATATTCTATGAGGTATTACTAACTTTATTAACAAGAATATTCTTGTTTGTGCCTAGTATACTCCATTAATTTTCCCCACCTTAACTATTATATAAATTCTACACATTTCCCTGAATAATTCAGTCTTTATTTGACGAAAATCGAATATGTGATAGACAGATAGTTTAGATAGACAGATAGATTTATATGCTTATTATATAATATAGAATATCTAGCTTAATATTTGGTCCATATAA
Organism: Alitta virens; assembly: GCA_932294295.1. Lineage (NCBI taxonomy): Eukaryota > Metazoa > Annelida > Polychaeta > Phyllodocida > Nereididae > Alitta > Alitta virens. Next base: position 25,246,510 of record OW028580.1, on the reverse strand, counting down.
GTACATAAAAAATAGCATATAAAATCACAGATCAAATCACAAATACTAATTACAATATCAATATTACATTTAAATTTTACAAAAATATACACAAAAAGATAAGAATGTTCACATGTATAAAAAAAATACCAATATACAAATATAATCATTGCCTGGTAATTACAATACAATATATTGTTTTTAATTAATGAAAGCAATTACATCTTTTTGTAATTGTGAATGACAATCAAGACAATGTCATATTACTGTGTCATCTTTGAACAAACTATGAAATGACAGGTCAAAGAACCCCAATTTAGGCAATTAGGCAATTGACACATGTATTGAGCATTTGCTGTATTCTCTACACCCATTCTTTATATCATTCAAAATGCTATTAGCAATTGACATAACGGTCATGGCAGTTGGCAGAATGAGTAGAAATGAATTGCAATAAAGCTCATCCAAACAATGTATATATATATCATGGTCAAAAATATTGACCACACCATTCAAGTCATGACCATACACAGAGCACCTGGCCGCCGCCAGAGAACTGCATTCTCAGATGAATATCTCGCTTAATATTTGGTCTATTTTCAATCCGAAAACATGATGGAATCAGTATGAACTATGCTACAATACAGTTTTAATTTGACGAAAATCGGATTAATATAAATGGAGCAGCAGCCGCCGCAAGACAACTGCCTTCTCAGACAAATATCTCGCTTAATATTCGGGTTTTTTTAAATCCGAAAATACGTATGGAATCAGTATGAGCTATACTGCCATTCAGTCTTTATTTGAGGAAAATCGGACTAATATTAGAGGAGCAGCAGCCTTTTTAAAGTATATACCTCCCTGCCTACGCTGACGCTGGTAGCAAAAAGCCGGCGGTTTACACGTGAAAGCCGGCAGGTTACACGTGAAAGCCGGCGGGTTACACGTGAAAGCCGGCGGGTTACCCGTAGAACCCCTCAACAAGCCGCCGGGGTGAAATTAGGGACGAATAATTCGCCGGGTTCTACGGGCCACCCGCCGGGTTCTACGGGCCACCCGCCGGGTTCCACGGGCCACCCGCCGGCTTCCACGGGTTTTTTTTTTTACACCCGTGAGATTTCTACGGTTGTGCCATGCAAGCGTGGCACAACCGGCTACCGGGGCCGGGTTTCGCGGCTTGGCCAAGGGTCCCACGGGTGCTTGACGGGTATCCACGGGTATCCACGGGTGGCCGTATTGGGGCCGCCGGCTTCGAGCCGGGTAGCGATTTCCGAAACTATTACGTAATACTACGGGTTCACTACGGCACAACCGGCCCGTGTGACAGTGGCTTAAGCTTTATAGCTCTATATCTATAAATGGCTGATTAAATTGAGCATTTAAATTTTTATATTGTTACATAAAACTGAGATTGTTAATAAAATTGTCAGTTGTCTCCGTGTTGTCATTGTTGCTGAATTGCGTGATCCTAGTATAATAATAAAAAAGATATATAATTATTATATTTATTAAACAATCAATAAGTAACTTAACTTGGTATTAAATAACTACACGTGGCCAATAATTTATCATTCCGAATCTGTTCAAATTTTGGATATATGGTAACTTGAAGTGAAGTAAGAGCATAAGGCCTGTACGGCTTATTTGAGTTGGGCCGGGGGGCGACGGCTGACGGACGTATGGGGGGGAGGGGGGTGGGGGCGCTGTAGAGTAAGGCTAGCCGGCGGGAAGTCTCTGGCGAAAAATTTACTGTTCGTTGAATATTCAACGAATCTCCAATATCAAATGAACTTTACTGTTCGTTGAATATTCAACGAATATCCAATGAACTTGACTGGCCTTTCCATCACACTGGCTTCTGCAGGACCCGCCCGTCATTCTTCCGCCGATAGACGTCCAGTGAATGCTCAACAAAATAATTTAGTGATTAAAGGGTCTATCTCACATAGCCAAGCGACAATCCCGAGTGATGCTGAGTGCCTCAAAAATCAGGCAGTCGGGATTATCCAGGAATACTCGGCTTTGCATGCCAACTGTTCTGGAAAAGCTTGCCAATACTCGCCAATACTCGTAGACCAATCGTGACCACTCTTTGTTGGTAGAATAAGGACCCACAAATTTTAAACATGTTTAAAATTTTCTAGGAGTGTCGCCAAGCAACTTTGCTCTGGAATCGCTCGGGATTTCCATGGGGTTAACCTCGCCAGGCACTCGTCATTACTCAGCATCGTCACTCGGCTATGTGAGATAGTAGCTTAACAGAGGGACACGTGAGCAAGAGTGAGCACAAATAGTCTTTGATGTCCATGGTCACTCGCCTCTCTTACTCTTGATAGTGTGCCCAGTGCTTACTAGTATTTTCATATGATAAAATAAAGTTTCAACATCAAAATAAAGTTTTAATGTAATTCAACATGTATTTTCTTGTCATGCAACAGTTTCTACTTTTATTGCATTCTTTCTCCCTTTTAAAAAGTTTCAGTCATTCTTTCATTTTTTTTTTCTCATTTCATTCACTAATGGAATTACATTAGCAAAGCTACTGTGGTGTTTCTGCAAGAGCTTTTCTTCTTTGAGATCTTTACAAAGAAAAGAGTTTTTCCTTGTTTTGAAGCATCTTAACAGTGGTTTCACCTGCAGTGGCAAGAGGAGACCCACAAAAAGCTGCAAAATGTGAAACTATTGAGAAAGAATACAGTGTCACAGAGGCGCTACTATGATTGATTCAATGTTTAGCTGCTCAGGGTTACTTTTCACGATATGTCAAGCCGGTTGAGTTAACTAGTTCCATGATCAAAACTTGAAGGATTCCTAAAGGTTTTATTCAAATACATTAATTATAGATAATTTAAACAAAATGCACTATTTTGGAAACACATGCCAAGAATTGTGGGATTACATTACAGCTGAATAATGTAACTGAATTAATGTAATCCCACAATCCCTCTCTCTTGCATGTACTCTTTAGTGAAGCAATGGTTGGTCAAACATTTTCTGAAACAAATGAGTTAAAACCCTGGACGACACTTTGGTAAGATTTACCACGAGTAAAGCCTAAAAATAAGCTAAGGCAAAAATGTGCAATATATTCATGTAATATATGATTATTGTGATAATGCTGTTTTCTTTGCTATGACAAGTATGACACATAGTTGAATAAATCAGGCTCTTATGTATGAAAACCTGGAGCCAGATTCTGTGAATTATCATAACATGCTTTGGCACTGCCTGTCGGCATGATTACTAAATGATAAGGCAGCAGGCATTCAACCAATAGTGATGTATCATGTTCATGCCAAAACTTGGCCAGCCCACAAGTTGCATTCAAAAGCGTCCTCAGTCCCACCGACTATAGCTCAAAATGTACAAAAAGCTGGCTTGACTGTCAGTGGTTGAGTCGACCGAGGTCTACTCCAAAAATCATTTAGAAATTCGCATTAGTCATGCGACAAATTACTTTTAGGAGTTTCTTCTTCAGTCTTGTACTCAGCTTGTTATTCTTGTCAATCAGATGCGCTGAAGACAACAAGCAAACTTTGCATCAACAAAAAAAGTCACTGTTAATTGGATTTTTGTGGCCAGAAAAATTACTCGGGCCATCAACACTAGCAGCCTTTGAAATAGGAATGGAAAGTGCAAAGCAAAAATTACCTGAGTACAACCTACTTTACAGCAATCAAGACACAAAATGCAACCCAAGAGAAAGCAGTGAACGAAAGCACTTATCGCTAAACTTTCAAGCCTTCTGTTGCCATTACAGACTTTGTGTTTTTTTTTTTGGCCCAGGAGTGTATATTCTTTATTATTTATTAGTACATATAATTCATGAAACAAGATGGAAGAGCTCCATCTTATGTACCACAGACACTGTACAAACTGTCTCACAAACTTTAAAAGATTTGTGTATATTTGAACAACCTGTAAATATAGATGCATTTAATTTACAAATAATAGTTCAAAAGTGCTCTTACCTTCATGTGAGGGTTAAAACCATTTGATATGTAGATATCATTACAGAGATATTGTCAGCAAATAGTGTGCAGTTAAAATAAATATTAATTCCGGACAAATGATGCAGCTAATTGCATTAACTTATTATATTTTTTATTTTTTGCAATGAACATAATTTCATTTTGCTTAAGCTCAAATGATTAGAATTGGTTGCATGGACGTCATGAAAATAATAATATACTGTCGTTTTCAAAATGTTAAAAAAAACACTTGTGCACTTGTTTGCATGAAACTTAAGCTTTTAATTATGGCCCAAATCCCTAAAGGAAAGTTTTATCAACTTCACTGTTGAAACTAAGGGGCTTGTCTCACTGTTCCCCATGTCTCACTGTTCCTCCTCTCCACTACCATATGTTCTAATTTTGTTACAGAGGCTACTCATAAAAACTACTTCATTGCCAAAGTAGCCAATAAGGCCAACCCAGATAGCAATCAAGAGAACATCATTTCATTATTGGCTGCCATCAGGACATCATTTCATTATTAGCTGCCATTAGGACAACATCATTTTATTATTGGCTGCCATCAGGACATTATTTCAGTATTATATCGACGTGCCGATGTCGATCCGATCTAGCATGTTATCTTGGAATCGCTTCACCATAGACTGACTGAAATATGCTAAGGACAGGGAAGACAGGAGGGAAAGGAGAGCTTTACAGCGGCAGCGTGCTCAACCTAATACAGACATTTCATATGTTACATCAGGCCCAATGTTCTTCAATGGAATTACACATGTATATTTGTTTCATGAATATAGTTTTGTAAGTATCAATTTCAGTTATTATTTTTCAGCAGAACAACCATGCAAACATCCCACATTGGCTCACGTTGGCCCAACGTTGGCCCAATGTTGGGCCTATGTGGCATGCTTGGAGGGCGCATATTGCATATTGGCCCATCTAAGGGCCAATTAAATGAGCAAAATTACATAAGCCCAACATTGGCAGAATCCTTGTTAGGTCAACCAATGACCAATGTTGGCAGTGGCTTGACAGCACATGTTGGCCCAAGGAAGGGCCAATGAGCAAAATGACGGTAGGCGTCGGTAGCCTAACATTGGCAGAATCCATGTTGGGCCAACCAATGACCAATGTTGGCAGTTGATTAGCAACTTGTGTTGGCCCAACCAAACGCAAATGAGAACAAGACGTTGGCACAACCTGGGCATCCAACATTGGCCCAGCGAAAATTCTGAATTAATGCTTTCATCATCAAGTTTTAATAATGTTATCTGTGCTATAATTTAATTACAGCATGTTAATTCGAAATTCGATATACACTCTACATCACTTTTAAGCTGTTGTGTGTTAAGGGGGTTTCACACATAGCCGGATCAGACGCAGGAGTGTCCCGGAGGTCAACTCCGTAATACTCCCGCATACTCCGGGGAAAGGCGTATAGACATCTTGTTCATGTCCGGGAGTGTCCGGCATTGTCCGGCATGGTCCGGTATCTCCGGGGGACTCCGGCAAAAAAATTAAACATGTTTAATTTTTCATGCCGGAGATCCCGGAATAGTGAAATCCGTGTTGGGCCGTGTAGATCCGTGTAGACTCCCAGTAGACTCCGTCGATCTCCGGGGACCTCCGTATTGACACCGAAAGACTTCGTGTGATCTCCGGCTAAGTCCGGCGTCAACCGGGCGTGAAAAGTACGCTCCGGAGAGCACAAGGAGCAACTCGGTTCCACACGAGTGAACTAGGACCAACACGGAGTCTAAACGGAGTGAACAGGGAGAGCGGGTTTACATGTCATTTGCTTGACCCGGTTAACTCCGTTATGTACACGGTGTCACACGAGATCAATGCGGACATACAGGAGTGAACTGGGTGTCAAGACGGAGTTAATTAAACTGACACGGAGTGAGTACGGATGCCTGAGTATATATACAACCGCCGTCTTTGGAGAAGCATCATTCCACCGCCCGCCGTTCATCGTTGATCATCGAATTAATTCATTTATCATCCACCATTTCTTCTGGATATTACCTTCTGGATTGCTGCTGCTGCTACTGCCGTTTCTTGAATTAACCACCATGCCACCTAGGAGAGGAAAGGGGAGGCCTGGCAAGAAGACTGTTGTCCAAGAGGAACCTGCACCACCTGCTGCTGTTGAAGAAGATGTAGCCAGTAATACCTCTTCAAGACCGCAAAGTCCGCAAGGCATGCCAGATTTACCTGGGCCAGTTGTACCTGCTGCACCTGCAGTACCTCCTACTGCAGCTCCACCCCCACCTGCAGCAAAAGCGAAGAGGCAGAAAAAGGAAGCCCTGAACCTCACAGATGACCAGGAACAAGATGTGGCCGACTGGTACCGTTCCCAGGAGATGTTGTATAACCGGCGGCTTGCTCAATACAAGCGGATAGACATCAAATCGCGAATGATAGACCAGAAGGCGAAGGAGCTGGATTGTACTGCGCAGCAGCTGAAAACTTGGATTGACTCAATGCGCACTGCAGTTGGGAAGCTGACGGATCCAACCAAGAAGCCTTCTGGTGGGGCCGCTAGAATCCTGACAGACCGGGACAACTGGATCATGGAGAATTTCGGCTACCTCGAACGCCACATCAGGAGGGTTGATGCTGGGAAAAGAAAGAAAGGTGGGCAGCTTTCCCAGAGCTTATCAGCCAAAACTCCAACCAGCAGCAACAGACCTACCACTGAGGATGACACGTCTGAAGCTGAGGAGGTCATTGTGGATAGTTCGGATGATGGTGGCAGGGATTCCGATACAAGCAGGTCCAAGGGTGGGCCTTACAAGGGCGACAGCAGCAGCAGCAGGAGGAAGATGGGGGCCCCTCCTCCAAGCAAGAAGACGTCCAGACGTCAGCCTCGTCATCATCATGACTGTGATGCATCCAGCCTTGCAGCTAGTGGAGATGGAATTGCTACACAAGCTGTCACTCAAGTAAGTATACTGCTTCAGTTGCCATGATAATCAAGATAATCGTATTGTAATGTTGCAGTTTAAAGTTGTAATTGTAATCTTGCAGTTTAAAGTTGTAATTGTAATCTTGCAGTTTAAAGTTGTAATTGTAATCTTGCATTTTAAAGTTGTAGCTTTTCCATAGTAGAAAGTGGTAGCTTTGTTTCTTGGCACTTCCATTGTTCACTGTATGGTGATGTGTCTTTTCAGTACATTGTCAATAATGCACATGCTATTGCAGTTGCCATGTGACTTACTCTAATGTTGTGTTTTTTCCTATTTCCAGCTGATTGAAAAAGCAACCGATCTGCAGAGGGACATGCACAGCAAGTTGAGTCAGCCGACGGACTCAGGCAGCTTGTCCAAGAGGGTCTTCACGGACATGATCTACCACGAGGTGATGCAGATGGACACCGACACTTGGTGGGATTACCAGGCCCAAACCTTAAACAACCTGATGCAGTTTAAGCAGGGGTATCGTCGCAAGCGCCAGCAGCAACAGCAACTGCAACAGCAACAGCAGTATCATCAGTTTCTGCCTCCTGTCCCTCAGCAGCATCAGCAGCAGTTCGTCCTCCCTGCTCCTACAGCCAGTTCATCCGGTCCTCCTGTGCAGATGTTCCCTCATCATCAGCATTCTTCCAGCCCTGCTGCTCAGATGTTCACACAGCATTCTTCCAGCCCTGCTGCCCAGATGTTCGCACAGCATTCATCCAGCCCTGCTGCCCGGATGTTCGCTACTCCGTCCGGCCCTTCGCCCTAGGCTCTCGTGTCGTCTGCCCCTTCTTCTTCGTCTGTGCCTGCACCGACCCCCCCTCCTGCGACATCTTCTACGATTATCAGTCAGGCCTGGTTGACTTCAGGTCCTTCTCACGGTCGTCCTTCCATGTCACCACAGGATTGCAGCACGCCTCAGGATGTTTCGCTCACCAGCTACTTGTTGAACACTAGTGTGGGGGGAATGGTTGGTGGTGATGACCATAACTCCTCCTTTTCGGTGCCCACGCCTCCAACTACCACAACCGAGTAATGTTGAGCTGAAAATGAACAATGAACTTTATTGAAATGAACAATGAACTGTTATTACTTATGTTTGCATGTGAACTGTATACCGATGAAGTTAAATGTAATGAACAATGTAAACTGTATTACATGACAATAATTAAATGATGTGTATTTTTTGCACTTGTGTGCTGCAGAAGTCTGAAGTTTGCTATTAATTAAATGTTGAAACTTACATCATTCGTGTTGTTTTCAAATCTTGTCTTGCTGCCATGGTACACTCCCAGCTGCTGAGTTCACGTAGCTGACCAAGTATTGCCGCATTTCCTTGGCTGCTCTGTTGGTGTTGCCTCTGAACACATGTCCCATGTCTGGTAGATTGGCAGCATTCTCCCTCCATGCACCTGGGATGATCTCATGGATGTCGGCATTTTCCTGGTCCACAGCATTCACTTGAGCAGTTGGATACCTCACCCTCAGTAGGTTGTGCAACACACAGCAAGCAAGAGTTATGGTACACACTCTGTCAGCACTTTGAGGCATTGTTGTGAGGAGACACCTGAACCTGGCAGCCAAAAGTCCAAATGCATTCTCTACCACCCGTCTAGCTCTAGAAAGTCTGTAGTTGAAGATTCTGTCTTCCATGCTCATGTTCCTGTGAGGCAGAGGCTTCATCATCCAAGTCTGCAGTCCAAAGGCATCATCCCCAACTATGAAGTAAGGCACTGGTTGGTCATCATTAGGCAGGTTATCTGGTTCAGGTAATCCAATGTTCCCACTTTTTAGCGCTTCCTTCAATTCTGTCTGGCTAAACACTCCAGCATCTGAGCCTGATCCACTGGCACCAATGTCAACGTAGAGGAACTTGTATTCAGCATCAACTACAGCCAGTAGGACAATAGAGAAAAATCCCTTGTAGTTGTAGAACAGGGATCCAGACTTGGCAGGACATCTGATGGCAACGTGCTTCCCATCAATGGCGCCGACACAGTGGGGGAAGTTCCATCTGTTGTAGAATCCATTGGCAACTTCTTTCCAGGCTTCTGGGGTTACAGGACACTGCATGACTTCTGCTGAGTACTCGTCTATGATGGCCTGGCAGACTTCGATGACAAGGATAGAAATGGTATTGAAGGCTACCCTAAATCCATACTGCAGAGACTTGTAGCTGTTGCCCGTACCCAGGTAGCGCAAGGTAATAGCCAGTTTCAATCCAGGTTCAAGGGCCCTCCTCCAAAAGGTATCCTGCTTTGTAATCCTAGGTCCCACTCTGGCAAGAACTTCATGGAATAAGTCAGGCTCCATCCTCATGAAATTCTTGAAGCCACCCACATCTTCTGCAGTCAATTCAGCCATCAGTTTTTCATACTGCCCATAAAGAGGTCTTTTTAGCAGCCAAGGTCGCACCCACATTTGCCTTCTTCTTCTTCGTCTTGGTGCAGCAGCAGCATTTTCTAATAGGTCATCTTCATCAGTTGATGTTGTGGCCCTCACTGCATCATCTTGCAGTTTGTGTTGTTCTTGCAGAATTATATCATTAGCAGCAGTCAATAGCTGGACTTGCATGTCCATGCACTTCAAATCCAATTCCACCCTGTCGTAGTGTGATAAAGACATATCCAATTTTTCTGTAGTAGCAGCAACAACTTTGCAGTATGGTAGTCCGAAGTGGAATGATGGACAGTGGAACGCAGGCAGTTTAATACCAATTTCAGAGCGATCCGGGTGAAAACCGCTTAACTCCGTAGTGATATCGTAGTAAGGTCGTGTAACGATCGGGTATATCCGTGAAGGCCCCGTGTAACATCCGGTTCACTCCGCCCGCCTCCGGCACAGTCGTGTTACCTCCGGCTACAACCGTGGCTCATTCCTTGTTTAACCGTGCTCTTCCGTACATATCCTTGTAGCACCCGTACACATCCGTGTCATGACTGTGTTGCTCCTTGTTGCCTCCGTCTTGCCTTCGTGTCCACACCGCCCAATTATTTGTTTTTGTTTACATTTCTAACTTTTTCGCCCGGACCGCCCCGGATTTGACGAAATTTCATTCCGGGACGCTCCTGCGTCTGATCCGGCTATGTGTGAAACCCCCTTTAGTGACATGCAATAACCTAATGACAAATGATCCCAGATATATAGATATATATATAAAATAGGCCTATATACATTTGAGAAGATAAAATTTGATTAAAAACCCTATTGTCAGGTGACATTGGTGCTATGTGTTTGCAACACCTTCCATGACTTTTCAGCCGCCAGATAATAAACATGTATGGAGTTTTGGACCAATATCTGCAACATTTCCATACATTCATGTACACCACCTCAAAGCCAAGCGACCTGCTTATGTACATGTTTTGCTTAATTACTCACCTAAACTAAATTAATCAATTTCTGTTATAGTCTTTAGGCTGGCTTATGGCATTATAGGTCTAACAATGAATTTATGTGCTGAGTTTACGCAATTTTCTTGTAAAGCACAAGCAGGTAATTCAGAAAAATTGCCTCAACTTAAAAAAATATGAATCCATTTCTCTTGTATTTTTAAGAGATGACTTCTTAAGTCAATACACAGTCCATCAGCTACATAGTTTAACCAGTTATATTGTTTAACTGGGTAAACTAGCGAAAAATGTCCATAAATAAAGGTTATCATTTAAACAACTCCTTCTACCTGAAATCTTTTACTGATGTTTAGACAATGATAGGGAGGGAGTCTACTCAGCAAACCTCTGTGAAAACAAAGAGAACGGTTTCCAGCCATTCTTCTATACTTCTCTTAGTGTTTTTTTTTTGTGCTCTTATTACAAAACTTTTCTCCATATACTGATTGCATGCCTCAAGACTTGTTTACATGTGCTGTTGAATGCTGACGTGATTGCATTATAAGGCCTTGCCAGAGTGTACTATGCTGTATTGGGTCCAGGTGTTTTATCAACAACTTCTTTTCTTCACGTGCATGAGGTGGGTCTCATCTGGACTTGTTACTCTAAAGGGCAAGAAGATTATGAAAACCTAAATTATACCATGAAAACCTATTTAAATAATATCAACATGACCAATATATATTTCACTTGAATTAGTAATAGTTAATTGGAGTAATTCATAAGCACTAAGTTTATTGAATGTGTAATATATATATATAAACCTAAGCTTTAAATACTATAAAGAAATGAAGTTTAAATTAACTGCAAAACAAGAATTGCAAGAAATTCACACTACTACTGGACTATAAATTAAGCCTTATAATAAAGCGGCGTTCACACTGTCACGGATAAGACTTACGTATGATGACGGATGAAATTTTTTTACTCTTGCTCATCCTTGTCCGTATGTATATTTACGTTAAATTTGTAGAATGGTCCTGGTCGCGCTTGACCACTCACACATTCAAGAGCATACGTGGAGAGGGCAACATTTTTGAACATGATTAAAACTTTGGCGGACATTTACGAGTGCATTGTTTATATTAGTAACGTAATTCGCTCGGGAGTCAGTCGGCAAGCGTTTTACGTACTTTCCACATATGTCCATGGCCATCTTTGCTCATCCTTGCCCATCCTTGTCTATCCTTGCTCACTATTCCTCACTCTTGAACCACTGGCACGGGTGATCTACGAGCAGTCCACGAGCAATCTACAAGGGATCTACGAGTGCCTCATGTATGCTTCATGTTAGGTCTGGAACAGCGGTCTGGTCGGAGCCTATCTTTCCTTGAGTAAAAACGTAAATTCCCTTATAAAGCCTCTAGTTGCCATGATTTCACAGCAGTTTGAAGGTTTAGTGTTTTTGCAGTCCAAACATACCTATATATTTTCATAGGATATCGACAGCAGACAGCCGTGCCATGGCGTATGCTGCATTCACGATCATGTACGCGTTGCAACGGCCATGTTTTTTTACCTTGTAGACTGAGATCCAGGGAGCAGTTTTTTTTCATAAAATTAGTGGAAATCTTGGCGGGAAGTGGTTTAAATGCTGTTTTTCTTCTTATTGACTGTTTGTTTACAAGAAGAACTAAATTTGGTGTAAAAACTAACTATAAATGGGAATGAATAATCTATGAATATGAATTTATGTATTTTCATATTTGTTTGTAATGTCTGCTCCCTTACGTCCTTTAATCACATGATCAGCCGCCATTTTGACAACTCCTCTCGCTTTGAAAATGCCGATGTTGTTTATGAAGTAAATATTGGAGCTAGGCAACTGAAAGTGTGCTCAAGTGTATCCAATCATACCAAAACGATTTTTATACGACAAATGAGGTGAGCGCTATACCGTGACTTTGTTTCAGCAATCTCTTAAGAAAAGATAGGGGCTCCTGGGCTTTGCTCTCCTGCCAGCTGCAGTGGTCTAGCTTCACGTATGCTTGGCGGACGTTCGGTGAGCGTTTGACAGACATTTGGGCGAGCAGTTGATGGATGTCCGTCTAGCGATCTATGACTCCCCACGCATACACCTATGCTTATGGAAAGAATTTTTACGTGATTAAAAAAGCAACGAGTGAGCATGAATAGCCGATTTTTCACGTCATTGGTCATACGTAGGGCTTATACGTGACAGTGTGAACGCTGCTTTAAATGTGAACATTTATTGTGACCTCACTACTTCACAAAAGTAATGAAAAAAAAAATCTAGAAAATGAAACCCACAGACATACCAACAATTTATAGCTTCATATGGTGCATTGGGATGGCAAGCTCTTACCAGAAACTCCTTCAGGTGTTGAAGTTGATAGGTTACCCATCTTACTGTCCTCCTGCATTGGTGGCACTTCCAAACTACTTGGTGTTCGAGATTAGAAAGAGGTACAGGAAAAGAAATGAGTAATGCTGTTAAAGCCATCAAAAGATGAAAAACAAACTCTTGTAAATAACATGATAACTGAGAGAGATGACCCCATCTCCTAAAAAATATTGCCGGTAACCTTCACTGATGTAACACCATCAAAGTCATTTTTACCGCACTGAATATTATATTGATAATAATTTCCTGGACTTGCTTGAGTAGGAATGGCCTGGAAAAGACTCCCAACAAGCTCTACTTGCAATGGTTAAAAAGCTAGTATGTGTAAATGACATTGCTGAAATGAGTGTTGCTCTTATCACAATTACAATTTTTTAACCGAAATGACTTAAAAAGGAACTTCCACTGAAGCATGATACAATGTGAACCTTACCTGTGATATGAACAATTCCAAGGAGCTAAAGTGACATATGATTATTTTGCATCTTGTATTTGATTGCTGTTGACAATTATCATTATAATAGCTGTATATGTTCAGCAATAAAGCTGTATTTAACAAATATGCTCACATGACCTCATAAGTATGACCATAAGTATAATAATGTGTCAAATCTTGGATACTGTGCATGATACAGACCTGGTCTAGGTACCAAAATGTTCGGAATATATGCAATTATATTAACTGTCAATACATTTATATCGTCTAAAGTTGATACTGTATGACTTATATGGCAAAAAAGCTATTGCACGAAACTGCATTTCATCTATTTGGCATTTGGGGGAGTTCTAAAACCCCTTCAAATGAGCCCAAATTTTGCATGTAAGACAGAAAGGGTTCATAGGAATGATTTGGGAGATTGAGATTTAGATAAGGTTCAAATGATTAAGATCTTGAGGTTCAAATGAAACGTTTTAGGGGTTAGCCCCTTTGAATTTCAGATTTTTTTGGGACACGCTAATATGCATGCCATGTACACTCAAATATGGGCAATAACTATTACATGTTCACACTCTTAACTGAAAATGCCTAAAATGTTATTGGTATTATTTTGAAATTAATTAAAATTTAATCTATTTTATTGTGTGGCATGCTGAAAGAACTGGTATAATATAAACGGATCACTGGGGAAAAGCTGCATGGGTAACTGCAGTTATCTGATTAAAAAATGGCTGACGACCCATGAGATAGCATTGCTTGTTACTTCATTATTTTCTATTGATACATCCATTTGATCACATTTGCAGGCAGGTCAGTTTCTTCCCCCAGGCAAACCAATGGTTTTAGAGAAAAATCTGAGAGTAGATTGGGTAACTCATTTTTGTAGATTTGTATTTTGAGAAAACTAATATTTTGGTTGGTTATATTTGATTTAACTAACACTACTTAACCAGCAGACTCACTTATCCGAAAAGGCTACTGAGGCCAGTCATTCCAGATAACTTCAATGGCTAAGATCCTGGCCAAAGGTTTTCAGTGGCAGGAATTTTAATGGATGTCTTTGAACTGCCGTGTAGACTTCTTTCAAAATATAACGGTTCTAGCACATATATGCATAACGATCACGAGTAGATACCATTCATGCAGAATGGTTATGCTGGTGCATTTCCATTAGTCCAGGACATGAGGATCCCATTATGAATCAATGGCTGAACATTTTGTAATGTAAGACTGCACTCCTCAGTGTTGAGAGATAATGTTGTTTACAATTACGATACTAGATCTTCTGCAGATATAAGGTTGCCTACGCTTAAACATGAATTTGCCAAAACACGCAGGGGCGCTAGAATGTGATCAGGGCAGGGGGCCCCCGATCATGAAAAAATACAACAAATTATGTTTGAAAGTACACCTAGGAGAAAATAGGTAATTTTGGCCATTTCCCATGGCTTTTATCTCTCAATAAACATAATTTACCCTTGCTGCTATGGTGAATTTATGCCCCCCCCCCCACCTAATTGTTCTACACAGAAGCTGTTATATAACATTAATTTAATAAGGCTTTTTTTTTCAAAGGTGCACAAACGGAACAGTTGGGAGCAAGCAGTTAGCCCAGAATGGGTGCAGTTGAGGTGCAATTGCTTAAGGATTAAAATTTAGGTGCACTAGCTTTGGGACTTGTGTACTTGGCGATCAGTTGCTTTATAATGACTTGTGCCTGCTTAGGAGTAGTTAGCCCAGAACATTGACACATTTGAAGAGCACTAGCTGGGAGATCTTTAACTTGGGGATCAGTTGCTTAAGAATTTGTGTCCACTTCCGAGCAGTCAGTTAAGGAGAACATTGATATCACAGACGAGTCATGTCTTGTTGGCTATATTCAAACAAGTCAGTGTCAGTTGAAGTGACTTACAAGTTAGTCATTGTGGCTAATGACAAAAAGTACAAAAGATAGACTATAAGACTGACTGACCTGTTTTGATGAAGTCGAGTAACGTATCTATGACATTTGTGTCAAATCAGTGCTGAAAATGCTAAGCATGGTCAGTATATCAGCTTATATCATGAAGAACATACACATTCACAATTATATCTATTAAATATCCTGTACATGGATAAGAACAGAGAAATATACCCTTGTGGTACAAATATTTGGTTATTTATCTATTTGTCAAATTTCATATAGTTAGATGACCAATTGAAACACTTTTCAATTTTGTTCAAATTGGTCTAAATATCTGTTTTCCTGAGATGCAAATACATGTACACCATTACAATCAAGAAACATTGAATTCATGCATATAAAACAAAATCTATTTAGATGCTTAGGAAACTTGTTTTAAAGTAAATTAAAAGAAACCCCTGAATAAACCCCTCAGGAATAACACTGTCAAAGAGTGAACTACACTTCATTCTTAAGTCTTTATTTAAAAAAAGAAGAATATTTATCTAAGCAGCAGAGAAATGGGAGTGTTTAATGTGAAATGGAGTGAATGCAAATACATGATACTTTATAAGAAAGCTTTAATATAAAGAAATGGATAACAGGTAAGCTCTCCTTTTTTTCTTCATCTGACATTATTTACAAAATAATGACATGATTAAGATTTGTGTTTCATATCTTTTTGTAACTGTTATAGCAAATAAACTGATATAACAGTTACAAACATTACATTTCCCAATCTCCCATTTGTTGTTGACCTAATTATTTCACAGAATTTGAGTATGTGTTCGTTATAAATATGTGGCTTTGTTAAAGCTCATATTAGTCATAGTTATATCGTGTGATAGGTCTAAACCCCAGATCTAAAAAATCATTGGAAGCCAGCTTCACTGCTTCTTGTTGGTGTAATTATTAAATAAGTTGCTCCGCCCCTCAGCCAATAGTGATGTGCTGTGTTGATATCATAACTTGGCCAGTCCACTAGCTATGCTTTATGGTCCCACCCACAATGGCACATAATGCATAGAAGGCTGGCTTGACTGTCATTGGTTAAGTGGACTCGACTACTCAAGGAAGGCAAATAGGATAACTCTTTAGTCATGGAACTCCTTACTTTGAGGACTTTCTTCATTAGTCTTGCATTTTGTCTATTATTCGGGTTGATCACATGCATAGAATTCAACAATCAAAGTTTGCAGATACAGAAAAAGTCACTGTTAATTGGATTTTTGTTGCCAGAAAAATTACTCGGGCCATCGACACTAGCAGCTTTTGAAATAGGTATGGAAAGTGCAAAGCAAAAATTACCTGAGTACAACCTACTTTACAGCAATCAAGACACAAAATGCAACGCAAGAAAAGGCATGAAAGCTACAGTACAATTATGGAAGTCAGTAAAAAGACTTGATGGACTCATTGGGTCACCCTGCAGCATTGTCTGTGAACCTGTTGGCTTCTTAGCAGCAGCTTGGAATATTCCTCAAGTGTCATACTTCTGTGCCAGCAGTGCATTGACTGATAAAAAGGTTTTTCCAACTTTCACAAGAGTAGTCGGGACATATGATGGATACGCCAGCAGTATAGTAGCTCTATTGCAGAAGTACAATTGGACAAGAATGTCAATTATCACTGATACATCACCTCTGTTTAGCAATGCAGGGCGGAATATTAAAGCTGAAGTAGAAAATAATGGCATAGATGTGTATTTCCACACTTTGCAATCTGCTATATTGGGGGATAAAATGGATCCGGTTAAGCTGAGCATTATCAGAAATGTCATATCCAACATGAAGCGACATACTCGGGTGAACCTTTTGCTTCTCTATGGAGGAGACATGAGGGTTTTCCTCATCCTTGCTGAGCAGCAAGGGTTGAAAGATGGAAACTATGCATTTTTTGGACTGGATTCTGCTCACATTGGTAACTTAGGAAGAGGAGGGCACTTTGCACCCCACCTAGACGATGCCTATGTGTTCCATGGATTAATGACAATATCAATTGATGATCCGTCTGGGACTGTATGGGATAGATTCTACAATAGACTGTTTGACAAGATGCAATCGACAAATTTCAGCAGAGAACAGATCGAAGAAACTATTGACAGGCTGAAGGTTGTAGCAGGTAAGATATTGCTGGGACAGGGTAACCATTTTTGTAATATAAAC
The DNA here is from genome assembly GCA_932294295.1 of Alitta virens. Taxonomy (NCBI): domain Eukaryota; kingdom Metazoa; phylum Annelida; class Polychaeta; order Phyllodocida; family Nereididae; genus Alitta; species Alitta virens. The sequence continues at coordinate 25,229,294 of OW028580.1, read as the reverse complement.
AGGTTATATATGTCAGGCAATGTTACTTTTTCATATGTACACACCTAACCTGTGAATGGTAAATACATCTGCCCAAATGCATGTATACATCTTAAACTAACATATCTTAAGCCCCTGTCACACCAGGCTGTTTTAGCCGTAGTGAACCCGTAGAGTGACGTAACGGTTATGTAACAGCTTTTTCCGCCAGGTTGGCGACGGATTCTGGCGGCAAAAAGGGGCAGGGCAGCACCCGCCGGGTGACCTGCCGTGTTCTACGGGTTACTTGCCGTGTTCTACTGGTTACCTGCCGGGTTCTACGGGTTACCCGCCAGGTTCTACGGGTGACTAAGCGGGTTGTATGGGTGACTCGGCAGGTTCTACGGGTGACTCGGCGGGTTCTACGGGTTACTTGCCAAGTTGTAGGAGTAAGCCGGCGGGTAGTAGTAGGAGTAACTCGACGGCTTCCAGGAGTATACTTTAAAAGGCTGCTGCTCCCTAATATTACTGAATTGTAGTATAGTTCATACTGATTTGATATGAGTTTTTGGATTGAAAATATACCAAATATTAAGCAAGTTATTTGTCTGAGAAGGTAGCTAGGTTGGCGGAGGCAAACAGTAGTGCTCTCGCAGACGTCCGCGCCCTGACTGTATCAATGCTGAGCGCTTCTTTAAAAGGCTGTTGCTCCCCTAATATTATTCTGATTTTAGTCAAATAAAGACTGGATTGTAGTATAATAAATATTAAGCGAGATATTCGTCTGAGAAGGCAGTTCTCTGGTGGTGGCAAAGTGCTCTGTGTATGCTCATGACTTGAATGGTGTGGTCAATAGTTTTGACCATTATATATACATTGTTTGGATGAGCTTTATTGCAATGAATTTCTGGCCAATGGGAAGGACTTTTCCTTTGGTTTTGTAAAGTCAATTAACCTATATATGTAATAGCAATCTGCCTTGACCGTTATGTCAATTGCTATTAGCATTTTGAATAATACAAAGGATGGGGTAAATCATGCTTTTTCATCATTGATCACAAGCATGAATTAAAATCATTGATCACAAGCATGAATGGAAATTCTGAATTGACCATTATGTCAATTGCTATTAGCATTTTGAATAATACAAAGAATGGGGTAAGTCATGCTTTTTCATTATTGATCACAAGCATTAATTGAAATTCTGAATTTCAACTGATTCCTGTTTATTATGCATATTAAAGAGGGAGATTGTTTTGATCTTGGATGGAACATGCAATATCAATTTTAATTCCAGTTGGATTATTTTCAGAAACAACAACAAGAACGAAATATTGATAATTTATATAAAATGAAATAAATATCTACAATGATTACTCTAAACTAGCGTATATCTATCTATAGATAGTTGTTATAGCTCCATAGACATCTTTATCAAGTCAGAATTGTATTGGCAACAAGCCAACAAACATTGTTTTATTTTCGTTTTTTATTGATTACGAATCAATGAATTATTGATAGTAACATATTATTAGGTGAAGATCTTATAACTATCTGTCTATCTACATATCTATACTCTATGAGGTATTACTAACTTTATTAACAAGAATATTCTTGTTTGTGCCTAGTATACTCCATTATTTTTCCCCACCTTAACTATTATATAAATTCTACACATTTCCCTGAATAATTCAGTCTTTATTTGACGAAAATTGGATATGTAGATAGACAGATAGTTTAGAGAAACAGATAGTTTTATATGCTTATTATATAATATAGAATATCTAGCTAATATATATACAAATATAATCATTGCCTGGTAACTACAATAAAATACATTGTTTTTAATTAATGAAAGCAATGACATCTTTTTGTAATTGTGAATGACAATCAAGACAATGTCATATTACTGTGACATCTTTGAACGAAATGACAAGTCAAAGAACCCCAATTTAGGCAATTAGGCACTTGACACATGTGTTGAGCATTTGCTGTATTCTCTACACCCATTCTTTGTATCATTCAAAATGCTAATAGCAATTACGGTCATGGCAGTTGGCAGAATGAGTAGAAATGAATTGCAATAAAGCTATTCCAAACAATGTATATATATCATGGTCAAAAATATTGACCACACCATTCAAGTCATAACCATACATAGAGCTCCTTCACCGCCGCCAGACAACTGCCTTCTCAGACAAATATCTCGCTTAATATTTGGTCTATTTTCGATCCGAAAACCTGCATGGATTCAGTATGAACTCTACTATAATTCAGTCTTTATTTGACGAAAATCGGACTAATATTAAGGGAGCAGCAGCTTTTTAAAGAAGCGCTCAGCTCTGCCTGCATTGATACAGTCCGGGCGCGGACGCTTCAGGGAGCACCACTGTTTGCCGCCTACCTGCCTTCTCAGACGTATATCTCGCTTAATATTTGGTGTATCCGAAAACATGTATGGAATCAGTATGAAATATACTACAATTCAGTCCTTATTTGACGAAAATCGGACTAATATTAGAGGAGCAGCCTTTTAAAGTATATACAACCCCCCCTCCCTGCCTACGCTGATGCTGGTAGCAAACAGCCAGCGGATTACCCGTGGAAGCCGGCGGGGAACCCCTGAACAAGCCGCTGGCTTTACTACGGGTGAAATTAGTGACGGATAATTCGCCGGGTTCTACGGGTCACCCGCCGGCTTCTACGGGTCACCCGCCCGCTTTCACAGGTTTTTTTTTTGGACACCCGGGAGATTTCTACGGTTGTGCCATGCAAGCATGGCACAACCGGCTACCGGGGCCGGGTTTCCCGGCTTGGCCAAGGGTCCCACGGGTGCTTGCCGGGTATCCCCGGGTATCCACAGGTGGCCGTTTTGGAGCCGCCGGCTTGGAGCCGGGTAGTGCATTGTGTAACAATTGCGTAATACTACGGGTTCACTACGGCTAAATCGCCCAGTGTGACAGTAGCTTTACTGCTAAAGAAGTACTTCTTTCATCAGTGTTAAGCCCCCATCTCACATAGCCGGTTTTGCCGTAGTATGACGTAATGGTTATGCAACAGCTTTTTTCGCCGGGTTGGCGACGGATTCTGGCAGCAAAAAGGGTTCGGTTCCAAGGATGACTCGACGGGTTCTACGGGTGACTCGACGGCTTCTACGAGTAAATCGACGGATTCTACAAGTAACTCGACGTGTACATCGCCTGGTCTTATTTAAAAATATAACGACGGGAAAGTCAGCGAGTTAAAACTACTAACCATCGGCTTACCCGTACAACACGTCGAGTCTCTCCTGGAATTTAATTGACGTTTTCCCGTAAATTTACCAAAAATATATAAATAGGGGCTGCATCTCTTGCTCTTGATCATTCTGTCTCCAGCTGCAGAAGAGGAAGGAAAATGTACATGCATCAACCAGAACAAAATAGAGCCTTGCTACTACTAGCTGCTCAGGCCAATGATAAATTTAATTTACAACTTGCTTGTGTGACCACCTGTGGGAATATAATTAATATTAAAAAAGAAGGAGAAATTGGCCTCCTGCCATGAAAATAATAAAAATAATGAAACTACGGCACTTCTGAACAAGAAAACACTATGGCAGTTCTGAACCAAAAAAAAAAAATACGGCCCTTCTGAACAAGAAAAACGACACTTCTGAAAAAAGAAAAATACGGCAGGTCTGAACGAAAAAATATTATATACATTAAGCTGATCCGGGGACAGGAGAGTAATAAATATTTAAATGAAAGAGCATTTTTCAAAATTTAAAGTTTATAAAGCCATAGGGATTGTCCAATCAAACTTTAGGGCATTTTATGCTATATATGGAATGGTATAAATATTTCTCTAAAAACCAGCAAAGCATCATATGATTGGATTGCTAATGTCATCCCAGGCATGTTAAAAGGGAAATGAAAGATAGTCAATATGGTTACGATCGTCTGCAATTATAATCTGATTTCAAATTTTGTTGAATTAATGAAATGTGGACAATAACAGGTCAATATTAAATTTTCTGATATATAACACTAACCAATAACCCCTTCTAGCCTGATGTTCTTTTTACAAATTTTCAATTGAAATTGAGAGAGATGGTATTTTATTCAAAATGTAATTCAAGGAAATTTAATAGTGTCGGAGGGAAGAATTGTGGTACCGTAAACCGGAGTCCAGTGGGGGGGGGGGGGGGGATTTTCTAGCCTGGCCTGGCAGCAGTCCTGTCATTTTTCGTGGTATTTACAAGTTGAATAAATTTTGTCTGAACAGTATCTATGTATTAGTGAGTAATTAGGTTTTATCGGCGATGACTAAGTCATTTAGTGATAACATTTAAAAGTTTATAAGAAGCAGAAGTTGATATTGCCGATTCACAGCATAAAACTGATTATTGTGGAAAAATAGCAACATGCCAAGATTAGTAATAGTGTGTGCACTCATTATTTTTCAATATAAATTAGATTCAGGTAGGTAGGATGGCTGTAAAACTGTGTGCACGTATAATCCCACAAAAAATATAAAGACAGCTGCATGGTCCTCATTCTGTGCACTAGGATGCAATTGAGTGCCATGATTGCTTCGCTAGGTATTTTCGGCCTTGGTCAAAATAACCTCAATACACGTTACCTTGTCTTGTGATATACTGATGCAGTCCATATGAGATGTATGCAGAGTTTGGTTATTAAATTACCATGGTCGTATCATTGTATATTGTTAATGAATCTGGTCATTACTCTTTCTTGCCGTACTTTGTATTGTGATAAACCATCAATATGTAAGGGTGAATAAGTAGGTTCTTGCTGAACTGGTTCCACAGAATTGTTGCTGTTCCACCTATAGGCATTTAGGCTGCGCCCTTGAATTTTTCAATATCTTGACATACAAGCTAGGTCCATTTAGGTGACAAGAAATGCATTTGTTCTTCCGCGTAATTTTGGTAAAGCCAATAATGTTTGCGAAAGAAACCCTTGTTCATGACTTCAACGTATCTCAGATATTAGAGGAAAAGTCCTAGGGGCTAAGGCTGGCAAAACATATTTTTTTGCAGGTGATTGGTATTCTTGTGCCCCACATTAAACAATTTTTCTTTATCTATGAGCTTCTTCATTTGTTAGGCATTTAAAGGCAATAAAATTAAGTCACCAGAAAAAAAAAACAAAGAAAGAAAAAAGCCACATTTAAATGTCATAAATAAAATTAGATATCTTCAGGATTAGAGAATTAAATTTCAGGGAAAATACTCATATGTAGCATGCAGGACAGATCGGGTAAACCTTTGTTCTTTAATGATATACTCTACTTGTATCTGGATGTGATTGTGAATTTGAATACAGCAAAAAGGCATGTTAAATCATACAGCAAATTTTAATCACCAGACATGAAAGAACATGTTGTCGTACCATATTATGGTGAAATACAACGGAAATCATTAGTATACAAAGGAATAATAAGGTGGCCCCAACGCACTATTGATGTAACACAGGAAATATCAGACATGTGTAAGAAGACAAATTACAGAACAAAGACAAAGGAGAATGCTACACTGCGAAACTTATCACATAATAAAAATAAATATATAAATTTGGATAGCGCCTGTTTTAGAAAACATTTCTGCTTACAGGCGCTTGGATTAAAGAAGCAAATAGTTCATAGGTAGTTCTGAATAGATGACTTTTTAATTTCCTCTTAATAAAGCCATTATTAGTAGAGATTCAGATCTTCAGGTAATCTATTCCAGAGGTGAGGAGCAATCACTGAGAAAGCAAGAGCCCCAAATTTGTTATTAGACTGAGGTTGTAGGAGCAAATAATAGTCATTGCTTCTGAGATTTATTGTTTGCTGAGGCTGTTTCCTCACTATATTTGATATGTAAGGTGGTGCCTCATTGTTGAGTGCTTTCCAAGTCATACTAAGAAGTTTTTAAATTCAATTCTGGAACCAAATAAAATATTTTGACCAATGTATATACAAGACGTGGTTGAATATTTCGGAGTTTATGTGTGGCTTTTCTTTCTTGTGTGCATGAAAATTGACATTACATCGGTTTGAAATAGTTTGTCAGAAATAGCCAAAACCATGGTAGCAATGGAAAACAGATTTTTACTCTCAGAAAGTGTCACAACAGTATTAAATATCATTATCCAAAAAAGCATTTGGAGTATACACATCCAGTGATGTGATATGATATTCTTCATTCCTTTTGGCGAATGAAAATGTAGCTAAAAACTGAAAATTCGGAGATGTGTTCTCATTTCTAGAACTACACTAAGGCCATTATGATGGATCCTGGACCTCTCCAACTTCGCCTCAGGCTATGTTAGTTTTATGCTAATTTGTGCAGAATGGTTGTTTGATGTTTCAGCCCCCAGGCGATTAGTGTAAAATAATAAGACCACATGTTAAGTTGACAAATTAGAAAAACTGAAAAGAAAAGTAAAAGTGTTAATTATGTCCGAGCATACTGCTGATGTTGTTATGTTTAAAGGTGTCCTAAAATTAATTTTTTTTTGTTTCCTTAAACTGTTGGAATTGAAGTGAACAAGTCACACTGCATATACTTGCATAATAATAACACTCAAAAATGGAAAGTCTGAATGTTTGTGAATTGTATGTATACTATGTTATATACTAATCAGCAGTACTGTAAAAAAGTTTGATCAAAAGCACTGTAAAAAATAGGCTGCGCTGCAGCTAAACCCTCAGCGAATCCCACATAGCACACAGGCATCATTAAAATTGTTATGTGTTCATCCGACAGGCAGGAGGGCGGGTGTTACACTTTCATTTCCAGGGCAGAACTCTAACACACACTTTCGTTTCTAGAGCTGAAGTATAACACTAATGCACTTACCCTTATGAAATTTTATACAGTAACACTCCATATTGTAAAAAGCACTAGGCTTTTGCCTCCCTTAAAACTAAAGCCAGTGAATGTTAATTATGAACATTCTGTAATGTGTATTTTTATGTGCATGTTGGTATGTGTTGAAATGTTTCTATGTGTTTATATGTTCTATGTTTCTATGTGTTTATATGTTCTTGTGTTGAAATGTTTCTGTGTGTTTATATGTGTATATGTTTGTATGTGTAGGTTGAAATTATTATGTGTATGACTGTTTGAATTTACAATTATAAAGTAGGCATTTAAAGTTATGTATTTAAGGTTTTCCACTGGCTGTTGGAGTAAAGACTGTGTGTCCACTGAAGGGTGTTCAAGACACAATGGGAACTTGGACAATGGGTTCTGGGGTGGCCAAGACAATGATTGCAGAAGGCCAGGCAGGCAGTTGGGTTCTTGGACAATGAAGCCAATGCAGCCTCCTGGGGTTTGAGAGGAAGAGGGTTCTATTAAAAGCCCTCTGGTCACAAAGCCCATTGTCAGCCTCAGTTATGAGATGCTAGAAATGGCGGGAACTATTCCAGAGGCTAGAAATGGCGGGAACTATTCCAACAGTCCAATTATGTAATAGGAAAGAAATATTTTAAAATTAGAGAATTGTTTATTGGTTGAATATGAAACTGTGTGATTTTGTGATTGGATGTGGCCTCTGGCCAATGATGAGAAAGAGGAGTGACTGGGGAAAATTCACTGCCCATAAATAAGAAATAAAGTGGAGGATCTTGCATCTTTGATTTGAGCAAGAGAGACCAGTCATACACTTTACCTTTGACTTTGTCTTACTTACTTGGAGATAAGAAATCTATACTTTTACCATATACTGAATTGTGGACTATGCTGAGTTTTCACCTAAGTATTTAAACTTGGAGATGGTGATGAAACTTACATTGGTGACCCCGACGTGATTTCTTAGTCTCAAGGATAATGACTAAGTTATCAAGGAATTATTGTGATTTTAACATGGAAGCTAGGAAGCTATCCTAGGAACTCTTTGGCGAAATGAGAAAGTCATTTCTTATTTAACTTATGGAAGGAATCCAGGTCAAACTAATGGCAGTCGAGCGAGCGCCACTTCACCAGTCGGGTGCGTAACAATCCCAGAAGTCGATATGCACAGGTTGGTGTCAAGTTGAAAATTAATACCACAGTCATCTCTCGCTACTACAGTTGAAAGAAGGGGCCAAGATGAACGAGGAACAGTTCAGACTATTCTTGAAGAGTCAAAGTGATGGCCATGGAAACACTGCTTCCCTATTGGTGAACCATGAGAAGCATTTGAAAGAAAATGGCGAAAGAAGCAAGGCGGATTCTCAAGCAAAACGTGTTACGGCTTGTGATGGCTCTTCGACTCGAAGATTAAGACAATGGTTCCAGGAAATCGAACTGACTCAAGCCTACACCCCGAGGACTGTATATGTAGCAGGCCAGACAGCGGAGGGACCTCTGAGAAATGAGGTGGAACGCTATCTGGGGTCCCTTCCTGATCGAAAACAAGCTGACTGGGATGGCTTGAGGAAGTACCTTTCTGATAACTTCCTGTCTAAGCATGAGGTAGATAGACTAAGGGATGAGGTGGACAAGGTTCAACAGGGAGCCTATGAGACAACGGCGGCCTACGGAAGGAGGTATAGAGAGGCGGCCAACTTAGGATACCCAGCTAACTCCAGGAATGATGACCAGGAGAGGGCCATGTTGGGGGCCTACCTCTATGGCCTCAGGGACAAACACCTGGTGGAAAGAATGGTGCGGGAGACTAAACCCACGACGTATGAGGAAGCTATGAAGTCAGTGGCGGAGTATGAGGGAGATGAATACCGTGTCTACAGGGCACTCCATCGCTCCGCCCCTGAGGACTCCCAAGAAGAACCCATGGAGGTGGGTGCCCTGGCTTCCTTCTCCAAGGAAGGTCCTAAGAAAAAGGACCCAGTGGAGGACCTCAACAGGAAGGTAGATGGACTGGCATCCCAGTTCACCAGATTGATGGCTACGTTGGCTAAACCTAGCCACCCCACTGAGCGTTACCCATCGGGCGGATCCAGGCCAACCCAAAGGGGAGGGCCGAGGGGCCGAGGCGGCCCAGGACTAGGAAGAGACAGGTCAGCCCTCAAGTTTACGGACGATGGGAAGCCTATCTGCGCCCACTGTGGAAAGGCTGGGCACATCCGGCGAGAATGCAGGACGCGCCAAAATGAAGCCAGAGGAGGAAGCAGGGGCGGATATCACCATCAGTACCGGGGGGGCGATAAGCGCCGCAGCGGATGGCCAGGCCTATGTGGAACTTAGAATCCATTGACAATGTATAAGGGCCCTGGTGGATACAGGCGCCAGTAAGACCGTGCTGCGGCGCCAGGAATTTGAGGAATTATGTGCCCGGATTGGGAGATCCTCCATATTGAGAGCATCAAGGGGATTGCAAGGGGTGACAGGTCATGACCTCACGGTGTGGGGATCCACAGAAATCCGTGAAGACAATGTGGGGATCATACCTGTTATCATTGTGGGTAAAATTGGGCATCCTCTGATATTAGGAAGAGATGTGATGAGTGTGGAGGGGGCTACAGTGGACTATAGGAAGGGCGAGCTCCAATGGAGAGGACAATGCTTTCCGCTTACTGCTGGCTCCCCTACCACTCTGGATAATGAATTTATTAGTAGAAATGTTAGTAAAAATATTGTTGATGATGTGAATATGATGGGGAGAATGACCCCGGAAGAGGTGGAAGCAGCAAAGGTCATCTCTGAGTGCATGTTGAGGAATCCGGATGTGTTCAGCACGGCAGGACAGCCCCTGGGACGACACTCCGCCATTGAGGTCCGGATCGAGACAACAGGACCTCCCATCAAGCAGCGTGCATATAGAATGCCTTTCGTGAAGAGAGAAGCATTGGGCAAGAAATTGGATGAATTGTTAGAGCAGGGCATTATAGTGCCCTCCAATTCGCCATGGGCTTCACCAGTGGTGTTAGTGGAGAAGAAGGATCCATCAGAGGGTCCCAGGTTCTGTATCGACTTCACACGAGTCAACACCGTGACCAAAAAGGACTGCTATCCTGTCCCTCTGATTCAGGATGTGTTTGATCAGCTACACGGATCCACTGTCTACTCCACACTGGACTTGAAGTCAGGTTTCTACCAACTTCCGCTGGAGAGTACCAGCCAAGAAAAGACAGCATTTACCTGCTTCCGAGGACAGTATGAGTTCACTACGATGCCGATGGGCCTGTCGAACGCGACGAGCGCTTTTCAAAGGGCCATGGACGAGGTCCTACGAGGGCTCATCGGAGACTGCTGTATGATCTACGTGGACGACGTAGTAGTGTACAGTCCGGACATCGTAAGTCACCAGACTCATCTGCAAGCAGTGATGGAGAGGTTTCGAACCTACAACCTGACGTTGAATCCCAAGAAGTGTGTCTTCGGCCAGACTGAGGTCAAACTCTTGGGCTTCGTAGTGAGTGGGAAGTGACTGAAGGCAGACCCAGACAAAGTGGCGGCCATCTCGAAAATGAGCCCACCGGACAGCGTCAAGCAAGTCAGATCCTTTCTGGGCATGACAGGCTATTACCGTACCTGCATGCCTAGCTACGCTCATGTGTCGGAACCATTGGTGGAATTGACGAGAAAGCACTCTCGTTTTCATTGGGGAAAAGAGCAACAGCACAGCTTTGAGACTCTGAAGGACTTATTAATCAGTGAACATGTCATGGCACATCCTCGAACCCGAGACCCATATTTATTGTACACCGATGCTAGTGATTTAGCCATTGGTGCTGTTCTATGCCAAGTTGATCCTATCTCTGGGGTAGAGAGACCAATCAGTTATCTCTCAAGATTACTATCTCCTACATAGAGGTGATGGGCGGCCATAGAACGAGAGGCCTATGGACTGATCACAGCGTTAAAGGTGTTCAGACCTTATCTATGGGGTGCCAAGTTCAAAGCCTTCACTGACCACAAGCCCTTAGTGTCTCTTTTTACCAAAGAGATGCAGAACACCAAGATCCAAAGATGGGCTGTGTTGCTGGCTGAATTTGGATGTAAAGTTCAATACAGGAAAGGCAAATTGAATGTAAGAGCGGATATGCTGTCCAGGATAGTACCAGAGCGGATAGACACTTATGACATGGATGAATGGAGGATAGGTGATGAGCTGCCCCCTGGGTTGCCGGTTGACCTCCCACTGCCTATTCTGGACAGTGGGCTCATCTCGGAGGATGTCCAGAGGGAGCAACAGCTCATAGATCAATGGGGAGAAGGGAATGACCAGGAAGGTCCTTATGAGATCCTTCAAGGTCTCCTCTACTCAATTCTAAAACCTTATCCTCATGCAGCCGAATATCATCGCCTGGTGCTGCCTGCGGCATTTAGACAACAAATTATTGGACAAGCACATAAGGAAGTCGGACACATGGCACACATAAAAACGATGAGGAAAGTGCAAGAAGCCTATGTGTGGCCTGGTATGAGGAGAGAGATTAAGCAGTTAATACAGAAATGTCCTGTGTGTCTCACCCACAGTAAGAGGAAGCAGCATGCTCCTATGGGGGAGATGCCCCTTGCTACGAGCATAGGACAACTTGTATCTCTGGATCTCGTAGGTCCACTCGTAACCTCGCCTCAAGGTGGCCACTACATTCTGACGATCATCGACCACGCGTCAGGATATGCAGAGTGCTACCCCCTCGCTCGTAAGACGAGCGAGTGCGTCTGGCGAGTGTTACACCAGGAATTCTTTCCTCGTCATGGATACGTGGAGATGCTGTTATCAGACTTAGGAAAAGAATTCAATGCAGCATCTCTGACTCAATATTTGGCCAGTGTTGGAGTTAAACACAAAAGGACAACCCCCTATCACCCACAATCTAATGGAAGAATTGAGAGGTTCAACCGGACTTTGAAGGAAATATTGGGGAAATTGGTGAATAATGACACCTCGTTGTGGCAAGAACAATTAGGCCCAGCCGTACTTTGCTACAATTGTGCTGTGTCAGATGTCACCCAACATACCCCGTATTTCTTACATTTTGGTCGAAGACCTCGGCTCCCCATACATCGTGCATTGCAAGGTGGGGAGCCTATCTTTGGTAGACTCCATGACCTCTACGAGGCCTTACGAGCCGCCCAACAGCTCACGTTGGACTCTAGGAAGCATAACCGAGAGCGGCTTGCAAGAAAGGCAAACGTAGGAGGAGTGGAAGTGGGTGATTCTGTGGTGATCAAGGCAGAGGAGCCGCTCACCTTAACGAGTAAATGGGAACCACAGTGGGTCGTTACGCAAGTACGAGGCAAGGCCCTGTGGCTAACCCATCAACACACAGGGAAGCAGAAGATCTTGAACAGGGAAAAGGTATGAGTCGTTGACCCCGAAATCATCTGGGACGAGCTACGCCCCAGACCAAAGAGAAGGGCCAACGTGAGAGGAGTGGCAATTCCCACCCGGAAAGCGTAATCAAGCGTAAGGCAAGCAGTGACCCCGGCTACTCAGACGACCATCGACGAGAGCCTAAGGACGTTCACAAGGACTTCACTTTCATTAAGAGAGCTCATCCCTCGTCCAGTGATGAGCATCCCAAGTACCAGCGAGGTGAGGACCCCTCCTCTGACAGTCTGTAGAGGCTGGGTGTTCATGACCATCATCTTCAGTCTAGGCTGGCCGGCAGTAGCCCTAGAGCCCCTGACTGGAGAGATGTCGTCAGCCGTGACTGAAGAGCCGTCAGAGCCTTTCAGCCTTCCAGACGGTGTGCTGGTGCGAGGAGGGACTGCGTTGCGGACCTTAGAGGCATCATGGGTTGTCTTAGTGACTTTAGACACTCCAGAGTATCCACACAGACTGACTTCGATGATAAGGATGTTAGAGACGAGCAGGAAAAAGATACGAGTTTTTGGCTACGTTCAACGTTCATGGGCAGCCAGGCTGAACAGGATGCACCGACTCGATGGAAGCTACACCGGAAGGAGTCGCACAGCTGACTCTCCTACGACGGGACGCCAGAAGAGGGGAGTTTTTGATTTCATTGGGTTGGGCTTGCATGCCTTGTTCGGTGTGGCCACGGATGACCAGGTGAAGCAATACACTCAGGCTTCCATACAACTGCAATCCAAGATGAAGGATGTCATCCACCTGTCCAGCCAAATGATGACCATCATTAGCCAGAATCGCCTATACATCCGCAACAACTCAGTCGCTATATCTCAGTTGAATGACCACCTGAAGCAACTGGACAAGTACGTCAAAACACTGGCCAAGGAGCTTCTGGGACGCCTGGATAATCTAGAAATCCGCCTGGAGGTTCAAAGGGCCAACGAAGAGTGTGAATATCTCTACGACGGATATACCCAACAGATGCAGCTATTCCATCAACAGCGCAGTGCTCTGGAGAGAGGTATGTTAACGGAGGATATGGTGGCTCCTAAGGTATTGGGGGGGATAATTGAAACGATTGCTCAGTCAGGTTATGATGTCATTCCAGATTTAACTTGGTATTATAAATATGTTGAGATAGAGGCAGTATCGATATCCAATAGTTTTTTAGTATTTAAATTCAATCTGCCAACGATAAATAAATCAAATTATTTGTTGTACAACATCCAAAGCTATCCTGTGCCCAGTGGTGAAGAGAGTGTCTCTCAAAACCATTGTAATTGTGTCCTGGGGGGAAGCGATATCGGCCCGATGCCCTGGAAAGGTCTACCCTCCAATACATTTATTGCCTGGTACCTACGCCATGTCTTGCCCAGCTCCCTGTAACATTGCTGGTAAGGGATGGAGAGTACAGTGCATCCCAGAATTACACCTATCACGACGAATTGTCATGCCTCCCATACACATCCAAGGTCAATTTAACTTCACTACCACTCTAGATCATGAATCTTTGAAAGAAACCTTTCCCCAGTTAAAAGGAGGCATATCTGCCCAAGTGCAAGACGTAAACCAAGATGTCCTGATGAATGCAATTAGATTAAGTGAAACGTCCTGGGTAAAATTCCGTAAACATGCCCCCACCACATCCTTCATCATCTCCATATCATTATTATGTTTAGCCATTGCAGGGGTAAGTATATGGTTTTTTGTTACATATGAGTGGGCCAGGGAGTATGCAGTAAAATTAATTTGCTGTAAGAAAACTCCGAAGCAGCCCAGTCCGGCAATCCGCTATACAAAGGCTAGGACAGATGCTGGGTTTAAATTGCCAAGCGGGACCTCCACTTCATTGGAGGAGATCCCTGAGTCCTGATGATCACAGGGAAACTCACCTAATTAAATTGTGTCCAGTTGCTTTAGTCATGTACTCCACACTTGGTTAATTTGTGTTATGTTTTCTTTCATGTATGTTTAGTTGCAGGAGCACATTGGCGAACTGGGCCTATGTTTGGTTTGGGCAACCCAGATACCATGTTCTAGGATCCTAGTTGTAGTGTTCTTGGCGCAGTACAGTGCCAATGATGAATAAGTAGGTTGTAAGATGTTAAAGGTTTTCTAACACCAGCCAGGGAGTGCACCACTCCGGCATGTCACTAGTGCTTGGAGTAAGCACCACTAGTTTCATATCACTAGTTTGAAATTTCAACTAGTTTGAGGGTTTTTTTTTTTTAGGGAGGAGTTCCCATGTCTTGACATTTGATCTTTATATATTTTTTTATCTTTTCAGTACTCTCAGAAATTAATTTTTTTGTATTCATTATTACAGGCATTGTGTAGGTACGAAGGGAATTTTGTACGTGCTCTAGGGAACTTGGAATTTTGCTACAGGATGTGTAGTCAGTTTCCTGGAGATAATGATGAACACGGTGGTTCATACATTCAGTATATGTAATTGTCTTTTCCAGGAATGTGTAGTTTAATCTTACTAACAGGTCCACTGATTAGTAATGTGTAGGCCTAGCTCTGATAATGTGTGGGTGCTTGACATTTCCAGCGCTGTTTAGTTTTAATTATATTAGTTAGTGAATATGCTTCAATGTTGATGGTTCTTTTTCAGGTTCTTATCTTTCAGATCCACTTTTATTGTCTAGTGTTTTATTCTGGGGCATTTCACTAACTCCGTAGGGTGAGGCAGTGTAAAAAGCACTAGGCTTTTGCCTCCCTTAAAACTAAAGCCAGTGAATGTTAATTATGAACATTCTGTAATGTGTATTTTTATGTGCATGTTGGTATGTGTTGAAATGTTTCTATGTGTTTATATGTTCTATGTTTCTATGTGTTTATATGTTCTTGTGTTGAAATGTTTCTGTGTGTTTATATGTGTATATGTTTGTATGTGTAGGTTGAAATTATAATGTGTATGACTGTTTGAATTTACAATTATAAATTAGGCATTTAAAGTAATGTATTTAAGGTTTTCCACTGGCTGTTGGAGTAAAGACTGTGTGTCCACTGAAGGGTGTTCAAGACACAATGGGAACTTGGACAATGGGTTCTGGGGTGGCCAAGACAATGATTGCAGAAGGTCAGGCAGTGCTCTGGAGAGAGGTATGTTAACGGAGGATATGGTGGCTCCTAAGGTATTGGGGGGGATAATTGAAACGATTGCTCAGTCAGGTTATGATGTCATTCCAGATTTAACTTGGTATTATAAATATGTTGAGATAGATGGGTGGGGTGGGTGATTAGGGCTTTACGTCCTGTATTTCTGCACCAATTGGGCTAATTAGGACAGGCAGAGACCATGGCAATGAGACGAAGGATGAAACAGCCATCCAACTTAGGCTCGACCGGGAATCGAACCCGGGACCCAGCGGTTGGAAGCCCAGAGCGCTACCTCTGAGCTAGGCCTCCGCCCCTATGTTGAGATAGAGGCAGTATCGATATCCAATAGTTTTTTAGTATTTAAATTCAATCTGCCAACGATAAATAAATCAAATTATTTGTTGTACAACATCCAAAGCTATCCTGTGCCCAGTGGTGAAGAGAGTGTCTCTCAAAACCATTGTAATTGTGTCCTGGGGGGAAGCGATATCGGCCCGATGCCCTGGAAAGGTCTACCCTCCAATACATTTATTGCCTGGTACCTACGCCATGTCTTGCCCAGCTCCCTGTAACATTGCTGGTAAGGGATGGAGAGTACAGTGCATCCCAGAATTACACCTATCACGACGAATTGTCATGCCTCCCATACACATCCAAGGTCAATTTAACTTCACTACCACTCTAGATCATGAATCTTTGAAAGAAACCTTTCCCCAGTTAAAAGGAGGCATATCTGCCCAAGTGCAAGACGTAAACCAAGATGTCCTGATGAATGCAATTAGATTAAGTGAAACGTCCTGGTTAAAATTCCGTAAACATGCCCCCACCACATCCTTCATCATCTCCATATCATTATTATGTTTAGCCATTGCAGGGGTAAGTATATGGTTTTTTGTTACATATGAGTGGGCCAGGGAGTATGCAGTAAAATTAATTTGCTGTAAGAAAACTCCGAAGCAGCCCAGTCCGGCAATCCGCTATACAAAGGCTAGGACAGATGCTGGGTTTAAATTGCCAAGCGGGACCTCCACTTCATTGGAGGAGATCCCTGAGTCCTGATGATCACAGGGAAACTCACCTAATTAAATTGTGTCCAGTTGCTTTAGTCATGTACTCCACACTTGGTTAATTTGTGTTATGTTTTCTTTCATGTATGTTTAGTTGCAGGAGCACATTGGCGAACTGGGCCTATGTTTGGTTTGGGCAACCCAGATACCATGTTCTAGGATCCTAGTTGTAGTGTTCTTGGCGCAGTACAGTGCCAATGATGAATAAGTAGGTTGTAAGATGTTAAAGGTTTTCTAACACCAGCCAGGGAGTGCACCACTCCGGCATGTCACTAGTGCTTGGAGTAAGCACCACTAGTTTCATATCACTAGTTTGAAATTTCAACTAGTTTGAGGGTTTTTTTTTTTAGGGAGGAGTTCCCATGTCTTGACATTTGATCTTTATATATTTTTTTATCTTTTCAGTACTCTCAGAAATTAATTTTTTTTTATTCATTATTACAGGCATTGTGTAGGTACGAAGGGAATTTTGTACGTGCTCTAGGGAACTTGGAATTTTGCTACAGGATGTGTAGTCAGTTTCCTGGAGATAATGATGAACACGGTGGTTCATACATTCAGTATATGTAATTGTCTTTTCCAGGAATGTGTAGTTTAATCTTACTAACAGGTCCACTGATTAGTAATGTGTAGGCCTAGCTCTGATAATGTGTGGGTGCTTGACATTTCCAGCGCTGTTTAGTTTTAATTATATTAGTTAGTGAATATGCTTCAATGTTGATGGTTCTTTTTCAGGTTCTTATCTTTCAGATCCACTTTTATTGTCTAGTGTTTTATTCTGGGGCATTTCACTAACTCCGTAGGGTGAGGCAGTGTAAAAAGCACTAGGCTTTTGCCTCCCTTAAAACTAAAGCCAGTGAATGTTAATTATGAACATTCTGTAATGTGTATTTTTATGTGCATGTTGGTATGTGTTGAAATGTTTCTATGTGTTTATATGTTCTATGTTTCTATGTGTTTATATGTTCTTGTGTTGAAAAGTTTCTGTGTGTTTATATGTGTATATGTTTGTATGTGTAGGTTGAAATTATTATGTGTATGACTGTTTGAATTTACAATTATAAATTAGGCATTTAAAGTAATGTATTTAAGGTTTTCCACTGGCTGTTGGAGTAAAGACTGTGTGTCCACTGAAGGGTGTTCAAGACACAATGGGAACATGGACAATGGGTTCTGGGGTGGCCAAGACAATGATTGCAGAAGGCCAGGCAGTGCTCTGGAGAGAGGTATGTTAACGGAGGATATGGTGGCTCCTAAGGTATTGGGGGGGATAATTGAAACGATTGCTCAGTCAGGTTATGATGTCATTCCAGATTTAACTTGGTATTATAAATATGTTGAGATAGAGGCAGTATCGATATCCAATAGTTTTTTTGTATTTAAATTCAATCTGCCAACAATAAATAAATCAAATTATTTGTTGTACAACATCCAAAGCTATCCTGTGCCCAGTGGTGAAGAGAGTGTCTCTCAAAACCATTGTAATTGTGTCCTGGGGGGAAGCGATATCGGCCCGATGCCCTGGAAAGGTCTACCCTCCAATACATTTATTGCCTGGTACCTACGCCATGTCTTGCCCAGCTCCCTGTAACATTGCTGGTAAGGGATGGAGAGTACAGTGCATCCCAGAATTACACCTATCACGACGAATTGTCATGCCTCCCATACACATCCAAGGTCAATTTAACTTCACTACCACTCTAGATCATGAATCTTTGAAAGAAACCTTTCCCCAGTTAAAAGGAGGCATATCTGCCCAAGTGCAAGACGTAAACCAAGATGTCCTGATGAATGCAATTAGATTAAGTGAAACGTCCTGGGTAAAATTCCGTAAACATGCCCCCACCACATCCTTCATCATCTCCATATCATTATTATGTTTAGCCATTGCAGGGGTAAGTATATGGTTTTTTGTTACATATGAGTGGGCCAGGGAGTATGCAGTAAAATTAATTTGCTGTAAGAAAACTCCGAAGCAGCCCAGTCCGGCAATCCGCTATACAAAGGCTAGGACAGATGCTGGGTTTAAATTGCCAAGCGGGACCTCCACTTCATTGGAGGAGATCCCTGAGTCCTGATGATCACAGGGAAACTCACCTAATTAAATTGTGTCCAGTTGCTTTAGTCATGTACTCCACACTTGGTTAATTTGTGTTATGTTTTCTTTCATGTATGTTTAGTTGCAGGAGCACATTGGCGAACTGGGCCTATGTTTGGTTTGGGCAACCCAGATACCATGTTCTAGGATCCTAGTTGTAGTGTTCTTGGCGCAGTACAGTGCCAATGATGAATAAGTAGGTTGTAAGATGTTAAAGGTTTTCTAACACCAGCCAGGGAGTGCACCACTCCGGCATGTCACTAGTGCTTGGAGTGAGCACCACTAGTTTCATATCACTAGTTTGAGGGGTTTTGTTTTTAGGGAGGAGTTCCCATGTCTTGACATTTGATCTTTATATATTTTTTTATCTTTTCAGTACTCTCAGAAATTAATTTTTTTTTATTCATTATTACAGGCATTGTGTAGGTACGAAGGGAATTTTGTACGTGCTCTAGGGAACTTGGAATTTTGCTACAGGATGTGTAGTCAGTTTCCTGGAGATAATGATGAACACGGTGGTTCATACATTCAGTATATGTAATTGTCTTTTCCAGGAATGTGTAGTTTAATCTTACTAACAGGTCCACTGATTAGTAATGTGTAGGCCTAGCTCTGATAATGTGTGGGTGCTTGACATTTCCAGCGCTGTTTAGTTTTAATTATATTAGTTAGTGAATATGCTTCAATGTTGATGGTTCTTTTTCAGGTTCTTATCTTTCAGATCCACTTTTATTGTCTAGTGTTTTATTCTGGGGCATTTCACTAACTCCGTAGGGTGAGGCAGTGTAAAAAGCACTAGGCTTTTGCCTCCCTTAAAACTAAAGTCAGTGAATGTTAATTATGAACATTCTGTAATGTGTATTTTTATGTGCATGTTGGTATGTGTTGAAATGTTTCTATGTGTTTATATGTTCTATGTTTCTATGTGTTTATATGTTCTTGTGTTGAAATGTTTCTGTGTGTTTATATGTGTATATGTTTGTATGTGTAGGTTGAAATTATTATGTGTATGACTGTTTGAATTTACAATTATAAATTAGGCATTTAAAGTAATGTATTTAAGGTTTTCCACTGGCTGTTGGAGTAAAGACTGTGTGTCCACTGAAGGGTGTTCAAGACACAATGGGAACTTGGACAATGGGTTCTGGGGTGGCCAAGACAATGATTGCAGAAGGCCAGGCAGGCAGTTGGGTTCTTGGACAATGAAGCCAATGCAGCCTCCTGGGGTTTGAGAGGAAGAGGGTTCTATTAAAAGCCCTCTGGTCACAAAGCCCATTGTCAGCCTCAGTAATGAGATGCTAGAAATGGCGGGAACTATTCCAGAGTCTAGAAATGGCGGGAACTATTCCAACAGTCCAATTATGTAATAGGAAAGAAATATTTTAAAATTAGAGAATTGTTTATTGGTTGAATGTGAAACTGTGTGATTTTGTGATTGGATGTGGCCTCTGGCCAATGATGAGAAAGAGGAGTGACTGGGGAAAATTCACTGCCCATAAATAAGAAATAAAGTGGAGGATCTTGCATCTTTGATTTGAGCAAGAGAGACCAGTCATACACTTTACCTTTGACTTTGTCTTACTTACTTGGAGATAAGAAATCTATACTTTTACCATATACTGAATTGTGGACTATGCTGAGTTTTCACCTAAGTATTTAAACTTGGAGATGGTGATGAAACTTACAATATGGCCTAGAGGTGCCTTGTGATAGCCACACTGACATATATTGGCTATGTTTTACAAAAATATTATTTCTTGAGTGTTTATATTGTGTGTACGATGAACAGAAACAATTGTCACTTGGCCTACATAGCCTGTTATGCAATGCTAATTAGAGTCCAAGATGTCCACAGTGTTTCCGTGCTGATTTGCATTAAATCTATTTAAATCAGTATTTATAACCGAACACTTTACAGGTGTATATGAAGAAGACAATAATAAGTATTGGAGTCAAGTGAAAGTAATACAGATCATCATGCAACTAATTTTTATAAAATTGCTAATTATAAACAACTATTGATTGGGTTGAGCATGGCAATACTTTGATCAAATATTTAATAATTGCACATGAATTGTGCAACATTTACGGCTGTCATTGCTAAGTATGGGATGCTAAGGAATATAAAGGAAGCAACAAATTTTTTTTCCAATATTATGAACAAAAAACTAATGATGAAACAAATGTCAAAAAGAAGCTTAAAAGTATATCATTGGCAAAATGTTACTGATGTATGGATCATAGAGTTATTTATATGAGGGTTTGAAAGAGTACCTGTCCAAATTTTCATATTTTCCTTATTAAATAAAATTATCTGTCATAAATGGTCGTGCAACCCAAAGAGGTATCTCTACACTATTTTAGACATATTAAATATTAAAATATTTTAAAATACAGCTCAGATATGTCAATGTGACTATCCAAATGCACAGCTAAGCTATATAGAGTAATAACATATACAATTTTTTTGGGGTAAGTGCATTAATGATAGAGTTATGCTCTGAAAACACAATTTTTAGCGTTTTTTCTGATTTTCCATTATTTTGTATTTAGCATGAAATGAATATCAAAATGAAGTTAAAAAGTGAAAATACTATAATTTAGATATGTTATTGATACAATTTCATTCATGTAAGGTAAATAGTGTCTTTTATATGGAGGTTTGAAAAAGTAGGAATTTTCCCTATTTTGCCTTTGCCCTAATTTTGAAAATTCTATAGTAATTTTTGGCCATGAGACCCCCGAAAGGCACCACTACACTATTTTAGACATATTATGATGCAATTTTAAGCATGTAGATGCAGTAGTGTCAGAGTTCTGCTCTGGAAACAAAAACAATTATTTGTTTCAATTTTTTCCAAATTTTGTAAAACATAGCCAACATATGTAAATGTGACTATCAAAAGGCACCACTAGGCCATATAGAGTATTACTGTACAACAATTCGTAAGGGTAAGTGCATTAGTGTTAGAGTTCTGCTCCAGAAATGAAAGTGTTACACCCGCCCACCCGACTGTCCGCCCGTCGGACAGACATTGATGGTAACAAAAACCCTTTTCGAACTTCGGTGGCTGAGGGTTAAAAATCGAAATTTTAAAGTACCTGAAAAGTGAAATGATTTGGCGCTAGTATGGATATCGATGGAATTCAAGGGTTAGAAAATTTGAGATTATTTTTATTACTATTTTCCCTTAAACAATAAATTGAAAGTGTTAAAGTTTTTTAAAGGGGGAAAAAATTTGAGAAGGGCCAAGAAGAGATATAGTTGGTGGGTCAGGGACTATTTTTTTTTTTTTTGATTTGTCACACAAAGATGTGTACATAGTGTGCTCTTGGGAGGATTTGGTGGCCTTAAAAAGGCCATAAATTTTTTTGGAGTTTTCTTGTTTTTTCTGTCTCTGGTCCTGCCTCTGGTCCTGCCTCTGGTCCTGCCTCTGGTCCTGCCTCTGGTCCTGCCTCTGCCTCTGGTTCTGCCTCTGGTTCTGCCTCTGGTTCTGCCTCTGGTTCTGCCTCTGGTTCTGCCTCTGGTTCTGCCTCTGGTTCTGCCTCTAGCTGCAGGTAAGTAACCTGCTAAGCTTCAGGCCAGTAGCACTGAGAAAACATGAAGTGTCGTATAGTATAAACAAGAACCCGGGCAGCAGCAATAACCCCATCTCCTAGCCCTTGGCCAGCAGGGATATCCTTTGTGGCTGAATGGTTAGAGGTGTGGGCAAAGCTGCTCTTGAAATGGTGCATCGGCCGGGAACCTCTGTGAGCTGCATGTGGGGTTCAGGGTAGGCAGTTCGAGCCCCGCTCACAGCAGGTATATGAATAGGTCTTGTGCGATGTTTGACTTGTGGTGTGCGTCAAAATCGCAAGAGGTCGTGGGGGATGTCGTATAGTATAAACAAGAACCTGGGCAGCAGCAATAACCCCATCTCCTAGCCCTTGGCCAGCAGGGATATCCTTTGTGGCTGAATGGTTAGAGGTGCGGGCAAAGCTGCTCTTGAACCTATTGCTTGACATTTGGGAATTTGCAGACATTTTAAATTTTTGTTATACTATCAGGGGTATCAGGTTGAAACATCCGAAAACCGAAATGTCCAAATCCGTAAAGTCCAATTCCCTAAACGTCCGATTCCATAAACGTACGAAAAGTGTCCGAAACATCAGAAAATAATTTTTCTGCTGTTTTATGTACTTTTACGCAATAGTTTGTTAATAATTCATTTAAATTCTTTTACATACAAGTTCTGTTGTTGTTTAACATGAGATTTGATGAGCAAGACCCTTTTATAGTGATTTTAATAACATTTAAAGCTGACCGCACCAATCAGACGTTTCGGGGGCCGGCAATGAACCTGTTGACCAGCCGTCCATCCGCCGTACCCCCGCCGATGAAATGAAAATATTTATAACTTCACTTCTAGTTAACATTTCTCGACATTTGAGACAGATTCTGAATGCTCAGAATCTGAGGAATTTGTCCTGAGTAGTTGAATACCTAGTTATATAAATTTGATGTTTATTTCACTAATAAACACCTGATAAATAATTATGACATAATTTCTAATAAATACTTTTATAATGCATAAATTATGTTTTGAGACCAGTGCACAATTATTTTATGATGTCGTAAAGGTATTATAACAATTAATGAACACCACATATTCAAAGGCAGTTTAAGGAAAATATTGACTTTAATCAACTGCTAATTAATGAAATATAATCCCCATCAATTGAACATAAAAGGAGTTTAAATATCCAATTGTGGGGGATTAGGGAATTAGGGAATAAATAAACAAACAACTTTTGTTTGCAATTAATATAACGGTTTTGTGTCATTCAAAGTGTGCAATGTGATTAGTCACTCTCTGGAATTTTTGTCCAGAGGACACCAAATTGATCAAAGTATTCTGCTGGAGATGTATTATGTATTATATATTTATTTAGTGTTGCTGCCAATATCCAATATCTGCCGAGATTGCATTTTGGGCTGGATATTATGTCCTTTAGGCTGATAAGCAGGTCTCTAAAATCCCCTATAACTTATTCAAAGAATATATGGTTTTTGGGCTTACCGGCGAATACTGAAAACAAAGCAATGACTTTGAATTTATGCATTTTACACAGAATCAACCAAACACCCTAACCATTGAAATTATGCTAATAACTATTCTGGGTTGAATCCTGCCGTTCCGCAACTGGGGACATGCTCTTTAAGGACAGTACTACAGCGACCTCTCACATGATAGAGAAGAACTAAAAATATATGTAGAGTAAATTTTTGATAATTTGATACGGTCTATTTTTTCTTTTTTTGCTCAGACACCTATTTTGGGGGATATTTTGACTATTTGGATAATGGCATGCTGTCTTTCGGCAGTAGCATTTAGTGTTCCTTTTTTGGTTCCGCAGTTAATAAAATCTGAACATTACAATACTTCAAAAATCAGACTTTTGGACATATTTCAGACGTTTCTGGAATCGGGCGTTTCAGTTTTCAGATGTTACAGACTCGGACTTTTCGGTTTTCAGACGTTTTGACTTGTATTCCTATCAGGTCATGTCTCACACTATCCCTGAGCTCACAGTACCCAAGAATTTATTAGTTTTACGAATATATTGAACCATTTCTGCAATTTTACTTTCATTTGAATATGCTTGGGCATGATAGATACTTACTCCAGACACTATATTTAGTTCCAGAATTTAAAATCTTCTCTTCTTGGCTTTATTTCCTCAGATGAAATTTTTACCAAGTAAATTTTAAGTATTTTTGACATGAGCCATAGATCAGTCCCCTGTAGATTTCTTCTATGCTTGTAAGATAAATATTTAATACGTTTATTACACTAGATCAAGAATAAAATACAAAAGATGGTATAATATGGAGGTTTTTTTAACAATGCCAATGGAACCTGTCATGCACAACTCACTCATAGTCATTCAGTAGACTAGATAGGTCCGGAACAGAGGTCTGAATGAAGCATACCTTTCCTTGAATGAAAACCTAAATTTCCTAATAATGCCTTTAGTTGCCAAGATTTTACAGCAGTTCGAAGGATTTGTGTTTTTGCAGTCCAAACATGTATATTGCGATATCAACAGCAGACAGTTGTGTCTTGGCGTCTTTTGCATTCACAATCATGTACGTGTTGCAACGGCCACGGTTTTGACCTTGTAGATTGAGGTCAAGGGAGCAGTTATTTATTTGTGGAAATTGTGGCGGGAAGCCTTTTTCTTCATATTGTCCCTTTATTTACATGAGAAAAACTAAATTTAGTGTAAAAACTAACTTTAACAGGAAATGAATAATCTGATATTAATTTATGTATTTTCATAATTTCTTGTAATGTCTGCTCCCTGACGCCTGTAATCACGTGATCAGCCGCCATTTTGTCAACTCCTCTCGCTTCAAAAATGCCGACGTCGTTTGTAGAGTAAATATTGGAGCTACACAACTCTAAGTGGGCTCAAAATGTAGAACTTTTAGTCTGCTATCCATCAATAAATGATTTCTGTACGATGAAAGAGGTGAGCGCTATCCCGTGCTGAGACTTCTCTCATCAATCTCTTAAGAAAAGATAGTGCAGGAAATCCTACAGCCATGGGTTTTGAAACATTTGTCACTTGAGAAGCATTTTGACATATTCCACATCCTGGCAACATAGCAAAAATAGGTCAAATATGACTTTCTTGTTTGTCACAAATGACGTCATATATACACACTTGTTTATGATGTCACATCTATATAGATCTATTATTTGCTGTGCTTCAAGGGATGAATCTGAAAATGTCTTTGCCGAAAACGAGGATTTGTGTGTTAAGGGACGCCGCCATTTGGGCCTCAATCGTGCCGTGGCCTACCCTCTTTCTTTCTACCTTCTCCAGTTCTAACTAACTGTCACCATTACAACTCTTTATTTGCACTCTATTCCTCTATTTCACCCAGGCTACTTTTTTAACACATGCTTGCTATCAATATGGCCACCATCACTTTCAGAAAGAGACTGAATGGCACCATAGCAACTGTGACCCTCTAACAACCATGCTTGCAAGATCCATTCACACCATTGTTGCCAGGGCCCTTGAATGAAACTCAGAATGAGGCCGAATGGCAGGTCACATGATCTCACAGAGCTAGTGACCTTTTGAACTTTGACTGAACAGGAGGACAAAATGCGGGAGCAATGACATTTCTTTGGAAAGCGAAAATACTATAATTAAGATATGGCATTTACAAATTTCATTCATGAAAGATAAATAGCGTCTTTGATATGGAGGTTTGAAAAGTCAAGAATTTTTCATATTTTCCTTAATTATAAGTATTCTATATTATTTTTGGCCATGAGACTCTCAAAAGGCACAACTGCACTGTTTTAAAATTATTCTCTTCATGTTTTATACTGGTGTATACGAGTTCCAGATCTGTGCAGCTTCAACTTCTGCTCCAGAAAATAATAGCTATGGTGCCATTCAGTCTCTTTTTGAAAGTGATGGTGGCCATTCTTATTGTGCAACATATAACGAAGATATACTATCAAAAGGCACAACTGGGTGATTTGGAGTAATACTGTATGAAAAAGCCATAAGGGTAAGTGCTAGAGCCTTCTCCAGAAATACATTTTTTTTTTCAAAATTTTACTCATGTGAGATTTATAGTGTCTTCGAGAAACCAGAAATTTCATATTTTCGCCTTATGCTAATTTCATATTGGGCATAAGGCCCCCAAGGGACAGCTACACAGTATCTAGTCTGGCTACACAGTATCTTGTGTCCCGATACTGAAACAAGGCTAATACACCAGAGGGAGCCACATGCGCAACATGACACCTGACCAGTGTCAGGTTGGTAAATGTGAACCTCTGATTAGACTCAAGACTCAAGACAGTTTATTCGTCTGTTAAGTGACATATATACATAAAAATAATTAAACAACATTATCACAACAGACCAGTAGGATAGATCTAAGGCCCTATCTGGGTCGCTAGTGAGCCATCCCCCTGTGTTTCAGAATGAGCAGTGCAACATCAACTGTCCATACACACAAATAGTAAAGTAGGCAATGAAATCATGAAAACTGAAAGCATTTTTATGAGATTCACAAGCTAATGTATCATAACTTTTTCATTCTGTTTCATCCAGTAATTAGTAACATCCACACAGATTACCAATAATTTAGATAAAATTCACAAGCTATAATATTGCAGCTTTTTCATCTATATTCACAATTTGAGTGTAATAACATTTTGACAGCCAGACTTATACATAAAATTTCTTTTACTGTTATTTTATAAATGTAGTCATGTATTAAATAGAAACCAGAAGCCAGAAATGAAAGGAGAATCCCGAAGGAACCGATAGATACAAAAAGATTATATTAAGGAGGGGAGAAAGAATTAATAACCATACTCTGAGACCTGACATATATGGACATTTTCTGACCATATGCGTCATTTGATTGGCATGTATATTGCAATGCTGATGACGGTTTGACACAAGTTTCACTTCAAATCTACCATTTTCCACATGGAAGTCACATGATATCAGGTCAGGTGTACCGGTCATGGTTAGAATCAATCACTGTAAAAAGGTTGATCACAATCACATAAAAATGACTGTCTTTTCAGCACATGCCATTTCAGATCTATTAGTTCATATTTCTGTCACAGAGAAAGCGGTATATACTTTTTGGATGTATTTAGTGCTCTTGCACTCCTCCCAGATTTTTCTATATTTATTGTTTTGAGTGGGTAATAACCAAAGTAAATTTTACTTTAATTGCTGAATAACAGCAGTTAAACAAATCAAACAATCAAAAAGAAAATCGTAAATATGTCTAGTGGAGTATAAGTTAGTTAGAGCCCTCATTGTTGGGAGTTAACTAACATTTTTGTTTGTTGTATCCTGACGCCAAAGGCCTACTCGGGATATATGCATGCGTGGTCATTTCATTCTTTATATTGAATAGGCAATTTTATTGTATGCGTTTCTGAGCAAAAAATAATGAGGCAAGCCAATGTTTAACTTTTGCGAAAAAGCCTTGATATATTTTTTCCTTATAAAATCAGTCAAAATTTTACATTTTAGGAAGATGCTGTCATTAGGCGAATAACAAATATGACAAAAATGGCTTTTAGTGTGACTCAACAATTCAGTATAGTTTGGCTTGGACAGAGGGCAGATCTCAACTAGTTAGGATGTTACGGGCACAACAAAGACAGGCTAGTAGAGGGAAAGAATTTGAATTGGAAGACATTCGGAAAGCCCTACACTGGTGGACAAACAAAATATGTGCCAGGCTAGTTTTTCATTAATTCTAATGTCCCTTATTTTCTGCAAAATCCTTAACACAGTAATATTACACAAAAACAATTGGAAAAGTTCAAAATGGAATGGTTTTTGCTGAAGTTTCAGTTTTAAAGTAGTTAGGCAAAACCATTTTTTTCATCACTTTTGCTATGTAAATAGGCACAGTACTTCATGATATGTTAAAGTTTGACTGTTATCAGAAAACAGTATTTCAAGGTTGAACGAAAGCACTTATCGTTAAATTTTCAAGCCTTCTGTTGCCATTACAGACTTTGTGTTTTTTTTTGGCCTAGGAGTGTATATTCTTTATTATTTATTAGTACATATAATTCATGAAACAAGATGGAAGAGCTCCATCTTATGTACCACAGACACTGTACAAACTGTCTCACAAACTTTAACAGATTTGTGTATATTTGAACAACCTGTAAATATAGATGCATTTAATTTGCAAATAATAGTTCAAAAGTGCTCTTACCTTCATGTGAGGGTTAAAACCATTTGATATGTTGATATCATTACAGAGATATTGTCAGCAAATAGTGTGCAGTTAAAATAAATATTAATTCCGGACAAATGATGCAGCTAATTGCAATAAGTTATTATATTTTTTATTTTTTGCAATGAACATAATTTCATTTTGCTTAAGCTCAAATGATTAGAATTGGTTGCATGGACGTCATGAAAATAATAATATACTGACATTTTCAAATGTTAAAAGAACACTTGTGCACTTGTTTGCATGAAACTTAAGCTTTTAATTATATATGTTATATATAAGTGATGCAACATTTTAGTGGTATTGTAGTGTTGGCCCAAATCCCTAAAGGAAAGTTTTATCAACTTCACTGTTGAAACTAAGGGGCTTGTCTCACTGTTCCCCATGTCTCACTGTTCCTCCTCTCCACTACCATATGTTCTAATTTTGTTACAGAGGCTACTCATAAAAACTACTTCATTGCCAAAGTAGCCAATGAGGCCAACCCAGATAGCAATCAAGAGAACATCATTTCATTATTGGCTGCCATCAGGACATCATTTCATTATTAGCTGCCATTAGGACAACATCATTTTATTATTGGCTGCCATCAGGACATTATTTCAGTATTATATCGACGTCGTGCCGATGTCGATCCGATCTAGCTTGTTATCTTGGAATCGCTTCACCATAGACTGACTGAAATATGCTAAGGACAGGGAAGACAGGAGGGAAAGGAGAGCTGTACAGCGGCAGCGTGCTCAACCTAATACAGACATTTCATATGTTACATCAGGCCCAATGTTCTTCAATGGAATTACACATGTATATTTGTTTCATGAATATAGTTTTGTAAGTATCAATTTCAGTTATTATTTTTCAGCAGAACAACCATGCAAACATCCCACATTGGCTCGACGTTGGCCCAACGTTGGCCCAATGTTGGGCCTATGTGGCATGCTTGGAGGGCGCATATTGCATATTGGCCCAACTTAGGGCCAATTAAATGAGCAAAATTACATAAGCCCAGCATTGGCAGAATCCTTGTTAGGCCAACCAATGACCAATGTTGGCAGTGGCTTGACAGCACATGTTGGCCCAAGGAAGGGCCAATGAGCAAAATGACGGTAGGCGTCGGTAGCCTAACATTGGCAGAATCCATGTTGGGCCAACCAATGACCAATGTTGGCAGTTGATTGGCAACTTGTGTTGGCCCAACCAAAGGCCAATGAGAACAAGACATTGGCACAACCTGGGCATCCAACATTGGCCCAGCGAAAAGTCTGAATTAATGCTTTCATCATCAAGTTTTAATAATGTTATCTGTGCTATAATTAATTACAGCATGTTAATTCGAAATTCGATATTCGAATTTATCTATGACATCATTTTTGTATTTGTAACACTCTACATCACTTTTAAGCTGTTGTGTGTTAGTGACATGCAATAACCTAATGACAAATGATCCCAGATATATAGATATATATATACAATAGGCCTATATACATTTGAGAAGATAAAATTTGATTAAAAACCCTATTGTCAGGTGACATGGTGTTATGTGTTTGCAACACCTTCCATGACTTTTCAGCCGCCACATAAACATGTATGGAGTTTTGGACCAATATCTGCAACATTTCCATACATTCATGTACACTATATGCTTATCAATTTTTGTTATAGGTCTAACAATGAAATTACAGAATAATTAGATGTTCATGTGCTGAGTTTACGCAATTTTCTTGTTAAGCACAAGCAGATAATTCAGAAAAATTGCCTAAACTAAAAAAAATATGAATCCATTTCTCTTGTATTTTTAAGAGATGACTTCTTAAGTCAATACACAGTCTATCAGCTACATAGTTTAGCCAATTATATTGTTTAACTGGGTAAACTAGCGAAAAATGTCCATAAATAAAGGTTATCATTTAAACAACTCCTTCTACCTGAAATCTTTTACTGATTGGACCATGTTTAGACAAGGATAGGGAGGGAGTCTACTCAGCAAACCTCTGTGAAAACAAAGAGAACGGTTTCCAGTCATTCTTCTATACCTCTCTTAGTGTTTTTTTTTTTGGTGCTCTTATTACAAAACTTTTCTCCATATACTGATTGCATGCCTCAAGACTTGTTTACATGTGTTGAATGCTGACGTGATTGCATTATAAGGCCTTGCCAGATGGTACTATGCTGTATTGGGTCCAGGTGTGTTATCAGTTGGCATGAAAAAGCAGCAAGTAATTTGGTCATATGTCATTTATGCAACAACTTCTTTTCGCTTCACGTGCATGAGGTGGGTCTCATCTGGACTTGTTACACTGAATTTCTAAGCCAGTCTAAAGGGCAAGAAGATTATGAAAAGCTAAATAATACCATGAAAACCTATTTAAATAATATCAACATGACCAATATATATTTCGCTTGAATTAGTAATAGTTAATTGGAGTAATTCATAAGCACTAAGTTTATTGAATGTGTAATATATATATATATAAACCTAAGCTTTAAATACTATAAAGAAATGAAGTTTAAATTAACTGCAAAACAAGAATTGCAAGAAATTCACACTACTACTGGACTATAAATTAAGCCTTATAATAAAGCGGCGTTCACACTGTCACGGATAAGACCTACGTATGATGACGGATGAAATTTTTTTACTCTTGCTCATCCTTGTCCGTATGTATATTTGCGTTAAATTTGTAGAATGGACCTGGTCGCGCTTGACCACTCACACATTCAAGAGCATACGTGGAGAGGGCAACATTTTTGAACATGATTAAAACTTTGGCGGACATTTACGAGTGCATTGTTTATATTAGTAACGTAATTCGCTCGGGAGTCAGTCGGCAAGCGTTTTACGTACTTTCCACGTACGTCCATGGCCATCTTTGCTCATCCTTGCCCATCCTTGTCTATCCTTGCTCACTATTCCTCACTCTTGAACCACTGGCACGGGTGATCTACGAGCAGTCCACGAGCAATCTACAAGGGATCTACGAGTGCCTCATGTATGCTTCACGTTAGGTCTGGAACAGCGGTCTGGTCGGAGCCTATCTTTCCTTGAGTAAAAACGTAAATTCCCTTATAAAGCCTCTAGTTGCCATGATTTCACAGCAGTTCGAAGGTTTAGTGTTTTTGCAGTCCAAACATACCTATATATTTTCGTAGGATATCGACAGCAGACAGCCGTGCCATGGCGTATGCGGCATTCACGATCATGTACGCGTTGCAACGGCCATGTTTTTTTTACCTTGTAGACTGAGATCCAGGGAGCAGTTATTTTTTCATAAAATTAGTGGAAATCTTGGCGGGAAGTGGTTTAAATGCTGTTTTTCTTCTTATTGACCGTTTGTTTACAAGAAGAACTAAATTTGGTGTAAAAACTAACTATAAATGGGAATGAATAATCTATGAATATGAATTTATGTATTTTCATATTTGTTTGTAATGTCTGCTCCCTTACGTCCTGTAATCACATGATCAGCCGCCATTTTGACAACTCCTCTCGCTTTGAAAATGCCGATGTTGTTTATGAAGTAAATATTGGAGCTAGGCAACTGAAAGTGTGCTCAAGTGTATCCAATCATACCAAAACGATTTTTATACGACAAACGAGGTGAGCGCTATACCGTGACTTTGTTTCAGCAATCTCTTAAGAAAAGATAGGGGCTCCTGGGTTTTGCTCTCCTGCCAGCTGCAGTGGTCTAGCTTCACGTATGCTTGGCGGACGTTCGGTGAGCGTTTGACAGACATTTGGGCGAGCGGTTGATGGATGTCCGTCTAGCGATCTATGACTCCCCACGCATACACCTATGCTTATGGAAAGAATTTTTACGTGATTAAAAAAGCAACGAGTGAGCATGAATAGCCGATTTTTCACGTCATTGGTCATACGTAGGGCTTATATGTAACAGTGTGAACGCTGCTTTAAATGTGAACATTTATTGTGACCTCACTACTTCACAAAAGTAATGAAAAAAAAATCTAGAAAATGAAACCCACAGACATACCAACAATTTATAGCTTCATATGGTGCATTGGGATGGCAAGCTCTTAACAGAAACTCCTTCAGGTGTTGAAGTTGATAGGTTACCCATCTTACTGTCCTCCTGCATTGGTGGCACTTCCAAACTACTTGGTGTTCGAGATTAGAAAGAGGTACAGGAAAAGAAATGAGTAATGCTGTTAAAGCCATCAAAAGATGAAAAACAAACTCTTGTAAATAACATGATAACTGAGAGAGATGACCCCATCTCCTAAAAAATATTGCCGGTAACCTTCACTGATGTAACACCATCAAAGTAATTTTTACCGCACTGAATATTATATTGATAATAATTTCCTGGACTTGCTTGAGTAGGAATGGCCTGGAAAAGACTCCCAACAAGCTCTACTTGCAATGGTTAAAAAGCTAGTATGTGTAAATGACATTGCTGAAATGAGTGTTGCTCTTATCACAATTACAATTTTTTAACCGAAATGACTTAAAAAGGAACTTCCACTGAAGCATGATACAATGTGAACCTTACCTGTGATATGAACAATTCCAAGGAGCTAAAGTGACATATGATTATTTTGCATCTTGTATTTGATTGCTGTTGACGATTATCATTATAATAGCTGTATATGTTCAGCAATAAAGCTGTATTTAACAAATATGCTCACACGACCTCATCAGTATGACCATAAGTATAATAATGTGTCAAATCTTGGATACTGTGCAAGATACAGACCTGGTCTAGGTACCAAAATGTTTCAGAATATACGCAATTATATTCACTATCAATACATTTATATCGTCTAAAGTTGATACTGTATGAGCAATATGGCAAAAAAGCAATTTTCGGCAACAAAACAAATTGCACGAAAATGCATTTCATCTATTTGGCATTTGGGGGAGTTCTAAAACCCCTTCAAATGAGCCCAAATTTTGCATGTGAGACAGAAAGGGTTCATAGGAATGATTGGGGAGATTGAGATTTAGATAAGGTTCAAATGATTAAGATCTTGAGGTTCAAATGAAACGTTTTAGGGGTTACCCCTTTGACTTTCAGATTTTTTTGGGACACGCTAATATGCATGCCATGTACACTCAAATACGGGCAATAACTATTACATGTTCACTCTCTTAACTGAAAGATGCCTTAAATGTTATTAGTATTATTTTGAATTTAATTAAAATTTAAACTATTTTATTGTGTGGCATGCTGAAAGAACTGGTATAATATAAACGGATCACTGGGGAAAAGCTGCATGGTAACTGCAGTTATCTGATTAAAAAATGGCTGACGACCCATGAGATAGCATTGCTTGTTACTTCATTATTTTCTATTGATACATCCATTTGATCACATTTGCAGGCAGGTCAGTTTTTTCCCCCAGACAAACCAATGGTTTTAGAGAAAAATCTGAGATTAGATTGGGTAACTCATTTTTGTAGATTTGTATTTTGAGAAAACTAATATTTTGGTTGGTTATATTTGATTTAACTAACACTACTTAACCAGCAGACTCACTTATCCGAAAAGGCTACTGGGGCCAGTCATTCCAGACAACTTCAATGGCTAAGATCCTGGCCAAAGGTTTTCAGTGGCAGGAATTTTAATGGATGTCTTTGAACTGCCGTGTAGACTTCTTTCAAAATATAACGGTTCTAGCACATATATGCATAACGATCACGAGTAGATACCATTCATGCAGAATGGTTATGCTGGTGCATTTCCATTAGTCAAGGACATGAGGATCCCAACATGAATCAATGGCTGAACATTTTGTAATGTAAGACTGCACTCCTCAGTGTTGAGAGATAATGTTGTTTACAATTACGATACTAGATCTTCTACAGATATAAGGTTGCCTACGCTTAAACATGAATTTGCCAAAACACGCAGGGGCGCTAGAATGTGATCAGGGCAGGGGGGGGGGGGATCATGAAAAAATACAACAAATTATGTTTGAAAGTACACCTAAATAATAGGAGAAAATAGGTCATTTTGGCCATTTCCCATGGCTTTTATCTCTCAATAAACATAATTTACCCTTGCTGCTATGGTGAATTTATGCCCCCCCCCCCCCCCACCCAATTGTTCTACACAGAAGCTGTTATATAACATTAATTTAATAAGGCTTTTTTTTTTAAAGGTGCACAAACGGAACAGTTGGGAGCAGTTAGCCCAGAATGGGTGCAGTTGAGGTGCAATTGCTTAAGGATTAAAATTTAGGTGCACTAGCTTTGGGACTTGTGTACTTGGCGATCAGTTGCTTTATAATGACTTGTGCCTGCTTAGGAGTAGTTAGCCCAGAACATTGACACATTTGAAGAGCACTAGCTGGGAGATCTTTAACTTGGGGATCAGTTGCTTAAGAATTTGTGTCCACTTCCGAGCAGTCAGTTAAGGAGAACATTGATATCACAGACGAGTCATGTCTTGTTGGCTATATCCAAACAAGTTAGTGTCAGTTGAAGTGACTTACAAGTTAGTCATTGTGGCTAATGACAAAAAGTACAAAAGATAGACTATAAGACTGACTGACCTGTTTTGATAAAGTCGAGTAACGTATCTATGACATTTGTGTCAAATCAGTGCTGAAAATGCTAAGCATGGTCAGTATATCAGCTTATATCATGAAGAACATACACATTCACAATTATATCTATTAAATATCCTGTACATGGATAAGAACAGAGAAATATACCCTTGTGGTACAAATATTTGGTTATTTATCTATTTGTCAAATTTCATATAGTTAGATGACCAATTGAAACACTTTTCAATTTTGTTCAAATTGGTCTAAATATCTGTTTTCCTGAGATGCAAATACATGTACACCATTACAATCAAGAAACATTGAATTCATGCATATAAAACAAAATCTATTTTGATGCTTAGGAAACTTGTTTTAAAGTGAATAAAAGAAACCCCTGAATAAACCCCTCAGGAATAACACTGTCAAAGAGTGAACTACACTTCATTCTTAAGTCTTTATTTAAAAAAAAAGAATATTTATCTAAACAGCAGAGAAATGGGAGTGTTTAATGTGAAATGGAGTGAATGCAAATACATGACACTTTATAAGAAAGCTTTGATATAAAGAAATGGATAACAGGTAAGCTCTCCTTTTTTTCTTCATCTGACATTATTTACAAGATAATGACATGATTAAGATTTTTGTTTCATATATTTTTGTAACTGTTATAGCAAATAAACTGATGTAACAGTTACAAACATTACGTTTCCTAATCTCCCATTAGTTGTTGACCTAATTATTTCACAGAATTTGAGTATGTGTTCGTTATAAATATGTGGCTTTGTTAAAGCTCATATTAGTCATAGTTATATCGTGTGATAGGTCTAGACCCCAGATCTAAAAAATCATTGGAAGCCAGCTTCACTGCTTCTTGTTGGTGTAATTATTAAATAAGTTGCTCCGCCCATGACTGTATGGGGAGGCAGCATGCACTCAGCCAATAGTGATGTGCTGTGTTGATATCATAACTTGGCCAGTTCACTAGCTATGCTTTATGGTCCCACCCACAATGGCGCATAATTTATAGAAGGCTGGCTTGACTGTCATTGGTTAAGTGGACTCGACTACTCAAGGAAGGCAAATAGGATAACTCTTTAGTCATGGAACTCCTTACTTTGAGGACTTTCTTCATTAGTCTTGCATTTTGTCTATTATTCGGGTTGATCTCATGCATAGAATTCAACAATCAAAGTTTGCAGATACAGAAAAAGTCACTGTTAATCGGATTTTTGTGGCCAGAAAAATTACTCGGGCCATCGACACTAGCAGCATTTGAAATAGGAATGGAAAGTGCAAAGCAAAAATTGCCTGAGTACAACCTACTTTACAGCAATCAAGACACAAAATGCAACGCAAGAGAAGGCATGAAAGCTACAGTACAATTATGGAAGTCAGTAAAAAGTCTTGATGGACTCATTGGGTCACCCTGCAGCGTTGTCTGTGAACCTGTTGGCTTCTTAGCAGCGGCTTGGAATATTCCTCAAGTGTCATACTTCTGTGCCAGCAGTGCATTGACTGATAAAAAGGTTTTTCCAACTTTCACAAGAGTAGTCGGGACATATGATGGATACGCCAGCAGTATAGTAGCTCTATTGCAGAAGTACAATTGGACAAGAATGTCAATTATCACTGATACATCACCTCTGTTTAGCAATGCAGGGCGAAATATTAAAGCTGAAGTAGAAATGAATGGCATAGATGTGTATTTCAACACTTTTCAATCTGCTTTATTGGGGGATAAAATTGATCCGGTTAAGCTGAGCATTATCAGAAATGTCATATCCAACATGAAGCGACATACTCGGGTGACACTTTTGCTTCTCTATGGAGGAGACATCAGGATTTTCCTCATCCTTGCTGAGCAGCAAGGATTGAATGATGGAAGCTATGCTTTTCTTGGACTGGATTCTGCTCACATTGGAAGCTTAGGAGAAGCATGGCACTTTGCACCCCACCTAGACGATGCCTATGTGTTCCATGGAATGATGACATTAGCAAATGATGATCCATCTGGGACTGTATGGGATAGATTCTACGATGGACTGATTGACAAGATGCAATCGAAAAATTTCAGCAGAGAACAGATCGAAGAAACTATTAACAGGGAGAAGGTTGTAGCAGGTAAGATATTGCTGGGACAGGGTTACCATTTTTGTAATATAAACAGGTTATATATGTCAGACAATGTTACTTTTTCATATGTACACACCTAACCTGTGAATTGTAAATACATCTGCCCAAATGCATGTACCTTCAGAGTTACACAATTCAAAGTGTTTTTGTACCAGACCTTAATCTATAGTACATCTTAAACTAACATATCTTACTGTAAAGAAGTACTTCTTTCATCAGTTTTACAAAAATCTTGGAGGATTGGAAAAGTTTCATTATCACTTCTTGTGCATGCCCATGTAAGGCATAAGGTAGTTTTGTTGCTCTGTTGCTCTATGACCATAGTTTTAGCTGATTTTAGGACTCCTTGGTTACCGCATGCAAAATGCATAAATTAACATTTTTTGACATTATTAAATCGCTAACCATGGAATTTTACAGAAGTAAAACCAGGTACATAACATGGGTCTTTCAGGCAATAAAACATAGTCTCTAAACACTCAGGCCTGGTTGTGGGGTACGAAACCAACCAAGGGGAAGGTTTTATTATTCATTTATTATTTATATGTTAACATGTCATTAATATGATCATTTAAAGTCACCAATTTTCCTCATTCACAAAAAAGAAAGAAAGAAAAAAACCTTTATTCCGCACAGTCTGTTATCTACTATCACAATAATATCACACAAGTCTTGTAGAGGTCTCTTTTTCTGAATACATGACATACATGCGAGTACAAGTTTTTATCACCAACTAAATACCAAGATATAGGCAGTATGATGTATGGTAACTCCTCTGAATACCCATTATTCTGCAAATATGAGGATGTATTCATACCTTCATGCAGCACAGAGCAAGATGCTACCTATTCTGATCTCTTTATATGATACACAGGACACAAAGGCTAATATTCATTTCCTAGAATGTAAGATGTCTAGTTTTCTTTCTGTATCATCACTGTCACTGCACGAAAACAATGATCACCTTGCTACGGCAAACAGTGTATGCATCAATGATTCTGATCTGAAATTAGTCAGGTTATAGAATCAGAATTTCTTTTAGAATCAGAATTTCTTTTATTTTCCATACATACACTTACTGTTGCTGCTGCTATATTATATCATTAATGAAATGGATGATAAAGTATGAAGTATGGAGGGAGACCCCCACAAGGCAATTTGCCGCTTCTTGGAGGCCACCCATGATATAGGTCAGGGAGCATCAGCCATACACCAGGAACACTGGTACGTCATGTTTGACCACATGAAACTATTGAATCGTCAATAGGTATATTTCTTATTTTGTCAAAGAGGTGCAAAAGAAAAGAATAGTATGTAATCAAATGATATTTATGACAGATGTTTAAGGCTGATTCATGAAAACCATAATATTGTAATTTCCCAATTAAAATCTCATGATCTATAGTATCGAATGCCTTCGATAAGTCCAAAAATATACTAATAGGAGTTTCACCTTTATCTAAGTCAAACAGAATTCTATCAACAAGTTCTAGAGCAGCTAGTTCAGTAGAATGCATCTGCCTGAACCCGTATTGACTTGTATAAAAAAGCTTATTATTGTTGAAATAATCATATATCTGCTTGTGTAAAAATTTTTCATAAACTTTGGAAATGCTCGGTAAAATAGAAACTGGTCTATAATTATCCAAAATATATTCTTCACTTTTCTTGTACAATGGGATCACTTTAGCAACTTTTAAAGCATCAGGAAAGATATTTTGGGAAACACATTGATTAAAAATTTAAGTTAGGGCATCAGATATTTCATTTTGTATTAATTTTAACAGTTTGTTAGATATCCGGTCACTGCCAAAACTGCCCTTTGGCTTCAAATTCTGTATTACTTTAACAACTGATTCTTTATCAACATGTGAAAACTTAAAAGAACATTCTATTGCATTAAACAAATAATTTCTATAACTTTTATTGACAGGTGGAGTAATCTTTTGTGCAAGGGATGGGCCTACATTGGCAAAAAAGTTATTAAACTGAGAAGCAATCAAATTTGAATCAGTAACCTTTTCTCCATTTATAATAAAATATTTCGAAATAACCTTTTTCCCTTTGGATTTGTTGATTATATCCTTAATAATTATCCATGTGTTTTTCATGTCATTTTTGAATTTTTCAAAACAATTCTGGTTATATAACTTTTTAGCTGATCTAATGCTGTTTCTTAAAATTTGATTGTATGTTTGTAAATTGATTTTATTAATATTGTATTGTGGGTGATTTCTTGGCAAAGATTTTAAATGACTGTATAAAGAATCTCTATACTTTATGGAAATTAAGATACCATGTGTAACCCACTGGCATTTCTTGTGCTTATACTTATTAAATCTCAAAGTTTTAACAGGAAAATATTTGTCCATACCAGTTTTAAGAATGTTTCCCAAAATATTATAATTATCATTAGGGTTGGCAGATGCATCCTGGTCTAGTCTGTACATGATATTAGTATTAACCAAATAATTCTGAAAGTCTTTACTGCAATGTGACACAACTTTAACAAATTTGAAAGGCTCTTTGTTATAATTTAAATAATCAAGGCAAATGAAATAAGGGAGATGATCAGAAATGTCTTTAAGAATAATACCAGAAGTTGTCTCAGAGAAACTATCAGAGATTTTAATTAGGAAATTGTCAATTAGAGTACCGTGTCGGTGTGTCAAGCGTGTGGGAAAGCTTATCTTTAGAATATAACTGTGTGATAATAAATGCTCAAAGTACTTACTTATGCTAAGGTTTTCTTTAAATTTCAACAGATCCAAATTAAAATCCCCTGCTATTAACACATTTCTAAACCTCTGTAGCTGTTCAAACATAAAACTTGTTTCAGAAATGAAAGTTTCAATATTTTCAATATTGTTCCTAGGGGGTCTATATATATTGCCCAAAATTAATTTCTTTTAAAGTGATAGTATGTCAGTATTACTTGATGTAACTTCCAAAAATAAGCCATCCCACAAATCAGTGCTATCCGCCGGGAATATACTATAATTAAAAGCTTTATGCAAGTAAATGGCAATGCCACCATGTGTACTGCAGTGCTTTCCCTTGCTAATAAAGTTGTAGTTTTCAATTTCCAACAAGGATAAATCAGAATCATTAGACAGCCAGGTCTCTTGCAAACAAATGGCACTTATAGTAATATTATTTCTTTTATAAAAGTCCAAGTATATTTTTAGTTCACTGAATTTAGCATTAATAGAATGGCAATTCAGGCTAAGCACTTTGAAAGATCGCATTTTGTCTGCCATTAACTTAATAAAACCATCATCATTATAGTAGGGAGAATGGCTAAATAATGTTGGAGTCTCATATTCATTGGAAAAATTTAAATCAGAATCACCTATTAATTCAACCAGAGAATATGAATCTGGCTGATCAAATAAATCAACAGAAGTAACCATCATAAGTTACACAAAAAAATGCAAAGCAAGACATAATTGTATAATTTGCAAATCTCATGTGACACTTAGCTCCAGAATCCCTAGTGCATGACTGATGCTTCCATGATGAGTAGTGAAGTGAATGATAAGCCATGAAGCAAGATATCAAACCAAATTTCAAATGTTGGCATTCTGTACATACAACTGAAATCAAGCAAAGGTACAAAGTTAATGCATGAAAATTATGAAAGTACTGATTAGTATACATGATTAGAAAAAAGAAAAAGAAAAATTATGACAGCAGAAGACGTGAGCTGCTGTTTATTGGATTTAAGATATTATTGGCAAATTACTTATGCTAAATATTACAGAATAAATGCCATGTTCTATGAAGTACAGTATTGACAGTGACACTTCCCAGCAGAATGCATTACATTTACATAAAATGAGTG
The DNA here is from genome assembly GCA_932294295.1 of Alitta virens. Taxonomy (NCBI): domain Eukaryota; kingdom Metazoa; phylum Annelida; class Polychaeta; order Phyllodocida; family Nereididae; genus Alitta; species Alitta virens. The sequence continues at coordinate 25,188,529 of OW028580.1, read as the reverse complement.
TTTTCAAACTTTCACAATAAAGTTATTAGTAAATCTAGCACAATAATTATCAAGGACTCTCATTTTCAAGTGAGAATCAATCAAGGAGAGTTTATTTTAAAGAGTCACGAATCTCTTCCAGGATAGTTCCCATTAAATTGGTTCCATTCCATTTTTTTTGGTCCGTAGCTACAGGAGACGATATGTGGACACCAATTCCAAAATAAGGGTCTGGTGAACCCTCACCAATTCTCCTATCCCCAGTGTCGAACAGGAATCTAGCAGCCTCAGGATATGTCTGAAATTTGACTTCATTGACACGTTTTAAAACTCTGTATACCAGTTTTTTCCATATTTCTTTGTCAAAACCAAGAATTCTTTTTCCAAATTCATGCATTTTGACAGGGTCTGACTCATTCATTATCTTCTCAGATGCTACATTATCCCCAAAGCATAAGGCCTTTGACCTCTGGAAGAACTGTTCGTTGCATGAGTAAGTAATCCCCTCAATTTTGACCTCCTTGGGATGAAAGTTACTCAGTACTGAGTATTTGGTCAGGAAAACGAATACATCATCTGTTTGCTTTTGACACCTGTTTTGTGGCAACAAACATTCATGCACCGTGTCCAAGTTATCAACAGTAATCACTTTGCGATCGATCCAAAGTTTGTCAAGTTTGAGTGACACATTTTTAAGCTTAAGCTGCTTTGAAGCTTTGAAGTAGGGCCACAGTTTTTTGCGGTTTGCTGTTACCTCAGGAGGATAATCCTCATAAATCTTTATGTTTGGCACTTCTTCTTCTTTTGACAAGTCCTCCTTAATATCAACATATTTATTAAGCCACACATTTTGCTTGTCTTTATAATGTAGAAATTTGGCAACTATTGGTCTTTTCGTACCCATCTTAAATTTTCCTATTCTGTGAGCCCTTTCAATGTGTTGCACTTCTATTGATAGATACTTTGAAAGATATTGAAGCACTAATTGCTCTGATTGTGCCCATGACTCTTCAGCATTGTCCTTAAAGCCTTGAAATAGAAGGTTATTTCATTCTGGCTTTTGTGTCATTCAGCTCTTTTTTCAACATTAAATTTTCAGCTTCAATGTTTGCAACTTTGGTATCAAGTTTCTTAACATTAGCCTTCTCATTTTCTGCACTGATTCTAATGTCATCCAATGTCTTGTAAATTTCAGTGACAGATTTTTCCAGGCTTGGAATAGAAGTTGTAGCAATAGTGTTCACTTGCCTTGAAATAGTGTCAACTTACGCAGAAATGGATTTCAACCATGTAGGCTCCTTTTCAGGGGGTAGATCCTCATTAGCATGGCTCTCATTAGCATGGCTACCATTGCCAACGTGGCCATCATGGCCTGCCTGCCCACTGTTTCCTCTACCACATTTCCTATTAGGCATTTTCCTTGATATTCCCACTAGAAAATGATTCCTTCAGATATTCCCACTGATATACACGATAGGCCACATATAATCCACACAGAAAAGTCACTGTAGGCTCATCAGAGACATATCAAACAATCCAAAATTAGCAGAGCTCCTGCCTAGTGCATGTCAGCAGTCGCCATGACAGGTCTTATTATATAACCAGCTGCCAGGGGCTGATGTAAGGATGAGATGATTAGGCATGCATTACACACATCAAGGATGCCCAGGCCTGGGTTTGAACCGGTGACCTTCCAAAGAGTCAACGGGTAATTCATTACCAAGGAGCTAGTGAAGGCCCCTTTTTTTTGGGAAGGAGGGGATGATCATTACAAATGAAAATTACCTTTTTTCGGCACACTTTTGTTCTGGAACATTTGTGCTTTGTTAAGCAGTTTTACACTAATTTCACATATCAGTACAAGTTTATCTGTAAAATAGATTGGCATCAATGATCCAGCATTACTTTACCTTTAGACAAGTGTCCTAACCTTAACTGCTGTCACTTATACCAGCGATCGAAAGTCATGGTGCGACAGACAAAGTAGGCCTTCATCTCCCCCACCCATTAAGAAAAATCAATGCATGTTTGAAAGTGTCCGATTTCAATATGAATTCAAACAGTTATTTGATGGTTTGAAGATAAATATCACACAAAGTCGTGAAAATAGCTACACAACGTCAAACAGTCTTAGATAACAAAGAGCTGTAGCAGAGACAAAAAAGGTGCCAAAAGGTTTGAAATCGGAGAATCTTATTGTGGAATGTTCTTGTAAAACAATCTGCTTCTGTCTGTGATTACGTATCTTTGAACTACACAGTGGTTGAGATGCAAGTGCCATAATGATTGGGAACAAACTAGGATGAGTTTCCATCAGATGAAATAATAATCTGGAGTCAGCTATCTGTATCATTGTATGATGAAAAGTAACTGTTAGTCTGTGATATTTAATGATGAGTGTCTGAGGGATTCAGACTGATGAGAAGCCCCTTTGCTGTGCCTGTTGTTGATACTTGATGCATGCAAAGTATTGAACAACTAACGATCTTCAGCATGCAAGTTTGAACAGGATATTACCTACACCGACAATCTCATACTCAACTGACTCACTACTAATGTATAGCAATATCATGCAACCTCTATTATTGAGTATCTCTACCTGCTAGTACAGCTAGTGGAGCTCCCCTCTTTAAGTCCTCTTTAAAAAGAGCCATTATCAAAGATATGAACATTTTGGAATGTGTTTAAATCAGATTATGGAATTTAATGGCACATTGGTCAAAAACATCAGTTGTGAAATATTAAGACTCAAGGTCAAGAAACAGCAATGCCAATGCCATAAATATTTAGAGAATTTAACATGGTAAATATAGGAAATTTACTATGCTGTCTTAAGCCTCTTACAAGAGATAGGCCTAGCCCATGATGAAGGATAATACAAATTGCATATTTTGTGGACAAGAAGATTGAGGAACAAAGAGGAAAATTGCAATCAGGGACAAAAAAGTAAATTAATATAATTATCATGATTAATACAAAAAAAGATAAAAAGTAATAAAATACCATGATTAATATGAAATGAATATGAAAACTATTGTGATTAAAATATGATTGGATTGCTAATGTCATCCCAGGCATGTTAAAACAGAACAATGGTTCCAAGGGAAATGAAAGATAGTCAATATGGTTACGATCGTGTGCAGTGATTTCAAATTTTGTGGAATTAATGAAATGTGGACAATAACAGGTCAATATTAAATTTTCGGAGGGAAGAATTGTGGTACCGTAAACCGGAGTCCAGTAGAGCAGCAAAAAACAGGGACAGAAAACAGGGTGCTACTGACACTACTGACGTCAGGTATGGGTAGTTTTATCCATCATTCTGACGTCAGCAGAACCTTAATTTATGAACATTACTGACTGTCAGAATAGACTATTAAGTGCAGTTTTCTCCCAGTTAATTCATGTGAGTATACAAGCCTTTTGCAAGCATTACTGCCCGTCAGGATGACCTTTATATATGTTACTTCCTGACGTCAGTATGCTATGGTTCAGGCAATCATCCTGACAATTATGACTATACTAAAGAAATGGCTAAGGCTTGGTATTTACTGGCATATGTCGGTTAGACCATATTTTTGAAGAGGTACTGACCGTCTGGACATTGGTCCAGATGCCGCTTTGTCTTTTGATATAAGTCCATATGAGATGTATGCAGAGTTTTGTTATTAAATTAACATGGTCGTATCATTGTATATTGTTAATGAAACAGAAAATTGTTCATAGGCAGTTCTGAATAGATGACATTTTAATTTCCTCTTAATAAAGCCATTATTCGTAGAGATTCAGATCTTCAAGTAATCTATTCCAGAGGTGAGGAGCAATCACTGAGAAAGCAAGAGCCCCAAATTTGTTATTAGACTGAGGTTTGAGGAGCAAATAATTATTGTCATTGCTTCTGAGATTTATTGTTTGCTGAGGCTGTTTCCTCACTATATTTTATATGTAAGGTGGTGCCTCATTGTTGAGTGCTTTCCAAGTCATACAAAGAAGTTTTTAATTCAATTCTGGAACCAAATTAAATATTTTGACCAATATATATACAAGACGTGGTTGAATATTTCGGAGTTTATGTGTGGCTTTTCTTTCTTGTGTGCATGAAAATTGACATTCACACATTACATCGGTTTGAAATAGTTTGTCAGAAATAGGCAAAACCATGGTAGCATTGGAAAACAGATTTTTACTCTCAGAAAGTGTCACAACAGTATTAAATATCATTATTCAAAAAGCATTTGGAGTATACACATCCAGTGATGTGATATGATATTCTTCATTCCTTTTGGCGAATGAAAATGTAGCTGAAACTGAAAATTCGGAGATGTGTTCTCATTTCTAGAATAACACTAAGGCCATTATGATGGATCCTGAACCTCTCCAATTTCACCTCAGGCTATGTTAGTTTTATGCTAATTAGTGCAGAATGGTTGTTTGATGTTTCAGCCCCCAGGCGATTAGTGTAAAATAATAAGACCACATCTTAAGTTGACAAATTAGAAAAACTGAAAAGAAAAGTAAAAGTGTTAATTATGTCCGAGCATACTGCTGATGTTGTTATGTTTAAAGGTGTCCTAAAATTAATTTTTTTTTTGTTTCCTTAAACTGTTGGAATTGAAGTGAACAAGTCACACTGCATATACTTGCATAATAATAACACTCAAAAATGGAAAGTCTGAATGTTTGTGAATTGTATGTATACTATGTTATATACTAATCAGCAGTACTGTAAAAAAGTTTGATCAAAAGCACTGTAAAAAATAGGCTGCGCTGCAGCTAAACCCTCAGCGAATCCCACATAGCACACAGGCATCATTAAAATTGTTATGTGTTCATCCGACAGGCAGGAGGGCGGGTGTTACACTTTCATTTCCAGGGCAGAACTCTAACACACACTTTCGTTTCTAGAGCTGAAGTATAACACTAATGCACTTACCCTTATGAAATTTTATACAGTAACACTCCATATTGTAAAAAGCACTAGGCTTTTGCCTCCCTTAAAACTAAAGCCAGTGAATGTTAATTATGAACATTCTGTAATGTGTATTTTTATGTGCATGTTGGTATGTGTTGAAATGTTTCTATGTGTTTATATGTTCTATGTTTCTATGTGTTTATATGTTCTTGTGTTGAAATGTTTCTGTGTGTTTATATGTGTATATGTTTGTATGTGTAGGTTGAAATTATTATGTGTATGACTGTTTGAATTTACAATAATAAATTAGGCATTTAAAGTAATGTATTTAAGGTTTTCCACTGGCTGTTGGAGTAAAGACTGTGTGTCCACTGAAGGGTGTTCAAGACACAATGGGAACTTGGACAATGGGTTCTGGGGTGGCCAAGACAATGATTGCAGAAGGCCAGGCAGGCAGTTGGGTTCTTGGACAATGAAGCCAATGCAGCCTCCTGGGGTTTGAGAGGAAGAGGGTTCTATTAAAAGCCCTCTGGTCACAAAGCCCATTGTCAGCCTCAGTAATGAGATGCTAGAAATGGCGGGAACTATTCCAGAGGCTAGAAATGGCGGGAACTATTCCAACAGTCCAATTATGTAATAGGAAAGAAATATTTTAAAATTAGAGAATTGTTTATTGGTTGAATGTGAAACTGTGTGATTTTGTGATTGGATGTGGCCTCTGGCCAATGATGAGAAAGAGGAGTGACTGGGGAAAATTCACTGCCCATAAATAAGAAATAAAGTGGAGGATCTTGCATCTTTGATTTGAGCAAGAGAGACCAGTCATACACTTTACCTTTGACTTTGTCTTACTTACTTGGAGATAAGAAATCTATACTTTTACCATATACTGAATTGTGGACTATGCTGAGTTTTCACCTAAGTATTTAAACTTGGAGATGGTGATGAAACTTACAATATGGCCTAGAGGTGCCTTGTGATAGCCACACTGACATATATTGGCTATGTTTTACAAAAATATTATTTCTTGAGTGTTTATATTGTGTGTACGATGAACAGAAACAATTGCCACTTGGCCTACATAGCCTGTTATGCAATGCTAATTAGAGTCCAAGATGTCCACAGTGTTTCCGTGCTGATTTGCATTAAATCTATGCTATTTAAATCAGTATTTATAACCGAACACTTTACAGGTGTATATGAAGAAGACAATAATAAGTATTGGAGTCAAGTGAAAGTAATACAGATCATCATGCAACTAATTTTTATAAAATTGCTAATTATAAACAACTATTGATTGGGTTGAGCATGGCAATACTTTGATCAAATATTTAATAATTGCACATGAATTGTGCAACATTTACGGCTGTCATTGCTAAGTATGGGATGCTAAGGAATATAAAGGAAGCAACAAATTTTTTTCCAATATTATGAACAAAAAACTAATGATGAAACAAATGTCAAAAAGAAGCTTAAAAGTATATCATTGGCAAAATGTTACTGATGTATGGATCATAGAGTTATTTATATGAGGGTTTGAAAGAGTACCTGTCCAAATTTTCATATTTTCCTTATTAAATAAAATTATCTGTCATAAATGGTCGTGCAACCCAAAGAGGTATCTCTACACTATTTTAGACATATTAAATATTAAAATATTTTAAAACACAGCTCAGATATGTCAATGTGACTATCCAAATGCACAGCTAAGCTATATAGAGTAATAACATATACAATTTTTTTGGGGTAAGTGCATTAATGATAGAGTTATGCTCTGAAAACACAATTTTTAGCGTTTTTTTCTGATTTTCCATTATTTTGTATTTAGCATGAAATGAATATCAAAATGAAGTTAAAAAGTGAAAATACTATAATTTAGATATGTTATTGATACAATTTCATTCATGTAAGGTAAATAGTGTCTTTTATATGGAGGTTTGAAAAAGTAGGAATTTTCCCTATTTTGCCTTTGCCCTAATTTTGAAAATTCTATAGTAATTTTTGGCCATGAGACCCCCGAAAGGCACCACTACACTATTTTAGACATATTATGATGCAATTTTAAGCATGTAGATGCAGTAATGTCAGAGTTCTGCTCTGGAAACAAAAACAATTATTTGTTTCAATTTTTTCCAAATTTTGTAAAACATAGCCAACATATGTAAATGTGACTATCAAAAGGCACCACTAGGCCATATAGAGTATTACTGTACAACAATTCGTAAGGGTAAGTGCATTAGTGTTAGAGTTCTGCTCCAGAAATGAAAGTGTTAAACCCGCCCACCCGACTGTCCGCCCGTCGGACAGACATTGATGGTAACAAAAACCCTTTTCGAACTTCGGTGGCTGAGGGTTAAAAATCGAAATATTAAAGTACCTGAAAAGTGAAATGATTTGGCGCTAGTATGGATATCGATGGAATTCAAGGGTTAGAAAATTTGAGATTATTTTTATTACTATTTTCCCTTAAACAATAAATTGAAAGTGTTAAAGTTTTTTAAAGGGAGAAAAAATTTGAGAAGGGCCAAGAAGAGTTATAGTTGGTGGGTCAGGGACTATTTTGTTTTTTTTTATTTGTCACACAAAGATGTGTACATAGTGTGCTCTTGGGAGGATTTGGTGGCCTTAAAAAGGCCATAAATTTTTTTGGAGTTTTCTTGTTTTTTCTGCCTCTGGTCCTGCCTCTGGTCCTGCCTCTGGTCCTGCCTCTGGTTCTGCCTCTGGTTCTGCCTCTGGTTCTGCCTCTGGTTCTGCCTCTGGTTCTGCCTCTAGCTGCAGGTAAGTAACCTGCTAAGCTTCAGGCCAGTAGCACTGAGAAAACATGAAGTGTCGTATAGTATAAACAAGAACCCGGGCAGCAGCAATAACCCCATCTCCTAGCCCTTGGCCAGCAGGGATATCCTTTGTGGCTGAATGGTTAGAGGTGTGGGCAAAGCTGCTCTTGAAATGGTGCATCGGCCGGGAACCTCTGTGAGCTGCATGTGGGGTTCAGGGTAGGCAGTTCGAGCCCCGCTCACAGCAGGTATATGAATAGGTCTTGTGCGATGTTTGACTTGTGGTGTGCTTCAAAATCGCAAGAGGTCGTGGGGGATGTCGTATAGTATAAACAAGAACCCGGGCAGCAGCAATAACCCCATCTCCTAGCCCTTGGCCAGCAGGGATATCCTTTGTGGCTGAATGGTTAGAGGTGCGGGCAAAGCTGCTCTTGAACCTATTGCTTGACATTTGGGAATTTGCAGACATTTTAAATTTTTGTTATACTATCAGGGGTATCAGGTTGAAACATCCGAAAACCGAAATGTCCAAATCCGTAAAGTCCGATTCCCTAAACGTCCGATTCCATAAACGTACGAAAAGTGTCCGAAACATCAGAAAATAATTTTTCTGCTGTTTTATGTACTTTTACTCAATAGTTTGTTAATAATTCATTTAATTTCTTTTACATACAAGTTCTGTCTGTAGTTTAACATGAGATTTGATGAGCAAGACCCTTTTATAGTGATTTTAATAACATTTAAAGCTGACCGCACCTATCAGACGTTTCGGGGACCGGCAATGAACCTGTTGACCAGCCGTCCATCCGCCGTACCCCCGCCGATGAAATGAAAATATTTATAACTTCACTTCTAGTTAACATTTCTCGACATTTGAGACAGATTCTGAATACTCAGAATCTGAGGAATTTGTCCTGAGTAGTTGAATACCTAGTTATATAAATTTGATGTTTATTTCACTAATAAACACCTGATAAATAATTATGACATAATTTCTAATAAATACTTTTATAATGCATAAATTATGTTTTGAGACCAGTGCACAATTATTTTATGATGTCGTAAAGGTATTATAACAATTAATGAACACCACATATTCAAAGGCAGTTTAAGGAAAATATTGACTTTAATCAACTGCTAATTAATGAAATATAATCCCCATCAATTGAACATAAAAGGAGTTTAAATATCCAATTGTGGGGGATTAGGGAATTAGGGAATAAATAAACAAACAACTTTTGTTTGCAATTAATATAACGGTTTTGTGTTATTCAAAGTGTGCAATGTGATTAGTCACTCTCTGGAATTTTTGTCCAGAGGACACCAAATTGATCAAAGTATTCTGCTGGAGATGTATTATGTATTATATATTTATTTAGTGTTGCTGCCAATATCCAATATCTGCCGAGATTGCATTTTGGGCTGGATATTATGTCCTTTAGGCTGATAAGCAGGTCTCTAAAATCCCCTATAACTTATTCAAAGAATATATGGTTTTTGGGCTTACCGGCGAATACTGAAAACAAAGCAATGACTTTGAATTTATGCATTTTACACAGAATCAACCAAACACCCTAACCATTGAAATTATGCTAATAACTATTCTGGGTTGAATCCTGCCGTTCCGCAACTGGGGACATGCTCTTTAAGGACAGTACTACAGCGACCTCTCACATGATAGAGAAGAACTAAAAATATATGTAGAGTAAATTTTTGATAATTTGATACGGTCTATTTTTTCTTTTTTTGCTCAGACACCTATTTTGGGGGATATTTTGACTATTTGGATAATGGCATGCTGTCTTTCGGCAGTAGCATTTAGTGTTCCTTTTTTGGTTCCGCAGTTAATAAAATCTGAACATTACAATACTTCAAAAATCAGACTTTTGGACATATTTCAGACGTTTCGGGAATCGGGCGTTTCAGTTTTCAGATGTTACAGACTCGGACTTTTCCGTTTTCAGACGTTTTGACTTGTATTCCTATCAGGTCATGTCTCACACTATCCCTGAGCTCACAGTACCCAAGAATTTATAAGTTTTACGAATATATTGAACCATTTCTGCAATTTTACTTTCATTTGAATATGCTTGGGCATGATAGATAATTACTCCAGACACTATATTTAGTTCCAGAATTTAAAATCTTCTCTTCTTGGCTTTATTTCCTCAGATGAAATTTTTACCAAGTAATCACGTGATCAGCCGCCATTTTGTCAACTCCTCTCGCTTCAAAAATGCCGACGTCGTTTGTAGAGTAAATATTGGAGCTACACAACTCTAAGTGGGCTCAAAATGTAGAACTTTTAGTCTGCTATCCATCAATAAATGATTTCTGTACGATGAAAGAGGTGAGCGCTATCCCGTGCTGAGACTTCTCTCATCAATCTCTTAAGAAAAGATAGTGCAGGAAATCCTACAGCCATGGGTTTTGAAACATTTGTCACTTGAGAAGCATTTTGACATATTCCACATCCTGGCAACATAGCAAAAATAGGTCAAATCCTGACTTTCTTGTTTGCCACAAATGACGTCATATATACACACTTGTTTATGATGTCACATCTATATAGATCTATTATTTGCTGTGCTTCAAGGGATGAATCTGAAAATGTCTTTGCCGAAAACGAGGATTTGTGTGTTAAGGGACGCCGCCATTTGGGCCTCAATCGTGCCGTGGCCTACCCTCTTTCTTTCTACCTTCTCCAGTTCTAACTAACTGTCACCATTACAACTCTTTATTTGCACTCTATTCCTCTATTTCACCCAGGCTACTTTTTTAACACATGTTTGCTATCAATATGGCCACCATCACTTTCAGAAAGAGACTGAATGGCACCATAGCAACTGTGACCCTCTAACAACCATGCTTGCAAGATCCATTCACACCATTGTTGCCAGGGCCCTTGAATGAAACTCAGAATGAGGCCGAATGGCAGGTCACATGATCTCACAGAGCTAGTGACCTTTTGAACTCTGACTGAACAGGAGGACAAAATGCGGGAGCAATGACATTTCTTTGGAAAGCGAAAATACTATAATTAAGATATGGCATTTACAAATTTCATTCATGAAAGATAAATAGCGTCTTTGATATGGAGGTTTGAAAAGTCAAGAATTTTTCATATTTTCCTTAATTATAAGTATTCTATATTATTTTTGGCCATGAGACTCTCAAAAGGCACAACTGCACTGTTTTAAAATTATTCTCTTCATGTTTTATACTGGTGTATACGAGTTCCAGATCTGTGCAGCTTCAACTTCTGCTCCAGAAAATAATAGCTATGGTGCCATTCAGTCTCTTTTTGAAAGTGATGGTGGCCATTCTTATTGTGCAACATATAACGAAGATATACTATCAAAAGGCACAACTGGGTGATTTGGAGTAATACTGTATGAAAAAGCCATAAGGGTAAGTGCTAGAGCCTTCTCCAGAAATACATTTTTTTTTTCAAAATTTCACTCATGTGAGATTTATAGTATCTTCGAGATACCAGAAATTTCATATTTTCGCCTTATGCTAATTTCATATTGGGCATAAGGCCCCCAAGGGACAGCTACACAGTATCTAGTCTGGCTACACAGTATCTTGTGTCCCGATACTGAAACAAGGCTAATACACCAGAGGGAGCCACATGCGCAACATGACACCTGACCAGTGTCAGGTAGGTAAATGTGAACCTCTGATTAGACTCAAGACTCAAGACAGTTTATTCGTCTGTTAAGTGACATATATACATAAAAATAATTAAACAACATTATCACAACAGACCAGTAGGATAGATCTAAGGCCCTATCTGGGTCGCTAGTGAGCCATCCCCCTGTGTTTCAGAATGAGCAGTGCAACATCAACTGTCCATACACACAAATAGTAAAGTAGGCAATGAAATCATGAAAACAAGCATTTTTATGAGATTCACAAGCTAATGTTCATTCTGTTTCATCCAGTAATTAGTAACATCCACACAGATTACCAATAATTTAGATAAAATTCACAAGCTATAATATTGCAGCTTTTTCATCTATATTCACAATTTGAGTGTAATAACATTTTGACAGCCAGACTTATACATAAAATTTCTTTTACTGTTATTTTATAAATGTAGTCATGTATTAAATAGAAACCAGAAGCCAGAAATGAAAGGAGAATCCCGAAGGAACCGGTAGATACAAAAAGATTATATTAAGGAGGGGAGAAAGAATTAATAACCATACTCTGAGACCTGACATATATGGACATTTTCTGACCATATGCGTCATTTGATTGGCATGTATATTGCAATGCTGATGACGGTTTGACACAAGTTTCACTTCAAATCTACCATTTTCCACATGGAAGTCACATGATATCAGGTCAGGTGTACCGGTCATGGTTAGAATCAATCACTGTAAAAAGGTTGATCACAATCACATAAAAATGACTGTCTTTTCAGCAGATATCATTTCAGATCTATTAGTTCATATTTCTGTCACAGAGAAAGCGGTATATACTTTTTGGATGTATTTAGTGCTCTTGCACTCCTCCCAGATTTTTCTATATTTATTGTTTTGAGTGGGTAATAACCAAAGTAAATTTTACTTTAATTGCTGAATAACAGCAGTAAAACAAATCAAACAATCAAAAAGAAAATCGTAAATATGTCTAGTGGAGTATAAGTTAGTTAGAGCCCTCATTGCCGGGAGTTAACTAACGTTTTTGTTTGTTTTTTCCTGATGCCAAAGGCCTACTCGGGATATAACTATTACTTCCTCAGCAAATTAAATTTTTGATATATTTTTTCCTTATAAAATCAGTCTAAATTTTACATTTTAAGAAGATGCTGTCATTAGGCGAATAACAAATATGACAAAAATGGCTTTTAGTGTGACTCAACAATTCAGTATAGTTTGGCTTGGACAGAGGGCAGATCTCAACTAGTTAGGATGTTACGGGCACAACAAAGACAGGCTAGTAGAGGGAAAGAATTTGAATTGGAAGACATTCGGAAAGCCCTACACTGGTGGACAAACAAAATATGTGCCAGGCTAGTTTTTCATTAATTCTAATGTCCCTTATTTTCTGCAAAACCTTAACACAGTAATATTACACAAAAACAATTGGAAAGTTCAAAATGGAATGGTTTTTGCTGAAGTTTCAGTTTTAAAGTATTTAGGCCAAACCCTTTTTTTCATCACTTTTGCTATGTAAATAGGCACAGTACTTCATGATATGTTAAAGTTTGACTGTTATCAGAAAACAGTATTTCAAGGTTGAACGAAAGCACTTATCGTTAAATTTTCAAGCCTTCTTCATTACAGACTTTGTGTTTTTTTTTGGCCTAGGAGTGTATATTCTTTATTATTTATTAGTACATATAATTCATGAAACAAGATGGAAGAGCTCCATCTTATGTACCACAGACACTGTACAAACTGTCTCACAAACTTTAACAGATTTGTGTATATTTGAACAACCTGTAAATATAGATGCATTTAATTTGCAAATAATAGTTCAAAAGTGCTCTTACCTTCATGTGAGGGTTAAAACCATTTGATATGTTGATATCATTACAGAGATATTGTCAGCAAATAGTGTGCAGTTAAAATAAATATTAATTCCGGACAAATGATGCAGCTAATTGCAATAAGTTATTATATTTTTTATTTTTTGCAATGAACATAATTTCATTTTGCTTAAGCTCAAATGATTAGAATTGGTTGCATGGACGTCATGAAAATAATATACTGACGTTTTCAAATGTTAAAAGAACACTTGTGCACTTGTTTGCATGAAACTTAAGCTTTTAATTATATATGTTATATATAAGTGATGCAACATTTTAGTGGTATTGTAGTGTTGGCCCAAATCCCTAAAGGAAATTTTTTTCAACTTCACTGTTGAAACTAAGGGGCTTGTCTCACTGTTCCCCATGTCTCACTGTTCCTCCTCTCCACTACCATATGTTCTAATTTTGTTACAGAGGCTACTCATAAAAACTACTTCATTGCCAAAGTAGCCAATGAGGCCAACCCAGATAGCAATCAAGAGAACATCATTTCATTATTGGCTGCCATAAGGACATCATTTCATTATTAGCTTCCATTAGGACAACATCATTTTATTATTGGCTGCCATCAGGACATTATTTCAGTATTATATCGACGTCGTGCCGATGTCGATCCGATCTAGCATGTTATCTTGGAATCGCTTCACCATAGACTGACTGAAATATGCTAAGGACAGGGAAGACAGGAGGGAAAGGAGAGCTGTACAGCGGCAGCGTGCTCAACCTAATACAGACATTTCATATGTTACATCAGGCCCAATGTTCTTCAATGGAATTACACATGTATATTTGTTTCATGAATATAGTTTTGTAAGTATCAATTTCAGTTATTATTTTTCAGCAGAACAACCATGCAAACATCCCACATTGGCTCGACGTTGGCCCAACGTTGGCCCAATGTTGGGCCTATGTGGCATGCTTGGAGGGCGCATATTGCATATTGGCCCAACTAAGGGCCAATTAAATGAGCAAAATTACATAAGCCCAGCATTGGCAGAATCCTTGTTAGGCCAACCAATGACCAATGTTGGCAGTGGCTTGACAGCACATGTTGGCCCAAGGAAGGGACAATGAGCAAAATGACGGTAGGGGTCGGTAGCCTAACATTGGCAGAATCCATGTGCCAACCAATGACCAATGTTGGCAGTTGATTGGCAACTTGTGTTGGCCCAACCAAAGGCCAATGAGAACAAGACATTGGCACAACCTGGGCATCCAACATTGGCCCAGCGAAAAGTCTGAATAAATGCTTTCATCATCAAGTTTTAATAATGTTATCTGTGCTATAATTAATTACAGCATGTTAATTCGAAATTCGATATTCGAATTTATCTATGACGTCATTTTTGTATTTGTAACACTCTACATCACTTTTAAGCTGTTGTGTGTTAGTGACATGCAATAACCTAATGACAAATGATCCCAGATATATAGATATATATATACAATAGGCCTATATACATTTGAGAAGATAAAATTTGATTAAAAACCCTATTGTCAGGTGACATGGTGTTATGTGTTTGCAACACCTTCCATGACTTTTCAGCCGCCACATAAACATGTATGGAGTTTTGGACCAATATCTGCAACATTTCCATACATTCATGTACACTATATGCTTATCAATTTTTGTTATAGGTCTAACAATGAAATTACAGAATAATTAGATGTTCATGTGCTGAGTTTACGCAATTTTCTTGTAAAGCACAAGCAGATAATTCAGAAAAATTGCCTAAACTAAAAAATATATGAATCCATTTCTCTTGTATTTTTAAGAGATGACTTCTTAAGTCAATACACAGTCTATCAGCTACATAGTTTAGCCAATTATATTGTTTAACTGGGTAAACTAGCGAAAAATGTCCATAAATAAAGGTTATCATTTAAACAACTCCTTCTACCTGAAATCTTTTACTGATTGGACCATGTTTAGACAAGGATAGGGAGGGAGTCTACTCAGCAAACCTCTGTGAAAACAAAGAGAACGGTTTCCAGTCATTCTTCTATACCTCTCTTAGTGTTTTTTTTTTTGGTGCTCTTATTACAAAACTTTTCTCCATATACTGATTGCATGCCTCAAGACTTGTTTACATGTGTTGAATGCTGACGTGATTGCATTATAAGGCCTTGCCAGATGGTACTATGCTGTATTGGGTCCAGGTGTGTTATCAGTTGGCATGAAAAAGCAGCAAGTAATTTGGTCATATGTCATTTATGCAACAACTTCTTTTCGCTTCACGTGCATGAGGTGGGTCTCATCTGGACTTGTTACACTGAATTTCTAAGCCAGTCTAAATTGCAAGAAGATTATGAAAAGCTAAATAATACCATGAAAACCTATTTAAATAATACCAACATGACCAATATATATTTCGCTTGAATTAGTAATACTTAATTGGAGTAGTTCATAAGCACTAAGTTTATTGAATGTGTAATATATATATAAACCTAAGCTTTAAATACTATAAAGAAATGAAGTTTAAATTAACTGCAAAACAAGAATTGCAAGAAATTCACACTACTACTGGACTATAAATTAAGCCTTATAATAAAGCGGCGTTCACACTGTCACGGATAAGACCTACGTATGATGAAGGATGAAATTTTTTTTACTCTTGCTCATCCTTCTCCGAATGTATACTTGCGTTAAATTTGTAGAATGGTCCTGGTCGTGCTTGACCACTCACACATTCAAGAGCATATGTGGAGAGGGCAACATTTTTGAACATGATTAAATCTTTGGCGGACGTTTTACGAGTGCATTGTTTATATTAGTTACGTAATTCGCTCGGGAGTCAGTCGGCAAGCGTTTTACTACTTTCCACATACGTCCATGGCCATCCCTTGCTCATCCTTGCCCATCCTTGTCTATCCTTGCTCACTGTTCCTCACTCTTGAACCACTGGCACGGGTGATCTACGAGCAGTCCACGAGCAATCTACAAAGGATCTACGAGTGCCTCATGTATGCTTCACGTTAGGTCTGGAACACCGGTCTGGTCGGAGCCTATCTTTCCTTGAGTAAAAACGTAAATTCCCTTTTAAAGCCTCTAGTTGCCATGATTTCACAGCAGTTCGAAGGTTTAGTGTTTTTGCAGTCCAAACATATATATTTTCATAGGATATCGACAGCAGACAGCCGTGCCATGTCGTATGGTGCATTCACGATCATGTATGCGTTGCAACGGCCACGTTTTTTTACTGAGATCCAGGGAGCAGTTATTTTTTCATAAAATTAGTGGAAATCTTGGCGGGAAGTGGTTTAAATGCTGTTTTTCTTCTTATTGACCATTTATTTACAAGAAGAACTAAATTTGGTGTAAAAGCTAACTATAAATGGGAATGAATAATCTATGAATATGAATTTATGTATTTTTATATTTGTTTGTAATGTCTGCTCCCTTACGTCCTGTAATCACATGATCAGCCGCCATTTTTACAACTCCTCTCGCTTTGAAAATGCCGATGATGTTTATGAAGTAAATATTGGAGCTAGGCAACTGAAAGTGTGCTCAAGTGTATCCAACCATACCAAAACGATTTTTATACGACGAACGAGGTGAGCGCTATACCGTGACTTTGTTTCAGCAATGTCTCAAGAAAAGATAGAGGCGGCTCCTAGGCTTTGCTCTCCTGGTCTAGCTTCACATATGCTTGGCGGACGTTCAGTGAGCGTTTGACAGACATTTGGGCGAGCGGTTGATGGATGTCCGCCTAGCGATCTATGACTCCCCACGCATACACCTATGCTTATTTAAAGAATTTTTACGCGATTAAAGCAACGAGTGAGCATGAATAGCCGATTTTTCACATCATTGGTCATACATAGGGCTTATACGTGACAGTGTGAACGCTGCTTTAAATGTGAACATTTATTGTGACCTAACTACTTCACAAAAGTAATGAAAAAAAAAAATCTGGAAAATGAAACCCACAACCAACAATTTAAAGCTAGGTTACCCATCTTACTGTCCTCCTGCATTGGTGGCACTTCCAAACTACTTGGTGTTCGAGGTTAGAAAGAGGTACAGGAAAAGAAATGAGTAATGCTGTTACAGCCATCAAAAGATGAAAAACAAACTCTTGTAAATAACATGATAACTAAGAGAGATGACCCCATCTCCTAAAAAATATTGCCGGTAACCTTCACTGATTTAACACCATCAAAGTCATTTTTACCGCACTGAATATTATATGGATAACAATTTCCTGGACTTGCTTGAGGAGGAATGGCCTGGAAAAGACTCCCACCAAGCTCTACTTGCAATGGTTAAAAAGCTAGTATGTGTAAATGACATTGCTGAAATGAGTGTTGCTCTTATCACAATTACAATTTTTTAACCGAAATGACTTAAAAAGGAACTTCCACTGAAGCATGATACAATGTGAACCTTACCTGTGATATGAACAATTCCAAGGAGCTAAAGTGACATATGATTATTTTGCATCTTGTATTTGATTGCTGTTGACAGTTATCATTATAATAACTGTATATGTTCAGCAATAAACCTGTATTTAACAAATATGCTCACCTGACCTTATAAAAACTAATGTCAAACATTCAAAGAATGAAAAGAGAGCAATTTTAACATTGAAAAATTATGATAAACTCACCTTTCAAAAGATTCATTTGTTGATCGCTCGTTTTTCTAACATAAGTATAATGATGTGTCAAATCTTGGATACTGTGCATGATACAGACCTGGTCTAGGTACCAAAATGTTTCAGAATATACGCAATTATATTCACTGTCAATACATTTATATCGTCTAAAGTTGATACTGTATGAGCTATATGGCAAAAAAGCTATTTTCGGCAACAAAAAAATTGCACGAAAATGCATTTCATCTATTTGGCATTTGGGGGAGTTCTAAAACCCCTTCAAATGAGCCCAAATTTTGCATGTGAGACAGAAAGGGTTCATAGGAATGATTGGGGAGATTGAGATTTAGATAAGGTTCAAATGATTAAGATCTTGAGGTTCAAATGAAACGTTTTAGGGGTTAGCCCTTTGAATATCAGATTTTTTTGGGACACGCTAATATGCATGTCATGTACACTCAAATATGGGCAATAACTATTACATGTTCACACTCTTAACTGAAAATGCCTAAAATGTTATTGGTATTATTTTGAAATTAATTAAAATTTAAACTATTTTATTGTGTGGCATGCTGAAAGAACTGGTATAATATAAACGGATCACTGGGGAAAAGCTGCATGGGTAACTGCAGTTATCTGATTAAAAAATGGCTGACGACCCATGAGATAGCATTGCTTGTTACTTCATTATTTTCTATTGATACATCCATTTGATCACATTTGCAGGCAGGTCAGTTTTTTCCCCCAGGCAAACCAATGGTTTTAGAGAAAAATCTGAGAGTAGATTGGGTAACTCATTTTTGTAGATTTGTATTTTGAGAAAACTAATATTTCGGTTGGTTATATTTTATTTAACTAACACTACTTAACCAGTAGACTCACTTATCCGAAAAGGCTACTGGGGCCAGTCATTCCAGATAACTTCAATGGCTAAGATCCTGGCCAAAGGTTTTCAGTGGCAGGAATTTTAATGGATGTCTTTGAACTGCCGTGTAGACTTCTTTCAAAATATAACGGTTCGAGCACATATATGCATAACAATCACAAGTAGATACCATTCGTGCAGAATGGTTATGCTGGTGCATTTCCATTAGTCCAGGACATGAGGATCCCAACATGAATCAATGGCTGAACATTTTGTAATGTAAGACTGCACTCCTCAGTGTTGAGAGATAATGTTGTTTACAATTACGATACTAGATCTTCTACAGATATAAGGTTGCCTACGCTTAAACATGAATTTGCCAAAACACGCAGGGGCGCTAGAATGTGATCAGGGCAGGGGGGGGGGGGATCATGAAAAAATACAACAAATTATGTTTGAAAGTACACCTAAATAATAGGAGAAAATAGGTAGTTTGGCCATTTCCCATGGCTTTTATCTCTCAATAAACATAATTTACCCTTGCTGCTATGGTGAATTTATGCCCCCCCCCCACCCAATTGTTCTACACAGAAGCTGTTATATAACATTAATTTAATAAGGCTTTTTTTTTCAAAGGTGCACAAACGGAACAGTTGGGAGCAAGCAGTTAGCCCAGAATGGGTGCAGTTGAGGTGCAATTGCTTAAGGATTAAAATTTAGGTGCACTAGCTTTGGGACTTGTGTACTTGGCGATCAGTTGCTTTATAATGACTTGTGCCTGCTTAGGAGTAGTTAGCCCAGAACATTGACACATTTGAAGAGCACTAGCTGGGAGATCTTTAACTTGGGGATCAGTTGCTTAAGAATTTGTGTCCACTTCCGAGCAGTCAGTTAAGGAGAACATTGATATCACAGACGAGTCATGTCTTGTTGGCTATATTCAAACAAGTCAGTGTCAGTTGAAGTGACTTACAAGTTAGTCATTGTGGCTAATGACAAAAAGTACAAAAGATAGACTATAAGACTGACTGACCTGTTTTGATAAAGTCGAGTAACGTATCTATGACATTTGTGTCAAATCAGTGCTGAAAATGCTAAGCATGGTCAGTATATCAGCTTATATCATGAAGAACATACACATTCACAATTATATCTATTAAATATCCTGTACATGGATAAGAACAGAGAAATATACCCTTGTGGTACAAATATTTGGTTATTTATCTATTTGTCAAATTTCATATAGTTAGATGACCAATTGAAACACTTTTAAATTTTGTTCAAATTGGTCTAAATATCTGTTTTCCTGAGATGCAAATACATGTACACCATTACAATCAAGAAACATTGAATTCATGCATATAAAACAAAATCTATTTAGATGCTTAGGAAACTTGTTTTAAAGTGAATAAAAGAAACCCCTGAATAAACCCCTCAGGAATAACACTGTCAAAGAGTGAACTACACTTCATTCTTAAGTCTTTATTTAAAAAAAGAAGAATATTTATCTAAACAGCAGAGAAATGGGAGTGTTTAATGTGAAATGGAGTGAATGCAAATACATGACACTTTATAAGAAAGCTTTAATATAAAGAAATGGATAACAGGTAAGCTCTCCTTTTTTTCTTCATCTGACATTATTTACAAAATAATGACATGATTAAGATTTGTGTTTCATATCTTTTTGTAACTGTTATAGCAAATAAACTGATATAACAGTTACAAACATTACATTTCCCAATCTCCCATTTGTTGTTGACCTAATTATTTCACAGAATTTGAGTATGTGTTCGTTATAAATATGTGGCTTTGTTAAAGCCCATATTAGTCATACTTATATCGTGTGATAGGTCTAAACCCCAGATCTAAAAAATCATTGGAAGCCAGCTTCACTGCTTCTTGTTGGTGTAATTATTAAATAAGTTGCTCCGCCCCTCAGCCAATAGTGATGTGCTGTGTTGATATCATAACTTGGCCAGTCCACTAGCTATGCTTTATGGTCCCACCCACAATGGCACATAATGTATAGACTACTCAAGGAAGGCAAATAGGATAACTCTTTAGTCATGGAACTCCTTACTTTGAGGACTTTCTTCATTAGTCTTGCATTTTGTCTATTATTCGGGTTGATCACATGCATAGAATTCAACAATCAAAGTTTGCAGATACAGAAAAAGTCACTGTTAATTGGATTTTTGTTGCCAGAAAAATTATTCGGGCCATCGACACTAGCAGCGTTTGAAATAGGAATGGAAAGTGCAAAGCAAAAATTACCTGAGTACAACCTACTTTACAGCAATCAAGACACAAAATGCAACGCAAGAGAAGGCATGAAAGCTACAGTACAATTATGGAAGTCAGTAAAAAGTCTTGATGGACTCATTGGGTCACCCTGCAGCGTTGTCTGTGAACCTGTTGGCTTCTTAGCAGCGGCTTGGAATATTCCTCAAGTGTCATACTTCTGTGCCAGCAGTGCATTGACTGATAAAAAGGTTTTTCCAACTTTCACAAGAGTAGTCGGGACATATGATGGATACGCCAGCAGTATAGTAGCTCTATTGCAGAAGTACAATTGGACAAGAATGTCAATTATCACTGATACATCACCTCTGTTTAGCAATGCAGGGCGGAATATTAAGGCTGAAGTAGAAAAGAATGGCATAGATGTGTATTTCCACACTTTGCAATCTGCTATATTGGGGGATAAAATTGATCCGGTTAAGCTGAGCATTATCAGAAATGTCATATCCAACATGAAGCGACATACTCGGGTGAACCTTTTGCTTCTCTATGGAGGAGACATCAGGGTTTTCCTCATCCTTGCTGAGCAGCAAGGGTTGAAAGATGGAAACTATGCATTTTTTGGACTGGATTCTGCTCACATTGGTAACTTAGGAAGAGGAGGGCACTTTGCACCCCACCTAGACGATGCCTATGTGTTCCATGGATTAATGACAATATCAATTGATGATCCGTCTGGGACTGTATGGGATAGATTCTACAAAAGACTGTTTGACAAGATGCAATCGACAAATTTCAGCAGAGAACAGATCGAAGAAACTATTGACAGGCTGAAGGTTGTAGCAGGTAAGATATTGCTGGGACAGGGTAACCATTTTTGTAATATAAACAGGTTATATATGTCAGGCAATGTTACTTTTTCATATGTACACACCTAACCTGTGAATGGTAAATACATCTGCCCAAATGCATGTACCTTCAGAGTTACACAATTCGAAGTGTTTTTGTACCAGACCTTAATCTATAGTACATCTTAAACTAACATATCTTACTGTAAAGAAGTACTTCTTTCATCAGTTTTACAAAAATCTCTTGGAGGATTGGAAAAGTTTCATTATCACTTCTTGTGCATGCCCATGTAAGGCATAAGGTAGTTTTGTTGCTCTGTTGCTCTATGACCATAGTTTTAGCTGATTTTAGGTTACCGCATGCAAAATGCATAAATTAACATTTTTTGACATAATAAAATCGCTAACCATGGAATTTTACAGAAGTAAAACCAGGTACATAACATGGGTCTTTCAGGCAATAAAACATAGTCTCTAAACACTCAGGCCTGGTTGTGGGGTACGAAACCAACCAAGGGGAAGGTTTTATTATTCATTTATTATTTATATGTTAACATGTCATTAATATGATCATTTAAAGTCACCAATTTTCCTCATTCACAAAAAAGAAAGAAAGAAAAAAACCTTTATTCCGCACAGTCTGTTATCTACTATCACAATAATATCACACAAGTCTTGTAGAGGTCTCTTTTTCTGAATACATGACATACATGCGAGTACAAGTTTTTATCACCAACTAAATACCAAGATATAGGCAGTATGATGTATGGTAACTCCTCTGAATACCCATTATTCTGCAAATATGAGGATGTATTCATACCTTCATGCAGCACAGAGCAAGATGCTACCTATTCTGATCTCTTTATATGATACACAGGACACAAAGGCTAATATTCATTTCCTAGAATGTAAGATGTCTAGTTTTCTTTCTGTATCATCACTGTCACTGCACGAAAACAATGATCACCTTGCTACGGCAAACAGTGTATGCATCAATGATTCTGATCTGAAATTAGTCAGGTTATAGAATCAGAATTTCTTTTAGAATCAGAATTTCTTTTATTTTCCATACATACACTTACTGTTGCTGCTGCTATATTATATCATTAATGAAATGGATGATAAAGTATGAAGTATGGAGGGAGACCCCCACAAGGCAATTTACCGCTTCTTGGAGGCCACCCATGATATAGGTCAGGGAGCATCAGCCATACACCAGGAACACTGGTACGTCATGTTTGACCACATAAAACTATTGAATCGTCAATAGGTATATTTCTTATTTTGTCAAAGAGGTGCAAAAGAAAAGAATAGTATGTAATCAAATGATATTTATGACAGATGTTTAAGGCTGATTCATGAAAACCATGAAATTGTAATTTCCCAATTAAAATCTCATGATCTATAGTATCAAATGCCTTCGATAAGTCCAAAAATATACTAATAGGAGTTTCACCTTTATCTAAGTCAAACAGAATTCTATCAACAAGTTCTAGAGCAGCTAGTTCAGTAGAATGCATCTGCCTGAACCCGTATTGACTTGTATAAAAAAGCTTATTATTGTTGAAATAATCATATATCTGCTTGTGTAATAATTTTTCATAAACTTTGGAAATGCTCGGTAAAATAGAAACTGGTCTATAATTATCCAAAATATATTCTTCACTTTTCTTGTACAATGGGATCACTTTAGCAACTTTTAAAGCATCAGGAAAGATATTTTGGGAAACACATTGATTAAAAATTTAAGTTAGGGCATCAGATATTTCATTAATTTTAACAGTTTGTTAGATATCCAGTCACTGCCAAAACTGCCCTTTGGCTTCAAATTCTGTATTACTTTAACAACTGATTCTTTATCAACATGCGAAAACTTAAAAGAACATTCTATTGCATTAAACAAATAATTTCTATAACTTTTATTGACAGGTGGAGTAATCTTTTGTGCAAGGGATAGGCCTACATTGGCAAAAAAGTTATTAAACTGAGAAGCAATCAAATTTGAATCAGTAACCTTTTCTCCATTTATAATAAAATATTTCGAAATATCCTTTTTCCCTTTGGATTTGTTGATTATATCCTTAATAATTATCCATGTGTTTTTCATGTCATTTTTGAATTTTTCAAAACAATTCTGGTTATATAACTTTTTTGCTGATCTAATGCTGTTTCTTAAAATTCGATTGTATGTTTGTAAATTGATTTTATTAATATTGTATTGTGGGTGATTTCTTGGCAAAGATTTTAAATGACTGTACAAAGAATCTCTATACTTTATGGAAATTAAGATACCATGTGTAACCCACTGGCATTTCTTGTGCTTATACTTATTAAATCTCAAAGTTTTAACAGGAAAATATTTGTCCATACCAGTTTTAAGAATGTTTCCCAAAATATTATAATTATCATTAGGGTTGGCAGATGCATCCTGGTCTAGTCTGTACATGATATTAGTATTAACCGAATAATTCTGAAAGTCTTTACTGCAATGTGACACAACTTTAACAAATTTGAAAGGCTCTTTGTTATAATTTAAATAATCAAGGCAAATGAAATAAGGGAGATGATCAGAAATGTCTTTAAGAATAATACCTGAAGTTGTCTCACAGAAACTATCAGAGATTTTAATTAGGAAATTGTCAATTAGAGTACCGTGTCGGTGTGTCAAGCGTGTCGGAAAGCTTATCTTTGGAATATAACTGTGTGATAATAAATGCTCAAAGTACTTACTTATGCTAAGGTTTTCTTTAAATTTCAACAGATCCAAATTAAAATCCCCTGCTATTAACACATTTCTAAACCTCTGCAGCTGTTCAAACATAAAACTTGTTTCAGAAATGAAAGTTTCAATATTTTCAACATTGTTCCTAGGGGGTCTATATATATTGCCAAAAATTAATTTCTTTTAAAGTGATAGTATGTCAGTATTACTTGATGTAACTTCCAAAAATAAGCCATCCCACAAATCAGTGCTATCCACCGGCAATATACTATAATTAAAAGCTTTATGCAAGTAAATGGCAATGCCACCATGTGTACTGCAGTGCTTTCCCTTGCTAATAAAGTTGTAGTTTTCAATTTCCAACAAGGATAAATCAGAATCATTAAACAGCCAGGTCTCTTGCAAACAAATGGCACTTATAGTAATATTATTTCTTTTATAAAAGTCCAAGTATATTTTTAGTTCACTGAATTTAGCATTAATAGACTGGCAATTCAGGCTAAGCACTTTGAAAGATCGCATTTTGTCTGCCATTAACTTAATAAAACCATCATCATTATAGTAGGGAGAATGGCTAAATAATGTTGGAGTCTCATATTCATCGGAAAAATTTAAATCAGAATCACCTATTAATTCAACCAGAGAATATGAATCTGGCTGATCAAATAAATCAACAGAAGTAACCATCATAAGTTACACAAAAAAATGCAAAGCAAGACATAATTGTATAATTTGCAAATCTCATGTGACACTTAGCTCCAGAATCCCTAGTGCATGACTGATGCTTCCATGATGAGTAGTGAAGTGAATGATAAGCCATGAAACAAGGTATAGCAATATCATGCAACCTCTATTATTGAGTATCTCTACCTGCTAGTACAGCTAGTGGAGCTCCCCTCTTAAGTCCTCTTTAAAAAGAGCCATTATCAAAGATATGAACATTTTGGAATGTGTTTAAATCAGATTATGGAATTTAATGGCACATTGGTCAAAAACATCAGTTGTGGAATATTAAGACTCAAGGTCAAGAAACAGCAATGCCAATGCCATAAATATTTAGAGAATTTAACATGGTAAATATAGGAAATTTACTATGCTGTCTTAAGCCTCTTACAAGAGATAGGCCTAGCCCATGATGAAGGATAATACAAATTGCATATTTAGTGGACAAGAAGATTGAGGAACAAAGAGGAAAATTACAATCAGGGACAAAAAAGTAAATTAATATAATTATCATGATTAATACAAAAAAAGTAATAAAATACCATGATTAATATGAAATGAATATGAAAACTATTGTGATTAAAATATGATTGGATTGCTAATGTCATCCCAGGTATGTTAAAACAGAACAATGGTTCCAAGGGAAATGAAAGATAGTCAATATAATTACGATCGTGTGCAATGATTTCAAATTTTGTGGAATTAATGAAATGTGGACAATAACAGGTCAATATTAAATTTTCGGAGGGAAGAATTGTGGTACCGTAAACCGGAGTCCAGTAGGGCAGCAAAAAACAGGGACAGAAAACAGGGTGCTACTGACACTACTGACGTCAGGTATGGGTAGTTTTATCCATCATTCTGACATCAGCAGAACATTAATTTATGAACATTACTGACTGTCAGAATAGACTATTAAGTGCAGTTTTCTCCCAGTTATATATGTTACTTCCTGACGTCAGTTTGCTATGGTTCAGGCAATCATCCTGACAATTCTGACCATACTAAAGAAATGGCTAAGGCTTGGTATTTACTGGCATATGTCGGTTAGACCATATTTTTGAAGAGGTACTGACCATCTGGACATTGGTCCAGATGCCGCTTTACAGACAATATGTGCAATGCATAACTCAGTGCTAATGTCTGGAGTATGCCCCTTTGATATCACTACTGACTGTCTGAATGGATATGTCTCCTATATTGGACCCTACTGACATTTGTGAACTTGCTGCTCAGTGTATGACTTGTCAGTAAGTTGTCAATAATGGTGTCCTCCTGACTGTCTGTATGGATGATATTTATAAACATCCTGACATCAGGAAGGTGACAAAAAGTTAAGCATTTTGACGTCAGCAGTGTCAGTAAGGCAAAAAATGTCCCTGTTTTTATATGAGTGGGGGGGGGGGGGGGGGGTATTTTCTAGTCCTGTCTTTTTTCGTGGTATTTTATAAGTTGAATAAATTTTCTCTGAACAATATCCATGCATTAGTGCAACTATTACTATTTCACATTGAAAATGAGTAATTAGGTTTTATCGGCGATGACTAAGTCATTTAGTGATAACATTTAAAAGCTTTTAAGAAGCAGAAGTTGATATTGCTGATTCAGAGCATAAAACTGATTATTGTGAAAAAATAGCAACATTAGATTAGTAATAGTGTGCATTCATTATTTTTCAATATAAAATAGATTCAGTAGGTAGGAGGGCTGTAAAACCGCGTGCACATATAATCCCACAAAAATATAAAGACAGCTGCATGGCCTTCATTCTGCGACCTTGGATGCAATTGAGTGACATGATTGCTTCGCTGTATTTTTGGCCTTGGTCAAAATAACCTCAATGGACGTTATCTTGTCTTTTGATATAAGTCCATATGAGATGTATGCAGAGTTTGGTTATTAAATTAACATGGTCGTATCATTGTATATTGTTAATGAAACAGAAAATTGTTCATAGGCAGTTCTGAATAGATGACTTTTTAATTTCCTCTTAATAAAGCCATTATTAGTAGAGATTCAGATCTTCAAGTAATCTATTCCAGAGGTGAGGAGCAATCACCAAATTTGTTATTAGCCTGAGGTTTGAGGAGGAAATAATTATTGTCATTGCTTCTGAGATTTATTGTTTGCTGAGGCTGTTTCCTCACTATATTTTATATGTAAGGTGGTGCCTCATTGTTGAGTGCTTTCCAAGTCATACTAAGAAGTTTTTAATTCAATTCTGGAACCAAATTAAATATTTTGACCAATGTATATACAAGACGTGGTTGAATATTTTGGAGTTTATGTGTGGCTTTTCTTTCTTGTGTGCATGAAAATTGACATTCACACATTACATCGGTTTGAAATAGTTTGTCAGAAATAGGCAAAAACATGGTAGCATTGGAAAACAGATTTTTACTCTCAGAAAGTGTCACAACAGTATTAAATATCATTATCCAAAAAAGCATTTGGAGTATACACATCCAGTGATGTGATATGATATTCTTCATTCCTTTTGGCGAATGAAAATGTAGCTGAAACTGAAAATTCGGAGATGTGTTCTCATTTCTAGAACAACACTAAGGCCATTATGATGGATCCTGAACCTCTCCAATTTCACCTCAGGCTATGTTAGTTTTATGCTAATTAGTGCAGAATGGTTGTTTGATGTTTCAGCCCCCAGGCGATTAGTGTAAAATAATAAGACCACATGTTAAGTTGACAAATTAGAAAAACTGAAAAGAAAATTAAAAGTGTTAATTATGTCCGAGCATACTGCTGATGTTGTTATGTTTAAAGGTGTCCTAAAATTGATTTTTTTTTGTTTCATCCAACTGTTGGAATTGAAGTGAGCAACCTTTCACAAGTCACACTGCATATACTTGCATAATAATAACACTCAAAAATGGGAAGTCTGAATGTTTGTAAATTGTATGTATACTATGATTTAATGTTATATACTAATCAGCAGTACTGTAAAAAAAGTTTGATCAAAAGCACTGTAAAAAATAGGTTGCGCTGCGTGGGTTATAAAAAAGTCTAAAGTGTTACCTTATTTTGGTAAAAATTTAGGCCCGTATTAAATCTTGCTTTTGTCCACTAAGTCCTATTTATGAGCATTCTACGAGCATTCTACGAGTGGACGTGAGTGGATGGCGAGTACATACGGATGGAATGTGGCTACATATGGCACGTATGGCCACGAACGTACGCATGACATACGCAGGATGTACACAGAACGAACGTAGGACATACGTAGGACATACGTAGGTCGCTTGCCGATGGACCCCAGAGCAAGTTACGTAACTTATATAAACAATTCACTCGTAAACGTGCTGCCAAAGTTTTAAATTTTTTGCCCTCTCCACGTATGTCCGCGAGTGGTCAAGCGTGACCAGTAGGGTTCTACGATTTACCACGAGTATACGTGAAATGCTCGGCAAATGGATCACGTCTGGACAAGGATGAGCAAGAGTAAAAAAAAAATTCCATCCGTCGTCATACATAGCTCTTGTACGTGATGGTGCGAACGCCCCTTACGGCTATCTCTGAGAAACATGGAGAGCATGATGAAAAATGGGTTGTTTCAAATGTTTACAAAATGAGGTTGACTTGTTTATATGCTACGTTTACATGATCCAATGTACTCATTTGAAAATCAGTAGCATGTTGAGAACTACAGTGAGATTTAATAATCAGCTTAAGTACCAGTATTAAGCTATTCTAGCAGATCAAGATTAGATTTATTACTGTTAGGACTGCAATATCAAGGTCTTGTGTATAAATCTCTATGTATTTCAGCATGGCTGACCAGCATCAATGCATTCAACTAACTGTGCCTTGTATGTATACAAAGCATTGTATACCTACAATTTACAAACATTCAAACTTTCCATTTTTGAGTGTTAGTATTATGCAAGTATAAGCAGTGTGACTTGTGAAAGGTTGTTCACTTCAATTTCACACATTAGGAGTATACTCTGACACAATTACCACTTTTAAGTTTTTTTTTCAGATTTTCTTTAAATTTGTCGAAGTGATTATAAGCTATTAAAAGCTCCTGATAATTCTGTCCAAAAAATGAATCATGTCCTCGGAAAATGCCTGCTATAATTGCCTCTTCAGAATACCCATCCAAAGTCACCCATGTAGTAAAGAAGTCTTAAGTCACATGGTCCCGTCCTTAAGATAAATAAATCTTGTAGATATTCACTGAGGTTCATGTTTGCTAACTAATTTGGTTTTACTCAATTTCATAGAGTTGGAAACTAATCTCATAGACTTGGAAGCTAAACTCCAGAGGATGTCATTTTAATCCAGAACTCCCATTGGCCAAGGCAGTCCCTGAATCAACGAGAGTCCTAAATACATGACCTCATCTGGAGTTTAGCTTCCAAGACTATAAGATTTGTTTCCAAGTCAATGAATTTGGCTGTAAAGACAAGTCTGAAGTTTTAACTCAGATGTTGAAGATTGCATTTACTTCATAGTTTGTTAACCGCAAAATTCAAAGAATTGGAAATCAATCTCATATGCTTGGAAGCTCAACTACAGATGACGTTATGTGGATCCTATATTCACATGACATCATCTGGAGTTAAGCTTCCAAGTCCAAGAGATTTGTTTCCAACTCTATGAATTTGGCTGTGAGTAGAATCAACCTTATTGACTAAGTTATACATGAAACTCCTCACCATGAAATCTCTCTTCCCTTTACAATGAGGACATTGACGTGTAAACAAGCGAAGTTGCAAAGAGGGTGCAGATGAAACCGTGTAAGACAGTGATTACCATAATGCAGTGGAGCACAACATTGAAGATTTGAAGTGAACTTGTATTGTTGACATTGAGGACTTTAAACGTGTAATCAATTTCATATGGGCAAAACAAAAAATATTTCCCTCTGCATTGTAATATCCAATGTTATTTAAAGATACAGGCAAAAAGTGATTATAACGGAATGTCTCACAAGATTTCAAGTAGCTGAAACTCTCCACTTCTTAGAAAAAGTACCAAAGGGCATAGATACACATTAACAAAAATAAAAAAAAATAAAAACTGGTTGGGAGGAACTAAGGTCATTAAACTGGGTTTATTGACATCCATCCTGAAAGCCTAACTAAACACATTAGAAAGGATCAACATGCAAACTCAAACAAATGACGTCTTAAAGGAAATAACGCCAGCAGTAATTTCACTGTACAGTAGAATCCTGCAATTAAGAAACCTGTAAAATCCTGTTGATGTGACTTAATATCAAGATGGCCTGAATTATGGTACATGTATGAATCAACACCTAGTTGAAGAGTCATAAAGTTGAGGGAGTCTTATGCAATGATGGTTTGGTATCATGTTTCCATCCATTAACTAAGACAACTGGAATCTAAAGCATCACCAAAGGTCTGATGAGAGCAGACAAACATTTTTTAACAATGTCATCTAATTACTGAATCATATGCTATCTTCCAATTAGTCTTAGTTTAGTTCCCAATTGCTCAGTATTGGATCCTAGCTAATTATTGCAAACAGTTTGGTGGCCTAGTGGTTAAAACATTGGCCAGTTCATGCACTTACCAGCCTTGCTGAGAGTCCTGGGTTCAATTCCCAGACCTTGTGCTCTCCATGAGTTACATCTCAGCTGAAGGTAGGCCACAGGAGATGTGAAATTAGTGGTGCCATGTAATAGAGTCTTTTCACTGAACAGCCCTGAATTCAGCAGGACATAAGTCTTTCCTCTCCTCTTATTACTCATTTTGCTTTTCAGACACAGTAGGTAATAACAAACTGATTCCATAAATATAACTTTCTCAGAAAAATAACAAACATCAACTGAATGATAAAGTGTCAAAGATACATTAAAATGCACTAAAAATACTGCTGCTAGGATGCACTTTGCTTCAGCCAATCACAGCCAAGGGCGGGAACATTTTCAGCCAATAGAATTGCAGTATTCTGTTTTAGCCACCTGGTGGAAATACAGAGAACCTTCCGTGTAAATACACTATTCAATATCTCTACTGTAAGATCCCATCCCATGGGGTAAATGTGTAACATTGGGTGGATTCCAGCCTTATCATCTCATCATGACATCTGCCTCTGGCAGCTGGTAGCATAATCATATCAAAGATATTTTCAAAGGTAATCACATATGTATGTATGAATATCTGAAACTACCGGTATTGCAGTAAACAATGCAAGTAAAGGTCACTTTGATATTTGGTGACGTAACCATGTTCTGCTGCTGTATTATGTATTCAATGTCATGGCATAAATCAAGGTGCAATTCAGAGAGTTTCGTTCCATTAAACAGCCTCATTAGTTTGCCATTGCCACATGTAGAGTACTGATTGCCGATCGACAGACGATTAGTTCTGTTTACTTCATGCATGTTCCTTTGAAATGTACCTGGGTGTCTGAAAATGAAAACTCACAAAGCAGTCACGTGACCTGCCAGACAAAAGTAACCAATAAAAGTGGAAGAAATTAACGTTAACAGTGATAGCAAAGGTATGAGACCAAGTACGAAGACATTCTTACAACAGGTTTCACCGGCTTGGAAACTATACTTAAGAGGACGTCATGTGAATCCTGGTCTCCCATTGTTGAAGGCTTACCCAGATAGCATTCCAAATCGGGTCAGTGTCATTTCTACGTTTTGACGTTGCCGACATCGCGCCGACGTCGATACGATTTGGAATGCTATATGGGTACCTTAACCAATGGGGGTCCTGGATTCACATGATGTCCTGTGGAGTTTAGTTTCAAAGTCTATGAAATCTGCAGTAAAGCACGTCACTTTCATTTGCATAAGTAAATTTGAATAGTTTGCTGTTTAGCTACCGCGCACAAACAACAGACAAAGGAATTAAAATCAGGGTGTTGCCTTTGCCAGCAGAGAGATGGAGTCTTTCAGATATATTGCACCACAGAAGATTTGCAACTCTGCTAAGTTAAGCTGACGTCATACATTATCAAACACTGACATGGCATTCATGGGCAAATGTCTGTCATTTATGTTACCATTCATCTTGTCAAACTCAGCTTATGGCCAGACAGCCATTGCTAAACCGAACATGGATGAGACACTAATCATTGGATTTCTGTGGCCTCAAAACATTTATGGGCCATCTGTTCCAACAGCATTCTTGATGGGAGCGGAAGAGGCAACAAAGATACTGCCTGGGTGGTACATTAATTATGCAATCCGAGGTACCCAATGTAATGCAAAAGAGGGCATGAGGGGTATAGTGCAGCTTTGGAAATCTCAAAGGATTCTTCATGGTATCATTGGATCAGCTTGCAGTGTAGTTTGCCAACCAGTTGGTCTACTCTCCGCAGCTCTAAATATACCTCAAGTGTCATACTACTGTACAAGTAGTTCACTCACTGATAAAAAGATCTATCCTACTTTCACAAGAGTTATTGGGACCTATGAAGGATACAGTTGGCCTTTGTTTGCTTTGTTGAAAACTTTCAAATGGACAAACCTATCAGTCATATGTGATGCTGTTCCTTTGTTCAAAAATGCAGCAATGATAACACAAAGAAGGGCAGAAGAGCAAGGAATAAATGTGCAAATCTATACCATAGAGTCGCTCATAGTTGGCGATGACATCAACCGTGCATCGCTTGGTATAATGCAGAATATATTGAATGATGTCAAGTTGCGCAGTCGGGTCATTCTCGTTCTGCTGTATTATGCCGACATACGCATTCTGATGATCTTAGCCACACGGTCTGGTTTGACAAATGGAGAATATGCCTTCATTGGATTTGACACTGCATATGGTGGAAGCGCAGGGCGACCAAGATATCTGGAAACCCATTTAGATGATGCTTTTGTTTATCACAGTTTAATCACTATAGTAAGTGACGAGTCAACAGGGTCGAAATGGAACAGCTACAAAGAAAGACTAATTTCCAGAATGCTGGCTAATAATGTCACAAGCAAGGCCATACAAAGTACTTTTGAGAGAGACCAAGATGTGGCTGGTAGGTATCTGTAGGAATGATGCTGACCGTACATTTGAAAATTATGTGGCAGGGTATCTGAACTAGTCATGGTTAGCAAGGTGAGACAAATTTACAACTCAGATATATTCTGATCAATTACACAGCAGTACCTTAAGATGTTATATCAGAGCCTGTTCATGAATGCATTGCAATTATATATTGCTGTATGTTAAGAAACAAAATTAGAAAATTACGCAATTAAGCCAGAAAACTCTCATACATCATGCCTTGAGTCTCAGATTGCTTCGCATACCAAAATGTCTCAAGTTTCTCATCATCTATCTATATTGGTCCATTTCTTATGGTTCTAACTGTGTAGCCAATCCATTTTTTCAAGTGTTTGCTGTGTACTTTACAGTATTGGGATGAATTAAACAATGTATGAAGTTTAAACACAATTTTTTTTAAATATTTTTTAGGTCTGACACATGATGCGGTGCTTCTCTGGGCCTATGGAGTCAACAAGACCATTGAACAAGGCTATGCTCCCAATGATGGCCTTATGGTCACTCAAAACATCATCAACTCTACAACTCAAGGTGTGACTGGCAACATTGTCATTGATGAAAATGGTGATAGGCTACGTGATTTCAAGGTAAGCATGCAGTGATAATGCTGAGATAATAATGAGAGGGTGACATGATATAATATGATTCATATTGTACATATAATTATAAGATACTATTGAGCTCCAGGATGGATTGCAAACCTAACATCATTTCATCTTATGATTTATGCATTAAAAACAATTAGTTTGACTGCATGGTACTTTATATGAAGATATCAGGTAGAATTTTAATTTTGTACTAAAAGAGAAAAGAGTTTCTTCATATGTCTTGAATTTGCCAGATTGAGTCAACATTGGACAATCATTGTCTGACATCAAGCCAATATAGTATGCTATCTGGGTAAGAAGCCCACACTGAGATGTTAGGTGATGAGGCCCTAACATCTCAGGGTAGAGATGTACCGATACTGGGATCGGGTATCGGTATTATGAGGGTTCTCTCATAGGAAACATTTTACTCTGTATAGATAACCATATGGCAACATGGGAAACATGTTAAGCTCATGCGATGGGATGCTGCAAAAGGAATGTTGGACAAGGTCTACAAGCCTGATGATCCTAATGACTGGTCCGGTATATTGTGGGCAGGCAATGCGACCAAGCCACCGACTGGTGTACCAATCTGCGGATGGGATGGAGAGTTTTGTGACAGCCCCAAGAAAAATAACACTCAAGTGTATGCT
The DNA here is from genome assembly GCA_932294295.1 of Alitta virens. Classification (NCBI taxonomy): domain Eukaryota; kingdom Metazoa; phylum Annelida; class Polychaeta; order Phyllodocida; family Nereididae; genus Alitta; species Alitta virens. Next base: position 25,154,073 of record OW028580.1, on the reverse strand, counting down.
GTTCTGCTTGGCATTTTAGCATGTTGCACTGTTGTAATCATACTAGTCTTCTGGCAATACAGGTATAGTACATACAAATCAATTCTCACTTAGATTAATACAGATTGAATAAGATATTGACAATACAATTTTGAACTATTTGTTCGTTTAAAATCTTAACAAAAGTGTAAATTTTCTGTAACAACTCAGAGCATCAGATGGCTACTCTCATAATGACATTAGAAAATAGGTTATTGTGCTGTCATTTCTTATTTACTTTTTGATTCAGGAGGAAGAAAGCCTATGCAAATATTGCAAGGTTCATATTGGATAGAACAGCTATTGAACTAATTGAAAATAGGGCTAAAAGCCATGGATCGTCTTTCTCTGCTGTATCACATCAAGATTTCATGAACGTATCAAATTGTCAACTGGCAAAGGTTGGAAATGATCTTGCCGTTTTGAAGTCTCTGGGAGAAAATCCTGTCCCATCAACAATTCTGAACAATGAGTTATTGAAGGTTTCAACAATCAAACATGAGAATGTCAATGCTTTCCTTGGAGTCTGCCTGGATTCTCAATTCCCCTCAATCCTTATGCTTCAAGCCTCTCGTGGAAGTCTTTACGATGTTTTACATTTGGAGACCACAAAATTGTCAAAGGATGTCAAACAGTCTCTTACACTGGACGTAGCTCTAGGCATGAGTTACTTGCATAGCAGTAGCATTGGTAAGTAAGGAGTAATTTACACGCTTTCATTTCGTGTATACTTTCTTGCAATACATCTTAAAAGAGCATCTTCCAGTTGAGTTCGGGGGTCAACTCTGATTTAGGCAAAAACTCTCCTATCCCAACTTCAAAATTCATAACGAAGTTCCTTGGAATTTCAACTGGCTACACTTATTTTTATTGGTTATTAATTGGATATGCAGAGATTATGGCATTTTTGGCTCGAATTGGCAGTTGAAGCTTTTTTTCTTATTGCTTGAAGGTTAATGCGTGAGTCAAAAAGTAAAAGTGGTTAAAGTTACTGGGCTTGATATATAACTGAATTGTATGATATGTCTGCCGAAGCATTGAAACAATTGAAATAATTGAATTGAAAAATTGAAATATCCCTCCCTCAGCACAATTTTCCATATACCCTTGATGTCATCAAAATACTTTCACTGCCAAATGCAGTGGTCAAGGTATGATCATTCAGATGATTTACATCAAAATTAAGAGGGATAGTTTGGACGAACAATTCTCTTTTAAACAAAAGTTCATCCGTTTCAGAATCTCATGGACGTCTGTCAAGCCGTAATTGTGTGGTGGATTTTCGTTGGATCTGTAAAGTGACAGACTATGCCCTTCATAGATCTGTAGCCATTAGCAAAGGAAGGACATTAGATGAAAATGATATTTCTGCAAACAAACTTCTCTGGACAGCTCCTGAGTTGCTACAATCACCCAATCCTTTCCAAGGGAGCCAAGCTGGCGATGTGTATTCATTTGGTGTCATCTTACAAGAAGTCACTCTCCAAGATGAACCTTTTGCATTGGGCACCTCAAACCTTGGTCCTGAGGAGATCATTAAGCGAATAAAGGATGGAGATACATCAATGAAACCCCAAGTCCCTGATGGTAATGAATACTGCTATCTGTTTCTTAAAGCTGCATTGTCCCACGGTTTTTGACCAACAAAAAAGCTATCTAAATGAAAGAAAATGCCAAACTTTCTAGATTTTACTAAATTAGATATTATTGCCAGAATTTATTACATCGAGTCTGTTTACATTTAACCTAATCAGCTAATTATTCATTGCAATGTACTAAATTTGAAATTATTGCCGGAATTTATTACATCGAGTCTGTTTACATTTTTTGGTGATGGAGAGCGTCGCCGATTCGTGATTTCACAGTCATTTTATGAAAAATTGAGGTCAGAGTTGTTTCAATTTATGCAAAAAGCGAAATACCTACATATTTTTTTTACATAATAAACTTGGAATTTCGAAAATAGGACGAAAATTTAAGGCACAGAATAATAAAATACATTACAAACCGACGACGGTAATGACGTTCATTTATGCCTCGTTTTCATCTGATCTGCCATAAAAGCACTTGCTATGTAAACAAATCAGCAATTTTTAATGGCATAAAGATTTTTATGATTGGGTATGTTTATTAATGTTATAGAAATATAGTGAACCTAGCAAGGCCCTGATGGCATTCAAGCAGTTTTTAGAATACAATGAAATTAATGCAACCGATTTCGGTCACTGTCATACTGAGTGACAATGCAGCTTTAAGTTATATTTCAACATTTCAGTGTTGCTCCTCTAAGATCAGTTGCTCATCTAAGTTTAAAGTTTTCCTCATTGTGTTAATGTGTTAAGACATACTATTTCATATCTTTCATGAATATAAGGTCATCATTACTACAATATAACAGGATGCACAATAATTGTTATTTATGCAAATTTTGGTTATTTTCTCTTTGTAGCTTTCAATGATATAAAGGATATGATCGATCATCTTTGTTCCTGGAACTCATCCAGTAGACCCTCTTTTAAAGGAGTCATTCATAAGTTGAAAATGCAGTCTGGTGGCCAGATTTCCAGCCTTGTAGACAAAATGATTTCCAGATTAGAGATGCACACACAGAACTTGGAGACACTTGTTGAGGAAAGGTAAGACCAGGCACTATGAACCAAAATTTTCAGAATTGAACACCATGTAACATTGGCAAGCAAGACACTACATAATTCACAATCAATCAAGTATGAAGCGCTAAAGCTTAATACTAAGACATCGTCTGACTGTTTCTAATCACAATAAAGACCCTGCTATCGTAATGGTACAAATTAATGCTACAGGGTGAGAAATTATTGGGATAAAATAGATATCATGAAAATATTTCAAACATTCAGCTATTTTAAATTTCAATATAAATACCATTGAAACTCCATAAAATAAAGTAATAATCACAACTAATATTGTATGATACAGGTCTCAGGATTTGCATGATGAAAAGGTGAAGGTGGAATCACTTCTTATGGAATTGCTGCCCAAGTCAATTATTGATGATTTCAAAGTTGGAAAGCCATTGCTACCGGAGACCTTTGATGATGTCACCATATTCTTCTCCGATATTGTTTCATTCACACAAATTGCAGCCGCAGGAACACCTATGGAAGTGGTGTGGATGTTGAACATGATGTATACTTTATTTGATGATATCAGTGCACAGTTTGATGTCTACAAAATTGCAACAATTGGGGATGCTTATTTTGTCGCAAGTGGGGTACCCATCAAAAATGGCAACCAGCATGCACTGGAGATTGTTAAAATGGCACTGGCTCTTCTGAAAGAGAGTGAGCTCTTTGCTATCCCACATTTGAAATCTGAGACACTGAAGATGAGAATTGGAATCCACACCGGTCCTTGTGTGGCTGGGGTTGTAGGTATGAAGACACCTCGCTATCTTCTTTTCGGAGATACAGTGGACACAGCATCAAAAATGGAGTCGTCTGGAGCTGCTATGAGAGTCCATATCAGCGAAACAACTGCCTCTTTGCTGACTGAATATGAAGACGTTCAAATAACCAGCCGTGATGAGGATGGTCCTATCAAGGGCCTGGAGCATCTTAAAACATTTTGGGTAATGGACGCAAAAGAGGGCAACAACCTACAATAAGATATTAATTTTGTTTTTAAATTTGTCTTCTTGTTGATATTGTGTACTGGTTTTTTGTAGTTTGTGCGCAATATTACTTTCAATTTTGCAGCGTAGTGATTTGTATTAGAGTAAAAAATATTTTAGTATGTTCTTGTTAGCTAGGCTAAGTATGGTAAAGTGTATAGTAGAAGAATTGAGCAAAGAGGTGCGAATTATAATATACTGCTAAAATAAAAATAATTGCTTGTACTTAATTCTTAAATGTATCTGGGGTTTAGAGTCTTCCATTACATAATGGATGTACTCTGCGACTTCACAATTACACCCTTGACAGGCCTGATCAAACTTGAGCCTTTCTCAGCTCACTTGGGAGCATACACTCCGCGTGCAGCCTGTTATGTGCTTCTTAGGTCAAGCACTCTACAATTGCCCTCTCTGCCGGTAGTCAAGTCCCCATTCAAACTGCGTGGAGTGGAGCAAAGAGTTGCAGAGGATCTGATCAGTTCCTCCATGCTATGGCGGAGGCTTAACCTGCAACTTCGCAGTTTGAAGGCGAGCACCTTACTGCCATTTCATTAATTTCGTACACAAACCTTTTCGTTGCTAAGTTGCAACCAAACTCATTTGTAAACAATACAGGTAGTGTAATTATTGTAGAGCACTTTTGCACACAATGCTAATTAATTTTGGTCAGATATTTTGGGGGATCATTATATTGTATTATTTACAATATCTATTTGAATGCTTTCAGAGTATTCTGGATGAATATATCATTTTAGGAAACATGTCATTTTAGGAAAATTATTTGAAACATTGCTACAAGATTTTTATGGGATGCACATTTTCATGTAAGAATATGTGTTGAATGTTGTGGCAGAATTGTTAGTGGCTTGTAAACTTTGCAATAGTAGTTGCTGAACAAAATATACAATGGGATACACCATAGAAAATTATGTGAGATATGATACCGCTTGCTTAGGACAGTAATTGAACAACCAATGTATTCCGATTACTAGCGATTTAGTCATTTGTTTGCATAGTGCCATGTATTATATTTAGCGATGCTGTTTTTGTCTGGGTAATAAAATGTTCAGTACAGCAGTACACATAAGGTTTTGTTACTTCTTTGTCAGGTGGTGGAAATAGATTGAAGTCACAAAGAATGACTTTTAGGCATAATTCTGTCAAACACAAATCAATGTCTAGTAAAGGGAGAAAAATATACACTGTAAACACAGTAGTAGTAAGAATTACTGACCTAGTTTAGTAATTGACCAGTGCCTGAGATGAATACCCTTTGGGTCAAAATGACTAAAGACTAGTCATATATTTACTAATATTGGCACAGTAATTCAGGCGGGTTTGGGAGGGCGATGGGCTTTCGGGTATAACACTCTTGTTTCCGGAGCAGAACTCAAATGCACTTACCCTAACGAAATTGTGTACAGTATACTCTATATGGTCTAGTGGTGCCTTTTGATTATCACATTGACTCCTGCTTGTTGGTCGAACACTGAACAGTTTTCATGATGCCTGTGTGCTATGTGGGATGAGGGTATTGCTGCAGCGCAGCCTATGTTTATGGATGTGAAGCCTGGGCATTACAAGATAGATCAGTGAAAACATTATTTGTGACATGGAGAAAAGCTGCACATTAGCTCTGGCGCCTGCCATATAATGCTAGTTCAGCAATAATGCCTCTATTAATGAATAGTGTCAGTATACAGGATCGATCATATGACTATGCAAAATAGCAGCAAAAACAAGGAAATTTTTTTAACTCAACTGAGTATTGACAATAAACACTGTAAAACTACTTATACACTGAAATCTCAACTGTAGTTTGATGCCGTAATATTTACCATTCAATTTCATGCAATAATTATTATACAGCAAGCTAACTGGTGACAGTAAGTTACAGTAAAGTGCCATTCAAAACATTTCACGATAATGCCCTCATTTATTGTAATTTTACCACCAAGAGTGTTTTTTTTCCTACTTCATGGTAGACCAAATTGTATGTATTTTCACGAAAATTCTGTGCAAAACCTGCAAGCCAGATACTGTAAATAGCTGTACCAACCTCAGAAAGTTCAGCTATCTGGATAGAGGATGTCATCAAATTTGGACATTAAATGACACTAATTAAGCCCAAGTCACACTAGCCCTGAAGATTGCCCAAGACCTGGATTTGCTTTTGATCCTTGACACTTTTCATGACTTCAGCCCTATTCTTGTTTTGCAGTCACGCATTACAACAGGTCTTCAAATATATCAAGACAGATCTTTAGTAATTGTACAACTGCCACAAGGCTAATATACAACCATTGTAGGATCATCTTATGAAAAGAAAGGACTGCTAAAGATTGATAAAGATCACCAAAGATGATGTGTGACCATTGTACGATCATCATGCAACTAACTCGTGAACTACTGATGACAGATTGCCAACTGATCGGTAAATATTCAAATTTATTTTGGTCTTCAGTAGTTTTCAAGGCCGGATTACCCATTAGGCTGACTAGGCTAAAGGCTAGGCCCCACATATGATGGGGGCCACATCTTAAAAAAAAAAAAGAAGAGTTATTAAAACAATAAAGTATACTAAAGCGAGAAGAGAGTGTCAAGAAGCAATCTGGGGGCCCATGTCTTATTATCATAATGACAATCATTCTGTATAAAATAGCTACAGCGTCAACATGGCTCAAGCACAACTGGTTAAATGAATCAATAGTTCTAAATATGACTGTTTAATGAAATTCAATGTCATTACATTTAATAGCAGTCTTGTCAACCATTCGTCGTACAAAGATCAGCCAACATTCACAGAAAATAGTTTGTCACCCTTTGTCCTTACACTGACATTTTTTTCAGTGTAGGACTGAATATCATTAGGTTGGAACATTATATATAGCAGTTTTTTTGAGATAGCTGCTGTATACCTTCTCGTTCTCATTTTGCTTCTGTGCATTGGCCTGTTTAATCCACTCACGTCCGTTGAGCCAATGAAATTAAAACATGACGTACCAAGTCATTAACCATGCACTGGGATGCACACTGTTACACTGAAATTAAATTGACCTGTGTAAATATATCATGTTTAAACTTGGTTAGTGAAATGGCAGTAATAAGACTTCAAGAACACTCAAGCTAGACCAGTTAACATCTCGTATAATTAATCATAATTCCTTTAAAAACTGTTCTCATGCACAAATTGCGCCAACAGTTGAGGGGGGAGGGCATCAAATGCCAGGAGTGCTTCGGGCACAAACAATGCTTAATCCGGTCCCTATTTTTTTTTTTCATTATTTCTGGTCTATTGTCACACCTTCAGCATATTTTGTGTTTGTTTGTTGGGTACCAATCTTGATTCATCTTTACCGTCTGTTGTTCAAAACTTATGAAATTCGGATATGTGATTATAAAATAAATGTTCCATACTCAACCAAAATATCAAGCTATAACCTCCTTATTTGTATTTTTATCTCGGTTGTTTATTCACCAACAATTACCAAAATCTGGCAATGTGTTTTTCATGACATTTTTCTGAAATTTTAAAATAATATGTGCAATATATTTAAACACAATTGAGTCTCAAACATGGGCTACCAGCTGAGGTTAATATTTAAGAACCAGTCTAGGCCTAGACCCTCAGGCCGTGCCGTAGATGAGGGTCTAGTAGATATCAAAGCATTGCGAAATAGGCCGTGGAAGTAGGTCAATCACTACGCACTTTAAATTTATCTAAGCGGCGAACAAGGTACGTTCTTTAAAATTTGTCCGATATGACGTTGCATCATCTTATTAAGGACCGGGACTCATAGCTTTATATTCCTATGGTTAAAATGAACTGATCTATGCTGTCAAATTCCTTGCTCCCCCACTAGGATTCTTGTTCCCCCGAATTCTCCAAGATCCTCTTCTGTGGAAAGGTGTGATCGAGGGTCTTGCGTCTATGTAAGAACATAGAGCTAAAAAAGGGAGGGCACTAATTCAGATCTAATGCTTTTCAAATGATGCCAAATATACCAAATGATAGCCCAAAGGATCTACTTTAAGGCTATGGCTTTGCTGGTCAATATCTTTTAAATTTGTGAACAACTTGAACAGTATATGAGCAAATGATGCTTTATTTTCTGTAGTCTTAACTTAAATCCAGTCACTAATTAGTCAGTCACACTGGCAGTCAGTCATCCAGTCGCTCCAGTCACTCCAGTCACTACAGTCACTACCTACCTACCTATGTATCCTATGTATGATGTATCTATGTTTGATGTATATGTCTATGTATGTATCTATGTATCTATGTTTCTATCCATCTATCTATCTATCTGTCTATCTATCTATCTATCTATCTATCTATCTATCTATCTATCAGGGGATTCCAGCTATATTTTTCTTTGGGCTGGTCTCCCAGTAGTGGCCGAAAGCCTTTGGGAGATCTCCCAACAATAAAGAGAAATTTTAGATTATCATTATGACTTAACAGTATGAATATATTTTCCTTTTTCATCCCCTACTTTCTTTTCTGCCTAGACACAGGCTCCCAGACCGCATGAAAGGGGATTTGGGCATCCGGCCTGCCCGTCTCCCTCGCCAGTTGTGGTTTTGTCATTTACTCCATTAATACTTCATCTACTGCATTGTCCTTTGCAGGGTAGATGTATCTATGATAGTGGCTTCCCTAGATTTGCATAACATCTCTGTACATTCAATATATATGAAGTTAATTGGCTAAAACCGCCAGTGAGGGGGGCAGGTAAACTAGCAGTGTCATATCACAAAAGTTGGTACTTTCGTGGTACAATAGTTGGTACTTTCGTGGTACGAAAGTTGGCCTTTTGGCTACCATCTTATCTTGATGGATTTTCTACTCATGTCCGTGAAAAATTAAAAATTATTGATAAACAAACCATTAAAATTTCAAATTCAATGCATAGCATTTCCGAGCATGAAGTTCAATGATAAACAAAAGGATAGCGATGTTGTTTCTTCCAAAGGTTTGGTTGTTGTTTGTAATTCTTAAATTACTTTTCAAAAGCCTCATTCCCACCTACAAGAACTGCTACTAATTAGCTCTAATTTCTACACAAAAGATTACACAAAACAAGCAAGTCAGGCAAACAACATCAAAGTACATTGCAATCCAAAATTACCAACAAATTCTGTCTTTGAGCTCTGTCACTGCACCATTGTCTCAGAGCAGAAGTGTTGACATTGTACAGGAAATGTTGATCAATTAAAAACGTGACTGCAAAACTTGGTCAAATCTTTCTACAACTGGGTTTAAAAATACTGTATTAATCATTCAAATGTTGTGTTTGTTATAGTTCACATGTTCACTCAGATATTTCTTGTAATTTTGCCATTTTATGATACCTCTTACACCATTTATCAATGACATTATGTCGAAAATGCAACGCTCCAAATTTCTGCTATTTTGAAACTTTTTATGGTCAGCAAGTTTATCACAAATTGAACAATATTACAACTTCTAATGTAAATTTTTAATATTAGCCATTTCAACTCATTTGACAGTCTGAGCCGATTTATTTACAACATTGATGTCATTGTGGATGGAAGTCACGTGAGAAATCAGAATTTGTGACGCTCTGAAATCCGTGATAGTTATCCCATTGAATGCTGTCCTATTGAATTCATTATATTCACGTACGTTACTGCAAAGCAGCCGAATTCGCTCACTTTCCACTCTATTAAATAATAAAAAATTTAATTTAGACCCAATAATGAACTTCATGGAATTTTATAGTAATTGCCAATGACTTTAGCAATGGTGTCACAACAAACGCGTACAGTTATCGCTGGTTCCGGATCTCTTAGTACTCTTTTGCCCTTTTAAAAGTGAGGTTTTGGGACATGATTTTTTACATTTCCGGTTTCAAATGGATAGCTTATGCGTCTATCATGATAGGTCTGGAACAGAGGTCTGGTCAGAGCATACCTTTCATTGAGTGAAAACTTCAATTTCTTAATAATTGAAAGGCCTTCGTAACCAATACCAGCAATTTGAAGGTTTACTGTTTTTGCATCTTAAATCATGTAGATTTACATCTGAGATCGACAGCAGACATCCTACCATCATCTTTTGCATTCAAGATCATCTACGTGTTGCAACAGCCATATTTTTTACCTTGTAGATTGAGCTCAAGGGAGCAATCAGTTATTCATAATATTACCAGAATATCTGAAAATCTTTGTGGTGTAAGGTTCCCCAATAAAGACAAAGTGCATAAAGTCCAGTTTAAAATAGTTTATTTGCCCTGCCCCGCCGTACAGCCTGTCTATTGCTTGCTTCCTAAGCTACTGATGCGGCCTGGGTGGATTCCCGCCAAGACCCCGTGGTCACGTGGTCCGGGTCACCCAGTGCGCATGAAGTCGGTCACTGACCTAGTAAGGTCAGTGACCGGGGTTATCACATTACTCCCTCCTTACTGGGAATATGCCCCCATATTCAGACTAATACATGAAGTAGGCTGCACGACGGCGGTCAGAACGACATCAATATGAGATTCAAAAATACAATTCAAATAATCATAAGCGACAAACATCAACAAGACACACCCCCTGTCATTTCCTTAATGCTGGACACTAGGTAGCTGTCACATCAAGTCCTACGCATGGTTTCTCCACACAACTGGACCATAGACATCATGGTTGACTCCTGGCGCTGCTACAAACACAACATACAACACACACAACACAATTGTTATCACACGTCCATCTTCCAGCCTGGACGAGGGCCAGGACTGTTTTCCGAATCTACAAGGCCCTTTTGCGCGGGAAAACCATCCGCTATTAGTCTTAAGAAAGATCATGATGACACTGTTATAATTAGCCGTTAATCCATAATTTCCATTGCGTCAAAGTTTCTAATCTGCCCATTATAAAAGTCGTGGAATTCCTTGCTTTTGCATTACCTCCTGGCTCCCCGCGTGGTGTGTGGTCCCGCCCTTGCGTGATGTGTTGATGTCCAGCGTCCAAGTCAAGTCCGTATCCAGATGTCAGTTTGTGAGGGGCGTAGTCCATGTCGTCGTCAGGAGATCATCTTGCAAGGCCTTGTGCTCAAGGTCTTGCAGTGGAGGATCCAGCGGCCCTGGCTTCCTCCATCCAGCGGTTTCGGTCCGCTGTCAGTCGCTTGACCTCTTGATACAAGAGTCCTGAGTCGTTGCTGACTTCAGAAAGTATGAGGCAGGGCGCCCCACTCTCTCCAGTGTTTGCCGCCCTTTTCCTGGTCATGTGACTCTAATCACAGGTCATGTGACTCTAATTACCCCCTTGACCAGTTTTGATCCCTTCCCCCCCCCCCCCCTATAAAATTTCTTAATTGGGGACTGCACTTGAAAATAACAAAATTAGTACAAGGGGTGCCTGTTCGAATTTCGAACTCGGCTGACCTTTTTCTCAACTGTAGGAATTTTCCATGATGCAGGTCACTAGAACCAGTGACACAATTTCAGGAAACACAGAAAGTGAGAATGTGAGGAAAGAAATGTGTCATTTAGCAACCCTTGTGTGCCAAATAAAACAAACCATCAGGAACGTTTTATGTTTCATGATGAACAAATAGCGAATGTCTTATCATTTTGCAACAATACTCAGAGAAAATAACCATTTATCCTTGTAACCATAGTCAAGCAATTTTATCATGTTCTGACTTATCCAGGTTACTCAGCTAGGCATATGAAGTGTCCTATGAGATAAAGCATTTTCATAACCACTACAGCCATTAATTCTTGCCAATTAATTTCCCTGATATTTCCAGTGATTATGAGGCATTTTACCCATCATTATTACCTAATTTCGTGTTTGTCCCTGCTTTTAACCAGCAGTGCCCAAACTCAACCTTTGCAGTATTCCTCCCCTTCTTTTCAAAAGGGCTGCACCTGTAGTTATCGTTTGGGTGGCACGTCTAAAAACCCACTCAAATAGGACACGGCCACGTGTTCCGTCCATGAGAGTCAGGTACACGAAATGTCCAGTCACTGAAAAGTGACAGCCGCGACGCGCCTCTTTAAATTGTTGACATTTACCATGTGTTTGAGAGAATCTTAGTAAAAATAAATAAAAATCATAGGCATGGGGAAGACTAAGTAATGTCAAGCTATATATTGTCTAAATGGAACTAAAATTGAAAATTATTGAATAATCATGTCGACACTAGATTCTCAAAAACCATGAAATACCAGAAGTAACCAAAAAACATAGATAGTTACAACCTATAAAATGCTATCCAAATAAAAGAAGATGCTTCTAATTAAATTCAACAACTAAAATTGTCCAAATTGAAAAAATATCGCTGGAATCTACTCGTTCGGCTTTGTTTACATTTTAGCTAATTTTGCATAGGAACGTACTGGAGAGCGTCGCTGATTCGCGACTTCAGAGTCATTTTATAAAAATTGAGATCGGAGTTGTTTCAATTCACACCAAAAGCGTAGTTCTAAAAATACATTTTTGTACATAAGGAACTTGGAATTTTGAAAATCAGACGAAAACTGAAGGAGCTGTTTAATAAAATGTATCACGAAGCGAGGACGCCAATAAACAAACCCGCAATTTTTGAAGGTGAAGTTTAACTATCTATTTTATAGAAAATGTGCCGGATGGAGTAGATAAGATTGAAAAGTACATGTAAATGTGTGAGGCCAGTTGTTTTTTTCATGATTGAGTCTTGTTTGTTTTTTTTTCCCAGAATTGTCATTAGACTGGGAAATCTACGTAGAGCACGGACAATCTACCTGTCAAGTTTCAGAATAATGAATGGAAGTGGGCGAGGATCTTGTTTCTAAACTTTATGAAGCAACGCACAAAAATATAAAGGTACACCTCACTTAAAAACTTTGCCATTGAGTATGAAAAAGTTAACTATGCTGAAGCAGCAGGTAGAAATTCACACAAAACTCCCCAAAAAATAAATTGGCTTCATCACAATAATACATTCTTAATATATCTGGTAATGATGTATTATATGGGCTGAAAACAGGCATCCTCATTTGCGCACAGTAGGCTGCTTCTGGTGCTCCATCCACCTGTTATGCATAAAAGTGTTTACTCTAGGTCTTCAACTTACATCAATTACCCCACATATTTATAAGTGCAAGGAGCTGTGTTTATTATAATTGAAACACAAAAAGCTGCCCACTCTCCCCTGTACTGAATTCATTGAATTAAAATCCCTCCAAACTCATTTCCGCCCCTTAAGTGAAAGGACCACAAAATATTATCTAAGACCATTTGAGATTCTAAAAGAGTGCTAATAGACTTCTGATAGACTTCTAAATGACGACAGGTGATGATTTTCAGTTGTATGTTGTCTTTTCTTGATGAAAGGGCTAGTGTGACTGGGGCTTTACATAAACTTATTAGTTAAGTATCACGTTTCAAGCTGTAATTACATCGTAATCAAGCTAACGTTTAAGACCTCCACTTATGCATATTTGTTAATATCTCTTGAGATTTATTCCAACCCTGACCTCTTGCAATGTAGGACCTAACCCAGCATTTCATAGAAATTCATATAATTTTAGTAGAAATTTTACTTTTTGTTACTATAAAAAAAAGCACCAACAAAAATTACAGAAAATTCAACTATTATTAAAAATACTATTTTGTTTGATTCTATATATCATATATATATATTTTTCTTAATGCAGCAGTAGGCCTGATAATGCTGCTCATCAATTTTCCACCAGCTCCCCTGGTAGAATATGTCAATCATTTAGAATTTTCAACTAGGGACACATATGTTTGAGATACATGCATTCAAGTTTGGATAAATATTGATAAAAATTTAAGGAGTCCATTGGTTGTCAAAACTCAGTTCAGACATAATCCCGGACGTTATATGAGAAAATAGAAAACTGTAATATAGTGTGATTAATGATATTTAGTATTTTTTTAGCTCTACAAAATAATTCCAATACTGCGAGAAAATTTACCTTTAATATGATCAATATGTTTATTAACTTAATCATTAATATAAATAAAAAAGAGCAAAGGTCCCAAGATAGATCCCTGTGGAACTCCATAAGAAATGGAAGAGACTTCTGATTTAGTATCATTTATAGTTCAACATATTTTTTTTTTACAATTTAGATATCTTTGAAACTATTGATGAGCTACTCCCCATATTTTTATAATTTAGTTAATAAAGTTTGATGATTAACACTGTCAAAAGCTTTGTTTAAATCAATAAAAAATGTTTACTATTATCAATTATAGCATTAGTTATTTTATCTACTAAATATGTAAGAGCAAAGTCAGTGCTACATTTAGATCTAAAACCAAATAGAAGTTTATACAAAATTTTATGTTTATCAAAAAAATTATTATACATAATTTTTTTTTATATTTTTGAAAAAGGGAAAATATAGATATAGGTCTATAGTTGTTCACAAACATAGGATATTAATGTAACAGGATGATGTTTATATGATATTAATGTAACAGGACGATGTTTATATCATATCAGTTTTATAGATAGGCGTAACACGAGCCAATTTTAATTGATCAGGAAATATACCTTGAATTAACTGTAAATTGAAAATATGAGTCAAAGGTTTTAGGTAATATTTATAGGTAGTAGATGTGATATCATCCCATCCCATCCACCATAACTTTTATTTTTTTAATTCTTTATAATGGTGTATATTTCATTTATTTATAATGGTTTCTATTTCATTCATGTGTAACTTTTTGAAGGTAGATTGATGTGGGATTATTTGATGTAATGAATGTTGGTGGCTGGATAAGGGCTTTACGTCCTGTATTTCTGCACCGGGCTAATTAGGACAGGCAGGGACCATGGCAATGAGATGATGGATGGAACAGCCATCCAACTTAGGCTCGACCGGGAATCGAACCCAGGACCCAGTGGTTGGAAGCCCAGTGCGCTACCTCTGAGTAAGGCCCCCACCCCTGATGTAATGAATGAGATAGGATCATATTATTGACATATTATTCAACGAATTAATAAATGTTTCTGTATCAGTTGCACTTAACTCTTTGTTTTCATGAATGAAGAATTAAAATTTTTTAGCATTTCATAGTTAATGAGAAAAACTGGAAAATGGTCTGTGATATTAAACAAGATGCTAGTAAACAGCTTAGCATTATTGACTTTTCAATGATTACAATAAATATGGTCAATTAAGGTTGCACAGGTATCACTTACTCTGGTTGGCCTTGTTAATATAGAAATGCCAGAAGCATCCAGCCGAAGGCTATGTTTATATGATATTAATGTAACAGAATGATGTTTATATGATATTAATGTAACAGGACAATGTTTATAAGATATTAATGTAACAGGACGATGTTTATATGATATTAATGTAACAGGACGATGTTTATATGATATTAATGTAACAGGACGATGTTTATATGATATTAATGTAACAGGACGATGTTTATATGATATTAATGTAACAGGACGATGTTTATATGATATTATATATATATATATCGTTTTATTGACAAGCCTGATATCAGGAATTGATACATGTGTCATACAACATTACATAACAAACAAATATACAACATAACAAAAACAGGTCTAGTGTCTACATCTACTATATATACAATCTATAATCTACCAGTATTTCTAAATATTTACTTGATAAAGTCGGTTCCAGTTTTGTTTACATATACATACATGAATATAAAAATGAGAGTTAATACTGTACAGGTCAATACTTCAAGTGGGTAATACTGTAATGATTTCAAAACAAATTTGAATAAAAAGTCAGTTTAAAATGGCAAAAGAAGGTGTCCATGGGTTGGGTCAGTGGGTGGGGTCTTCAGAGCAGCATTGCGCTGACCTCTGAAATGGCGAAAGGGGGTGTCCATGGGCTGGGTCAATGAGTGGAATCTTCAGAGCAACATTGCGCTGACCTCTGAGATTGTCATCATGGGGTGTTTGAATTGAAAGGTTCCCTGTCTAGTGGAAGGGGGGCACCAATACTGAATTAACATTATGAAAAAACTCTATTTAGAAAGTTGCCTAATGCCTTTAGCACTTCTGGATTCTTACATGACAATAGGGCTTGGAATTGTTGAGATTTTTCTAGGTCATGAAAATTAGGTATACTATCTGTTGCTATATTAAGTAATTCTAGCCTTGGTATTTCATTTTTACATGTCAGTAAGCAGTGAGATTCATCTTCTATTTCACCACTGTCACAATATTCACATATTCTCTCATGCAAAGGAATTTTTGGGGATTCATGTCTACCAGTTTCAATTTTAAGATTGTGGGAGCTAACTCTGAATCTTGCTATATTACTGTATGTTTTTTTTGGGCAGATTTAACAGTAGGTATGGCTCAATGCAGTAGCTGGTTTTAAATTTTTTATAGGTCCTAAGTTTAGGTTGGGCGTTTGTGTCATTTATTTCATGAAGAATTCTATCCTTTTCATTGTCATAAAGTACTAGTTTTATCTTATTTGTCAGTACGCTGGGTTCTAGAGCTTGCCAATTAATTATGTTTGCTTCAGAGATGATATGCTTTACTTTAGTGTACCAGTTTCTCTGACCATTTGTGTGTAGTTTTTCTTGTATTTTCAAGCACTTATTTAATATTTCACTATTAGGCATTGTCTGAAGTCTTGCCCAGTAGTTTACTGTAGCAAGTTTTTGTCTGATGTGAAGTGTAAATCGTCCTGTTTCTGCATACACAGCTAAGGAAGGGGTTTGTTTTCGTACATTTAATACATTCTTCAGGTAACCTAATTGCACTTTCTCTATTTCAGAAATAGGGGAATTTTGTGACCATAGTACACTATTATATTCTAGAATGGGAAGTATATAACTGTCAAACATTTTTATGGCAAGCAAAGGGGGTATATGACCCAATGCTGGTTTAAGTTTACTTCGTAGAGCAAAGAGAGCCTTTTGGGCTTGGGTTATTAA
Source organism: Alitta virens (assembly GCA_932294295.1). Taxonomy (NCBI): domain Eukaryota; kingdom Metazoa; phylum Annelida; class Polychaeta; order Phyllodocida; family Nereididae; genus Alitta; species Alitta virens. Next base: position 25,137,500 of record OW028580.1, on the reverse strand, counting down.
GTGACTTGTCACCTTGTGATGTATTTCTGGTTATTTGTGATGATGTGGCCTAGGTATTTATATGTGTCTACATTTTCTATACTCTGAGTGTTATATATGAAATTAATAGTGCTTTTCGTACCAATTTTCATCACTTTAGTTTTTAATATATTCACTATAAGATGCCATTTAGCACAGAATTTGTGCAGTGAATCGATACTGTTTTGTAGGCCTGCAGCTGAGTTAGATATGAGAACTATGTCATCTGCATAGAGGAGGTGAGTGAAATGTGTGCCGTCTATTTCTATTCCATTGTTTATACTTAGATGGTTTGGTAGGTCAGACATAAATTCATTAAATAGCTTTGGGCTTAAAATACCACCTTGCAGTACCCCAAATATACTTTCAATGGGAGGACTAATTTCTCCCAGCTGGTGGACTTTAGCTTGGGTTTTGTCAAACATACTCATGATGATTTTCAGCATTTTCTGGCTCATTTTTTGTTTGTGGAGTTTGTAATATAGCGCATTTCTGTTTATATAGTCAAAGGCTTTTGTGAAGTCTACGAAACATAGATATACAGGCATTTTTTTAAATTGTTCGTGTCTGATGATTGTGTCTAACACAAATACACAGTCAGTTGTTCCTCGAGAGGGAGTAAAACCGAATTGAAAAGGATCATCTAAGGACATGGCATCATTTTTAAAATATAGCCTGGCATTAAGGATGGAGTCAAATATTTTTGCCATGGCAACTGTAATAGTAATTTTCCTATAATTGTCAGGATTTGAGTGATCTCCCTTTTTGTGCAGTGCATTAATTAGTCCCTCTGCCCACTGAGATGGATAATCACCTTTATCAAATATGAAATTGAAGATCTCACAAAATGGAACAATAAGTTCATTTTCAACACATTTATAGAATTCACCAGTAATGCCATCAATACCTGCTGCTTTATTATTCTTCAACTTTTTAAGATGTAGAGCTACCTCAGATTCTGTGATGTAGCTGTCACAAATATTTGCAGGGAGAGTGTCAATTATGTTGTTATCTGGGATGGTTTTAATTTTATGTATGTATTCATCAATTTCTGCCATGTGTTCTTGATCAAAATATGTGCATACTGGGGGATTAATCTGATTTTTAAAATAGCTATAGAATGTGTCTATATCTGGCAGATTCTGTGTTGTTTTATCATTATTACTATTCGTGAGTTTATTCCATAATTTCCAACACTCTGTTTGATTGGTGGAGTGCAGTTGGTGTAATTTATCTCTATTTGACTGTAGGTGTAGTCTTTTCTTTCGCTGAATGATTCTTTTATAATTTTTATGCAGTAATTTGTAATGTTGGTTACAAGTAGTGATATTAATGTCATGTTTTACAGCATATTCATTGGCTGTTTTCCTAGCTTTTTTGCACTCTTCATCATACCATGAATTAGTTGGAAACTTGTTTGTCACAGATTTGAAATATTTCTTTTTAAATATTGGGTCTATACCAGTTTTTATGTACTCATAAGTGGCATGTATTACAGCATCTGAACTAGTGTTCTCAGACAGTTGATTAGTTAAATGGAAAAGTTTTTCTTGGGCATATTCACTGTTGAGAGCATCCTTGTAGTCTGTTACTCTAAACTTGTCAAAAGCATACCTATAGCGTTTATTATGATTAGAGTTTTTACTTTGCTTGCTGTTGGTATTAATACTACCAAGCATTGAATCTGTCGCGATTGAGAAAGTCAAAGGTGTGTGATCAGATTCCACCAATTTTGCACAAATTTTAAATTCATTTAATAGTTCTGTTAGTCTCTCTGTAGTAAGTAGGTAGTCCACCATACTTTTACCAAGGGGAGCATGACATGTGAAGTCATCTGTGTTATTGGGATTATAAAACCCATTCATAATTCTCATGTTACTATTTTGACATAGTTGAATGAGGTCCTTACCGAAACTATTATGAGCCTTATCCCTTGTCTGTCTTACTTTAGATAGCCAGATGGAGTTAAGTGAATATCCTAAATCTGAGTTTGTATTGTTTAACATTATTGAGTCATTGGTATCTTTACCATGTACATTTGGGGCTACATCATTTAGACCACCTGTGCGACTATTGAAGTCGCCACAAAGAGCAACGAGTGGGGTGCATTGGAGGAACTTTCCAATATCATCTTGTAGGGCTTGGAAAATGTCATTACTGTTACTACTGTTACTATTCAGATAAACTTTTGAGCCAGCCGGTGGAATATATGTACCTCCAATAATTATAGCAGGGAGTGGATGTTTTTGTTTAATATGTAGCCAAATAACATTTTCATTGAACTTTTCTATTTTGATTAGATGTTTTATGCTATTTTTAATTAGGACAGCTATGCCACCTGCTGGTCTCCTTGCTCGAGGATGTTTATATTTACGTTGACAGTGGAAGTATTGATAATTAGGGAGAGGGGGATTATAAGTATCAAGTTTCATTGTCTCAAAGAGAAATATCACTTCGTAACCAGAGAGAAATTTACTTACACTATCTAATTCAAATTTACTGCCTATCCCTTGGATATTCCAGAAAAGTATGTTTATATTACCATGAGACATTTCACATAACTGTTTATTTACATGAGGTGTCTTTAGTTTATTAGGTAGATAGCTTATATTTAGTATGTCCTTTCTCCTTATATTATTGCTACTACTGAGGCTTTTCTGACTTGATATGGTTGAGTGAGCCAAGACATTTTTAGTTGAGTCTACAAAATCCTTAGCAATGGCATTATTAATTAAGTCTAAAACATCATTATCAATGGCATTTTTAGTTAAGTCTACAAAATCGTTTTCAATGGCATTATTAGTTAAGTCTACACAATTTTTATCAATGGCATTTTTAGTTAAGTCTACAAAATCATTATCAATGGCATTATAAGTTAAGTCTACAGAATCATTATCAGTTAATTCTATGTTTATATTTACCATATGTCGTCCATACTTATTGTTTGTGTTAGAAATTCCCATTTGTGCCCCCCCCCCACCAGGAACAGGGGTGTTGAAGCAGATGTCTTTACATGACTGGGTGGCTGGAACCAACTCATCGAAACCTTTGTATGGAGTCAAGATAGGTTTCTTAACGATTGAGGCGATACGTCGGCCAAGCATCATCTTTGAGGCATATGACAGATGGATATTATCTTGAAGTTTCGAGTTGTTGTTGTCAAGGTAACTTATCATGCGCTCATTTAAGGCCAGATGTTGCATAAGTGCGTTTACCCTTTGAATGGACTGGCGTCTCTGCAGGTTGCCGACGATAGTGTGTCCGACCAGGATTATCCGGGACCAAGGGTAAACTCGTTGTAGTTCTCTTTCATATTGTGAGTTAATCTGGTTGGGGGACATTGCATTTGCCGCTTCAATATCGCCCGATTATTATATGATATTAATGTAACAGGACGATTATTATATGATATTAATGTAACAGGACAATGTTTATATGATATTAATGTAACAGGTCGATGTTTATATGATATTAATGTAACAGGACAATTATTATATGATATTAATGTAACAGGATGATGTTTATATGATATTAATGTAACATGTCGATGTTTATATGATATTAATGTAACAGGACGATTATTCTATGATATTAATGTAACAGGACGATGTTTATATGATATTAATGTAACAGGACGATGTTTATATGATATTAATGTAACAGGACAATGTTTATATGATATTAATGTAACAGGACGATTATTATATGATATTAATGTAACAGGACAATGTTTATATGATATTAATGTAACAGGTCGATGTTTATATGATATTAATGTAACAGGACGATTATTATATGATATTAATGTAACAGGACAATGTTTATATGATATTAATGTAACAGGACGATTATTATATGATATTAATGTAACAGGACAATGTTTATATGATATTAATGTAACAGGACGATTATTATATGATATGAATGTAACAGGACGATTATTATATGATATTAATGTAACAGGACAATGTTTATATGATATTAATGTAACAGGTCGATGTTTATATGATATTAATGTAACAGGACGATTATTATATGATATTAATGTAACAGGACAATGTTTATATGATATTAATGTAACAGGTCGATGTTTATATGATATTAATGTAACAGGACGATTATTATATGATATTAATGTAACAGGACAATGTTTATATGATATTAATGTAACAGGTCGATGTTTATATGATATTAATGTAACAGGACGATTATTATATGATATTAATGTAACAGGACAATGTTTATATGATATTAATGTAACAGGACGATTATTATATGATATTAATGTAACAGGACGATTATTATATGATATTAATGTAACAGGACAATGTTTATATGATATTAATGTAACAGGACAATGTTTATATGATATTAATGTAACAGGACGATTATTATATGATATTAATGTAACAGGACGATTATTATATAATATTAATGTAACAGGACAATGTTTATATGATATTAATGTAACAGGACGATTATTCTATGATATTAATGTAACAGGACGATGTTTATATGATATTAATGTAACAGGACGATTATTATATGATATTAATGTAACAGGACGATTATTATATGATATTAATGTAACAGGACAATGTTTATATGATATTAATGTAACAGGACAATGTTTATATGATATTAATGTAACAGGACGATTATTCTATGATATTAATGTAACAGGACGATGTTTATATGATATTAATGTAACAGGACGATGTTTATATGATATTAATGTAACAGGACGATTATTATATGATATTAATGTAACAGGACGATTATTATATGATATTAATGTAACAGGACAATGTTTATATGATATTAATGTAACAGGACAATTATTACATGATATTAATGTAACAGGACGATGTTTATATGATATTAATGTAACAGGTCGATGTTTATATGATATTAATGTAACAGGATGATGTTTATATGATATTAATGTAACAGGACGATTATTATATGATATTAATGTAACAGGACAATGTTTATATGATATTAATGTAACAGGACGATTATTATATGATATTAATGTAACAGGACGATTATTATATGATATTAATGTAACAGGACGATGTTTATATGATATTAATGTAACAGGATGATGTTTATATGATATTAATGTAACAGGACAATTATTATATGATATTAATGTAACAGGACAATGTTTATATGATATTAATGTAACAGGACGATTATTATATGATATTAATGTAACAGGACGATGTTTATATGATATTAATGTAACAGGACAATGTTTATATGATATTAATGTAACAGGACGATTATTATATGATATTAATGTAACAGGATGATGTTTATATGATATTAATGTAACAGGTCGATGTTTATATGATATTAATGTAACAGGACGATTATTATATGATATTAATGTAACAGGACGATGACTTGAGTTAAGGTTCTCTTAGTTTATTTGAAATCTTAATTGTCAACTCTGCAAACCAATAGCATTATACTAAAATAACTAAACACATCAATGACCAAATAATTCTAAGAGCTGTATTAACTCTCCAAATTCATATAATACAAACATAATACATAATTTGATTACCTTTGTAAGGAGTTGATTATATACAATGTGACTGCTAGCTTCCAGTTGCCATTACTATCACTTTGGATAATCCTAAACAAGTATAACAGCATTGCAATTAATATGATAATGCAATGTGCATGAGAGGCCGCAGGAGGTGTGATTTACTAAAATTATACTTTGATGCCATTTTCATACATGTGGGTAATATCACGTAGATCTACTTAATTGGGTAACAAAATGCTGAAAAATAAAGTTGCTTATTTTCAGTTTTTTGTTATAATACTCTGTTGAGTTTGCTAAAATAAAATCAAGAGCTGTAGCCCACATCTGAATCAATCTGAATCCCTGTTGGAAAGACTTTGTTATTCTGGAGGCTTTGATTGCTAATTAGTTAAAGGGGAGGATTGGTCTAGTAAATGAAAGCAGTGGGAATGATAGCATTAACTACAGAAATGTAGCAACAGCAGGTGCAAACTTGAAAAATTTAGTTTTGCTAATAATATAAAAATGTAGTAGCAACAGGATTTTAATGAAAAATTGAATTGCGACGTTTGTGTGAAAAATTGACATAAGATATGTACACAATTGCAACTGACACGAATTCTGAGCAATTCAGGCATTACTATTGATAGGCTATTAATTGCATACAGCTGCAGCTTAAAGCTGGATTGTCTAACGGTTTTTGTATCACTAATAAAGCTATCCAAATGAAAGAAAATGCCTCTAACTGTCGAATTCAAAAATTATGTGCAGACATTGTTTATGTCTGGGCGATTATTTTTTGTTACAATGTGTATTGTTTGTACTTTTTGGTTACATTGTAGACTATTGTCACAGTTACAAAATCTGTCAATCATCAACATTTTAGCCAATCAAATTAAATTAAATTTTGCAAGGCCCTTCCCACTCAACACATTGGCCAATGAGCTTCAATAGGCGGACAATTTGTCAGATTTTACGCCTGCCATCAGACAATAAATTTTTTCTGACTTCCACTTTTGAGATGGCCCCTACTATGGTAAGGCATGATGCTGTGACGTAACGTTCTTGTTCGTCGTTTGTGAGCCAGCTTGCCATGGGACCATCTCAATACACAGGGAAAAAAAGAAAAACATTAAAAAGTAAATAAAACTATTTTAGTAATTGTTGAGTTGAATAATCCAAAATCGCGATCGTTCCGCTTGAGCGAACAGGTTTTTTTTCAGGGCAAGTACGTGCATATGCCTCGCTGTGGCCCAGCGTCAAGGCATTGTGACGTCATTAATACAAGTTTGGCCTATTTTCATCAGTGCGCATCATGACCTACCTCATTATGACCGCGCATTGATTTCTAACGTTCATTTGGTTGGCTAGTTTCGTGGAAGATCACGGTAATGACATTGCTCACATTGAACATTCAAACCTTAGTTCTACTGCTTGTCTAATCTTGAATCACATAGAAATGATCATTAACAGTGTTTTTAACGTGAGTTTCATCAAATTTGTTGGGTAGATCTTAAGTTAACAACGATCTTTGTGTAAGTAGGTCATTAAGTTTTTGACTTATAAAGTAAATTTATGTTACAAATGATTACTTATTCAACAATACAAGGTTGGTTCTTTGCTATGAGTTGATCAGGACGAAAGCAATGAAAAAACATATATAATGATACCTATTCACAATGTACAAGAATTTAACTTACCAGTTTTTGACTGTTAATATACATGGACATGTAGGAACTTCAGCTCAAGGTCTGCATAATGAAAGCGAACGGATATCCCATTTCCTGACTATTTAATTCTAGGTTTTACAAACAACATGACACTATTCATTTTTGGTGTTATTAACTGACATACACATACATGATACAAATGACACTATTCATTTTTTGTCTTATTAACTGACATACACATACATGATACAAATGACATTATTCATTTTTGGTGTTATTAACTGACATACACATACATGATACAATTGACACTATTCATTTTTGGTGTTATTAACTGAAATACACATACATGATACAAATGACACTATTCATTTTTGATGTCATTAACTGACATACACATACATGATCCAAATAACACTATTCATTTTTGGTGTTATTAACTGACATACACATACATGATACAAATGACACTTCATTTTTGGTGTTATTAACTGACATACACATACATGATACAAATGACACTATTCATTTTTTGTGTTATTAACTGACATACACATACATGATACAAATGACACTATTAATTTTTGGTGTTATTAACTGACATACACAATACAAATGACACTATTCATTTTTGTGTTATTAACTGAAATACACATACATGATACAATAAGCCATAAACAACAGACTCAGCTGATTAAGTTGGAATATTTTCTTGTCATATTCACAAATTTACAAGTAGAGATACAAATCATTATTAAAATCCTACCACATTAACACTTATAAACAATTTAACAGGTTCATCTGCCTAACGTAAAACTATCAGAGGTTTCTGTTGATGTATTTCACTTCCATTTGAAGGGTACAGATCATTGATAGCCACACTCAAGCACAGGGTACTTGATAAGAAAATACAGCCAAGATATGGTAGTTTTTGAAAGCAGATTTATACTGACATAAGCATTTAAACATTGTGAATCGGACTTCATTTTGCTGTAATTCAGATTTCATGGATTAAATGTAATAAATATGGTGAACCTGTATTACCCATTTGGCATTGGGGTCCTTTTTGTGGGAAAATAAGCATGATAAGGGCAAAATTTAGGGTTCTCTAAAATAGGCTATGTGTCTTCGATATTTTTTTCCTTCTTTTTTTTTGCATCAGCTGTTTATCAAAGGCTGAATTGATTTCTGTAGTGATAATTTTCTAGCTGCAAAATTGTGATATTTAAACAATATGAAATATTGCCCTAGGGTATACTTTACTTTTTTCAAGAAAAAAAAAGAGCCCCTCTGTAAAATAAGATAAGATAAAATTTTATTTATAGTCGGTGGTGATACAAATAACAATAAAACATAAGCTTTTCGCCGACAGAAAATTGTGACAAAAAACAAATGAATAAATGAGTTGGTAACATTGCGTAAAAAAAAAAATTTACAGGCTGTTTCTTTTACATAAAATGCAGTTGCCACATTGACATGTACTAAGATCATTGCGTCTTCTAAACAAATTTTTGAATTGCATAAAAAGCATTCCACACCAGAGGACCTTGATGAGCAATTTAACGCATGCCAAATTGGACTGTATTGTATACTGGTTTGATTAATTTGAAGTTATCCCTCATATCATATGGAGTGAATTCAGCTAGATTAATTTTACGTGTAACATATAACATTCTTTTACCTGTCTTTAACAGTAAGTCATCATGTAAAAGAAACTTACTACACTGTCAGCTAGTAAATTTCACTATGTTTACATTACTGGCTTTATGCTTGCTGAACGCTTGGATGATGAAATCCAATTCAAAATATAGCCATACATTCTGTTGGAAATTATCCATTTCCCACCACTACCATGTTTTGACTATTTTTCTCATTGAGCTACCTGTGTTGACTGTCAGTGGTTTGTACCCTTCATATCTATCTGTCTATCTGTCTATCTGTCTATCTATCTATCTATCTATCTATCTATCTATCTATCTATCTATCTATCTATCTATCTATTGATGCTATGGTAACATAACCCTAAAATGTGTCCTCAAGGTGCTACGTAAAGTTGTGACGTTTTCATAATGTTTATAAATTTAGCTTCAATATAAATCTGTAATGCCAGACAAAAATGTTTTACCAATGTTTAGTGGATGATTTTATCATAACCTTTTTGTAACATGTAAAAGATAAACATAATAATGACTTAAGTAAGTCATCAAATATTGGAATTTTCAAAATCTGCTTCAATTATGTTAAAGATTGATGCAATGGTAACATAACCCAGAAATGTGTTCTCAACTTGATGATTTCGTGTTGAGTCAAGAGCTTTTTGAAATACCGGCTTGCAACTGGGCATCTAATTGTATTCCCTGACAATAGTTTTTTTCCATATTCCTCAGGTATGACCCAATTCTCCTTAATTAAGAATAGTGGAATATATAAAGAAATTGCTTTTGTGCAGTCTTACAAACTATCTGCCCCCCCCCCCCCCTCAGTAGCAGCCTAAATTACTATATGTTTTCTATGAAATGAATGACTGGAACCTTTTTCAGTCATGCTTTTGGCTCCAACCCCCCTCCCCCCCCCGTAGATGCCCCCCCCCATAGAGGCGTGGGCTGGATCTGCCAGTGTATTTATCTGTCTATCTATCTATCTATCTATCTATCTATCTATGTATGTATCTATCTATCTATCTATCTGTCTATCTATCTATCTATCTATCTATCTACCTATCTATCTATCTATCTATCTAACTAAATATTGGCCATTTTTAAATAGGCCAATTCACTATACAATGATATACGAACAGTTAACTATCCCTAACTGATCTTTTGTTTTTAATTTTAATCTGTTTGGCTTTAATTTGTATAATTTAAGATATAGTAACACATTTTGTAATCACAATGATATGAGCAAGTGATAATTATAGTCCTCCTGAAAACTGTGCAAATATAGGGGAGAGTGGGGCACCTTCAGCCATGGGGCACGTTGATCCTTTGGCCATGTGAGCCAGTTGGTTTGTCATTAACCTTGTAAATGGCAATGATTTTGTCCCCTTAGTGAAAAAGAATTAGGTCACTAATTATTTTTTGAGTTTCCTATCAGGGCAGTGTGTCAAATCAGGATTGAAACTTTTCACTACCTCAGAGTAGGGAAACCAGGCAAGTTTGTTCTTTTTCTAATATCTTCATTACTTATAGAATCCAATGACTAATTTCTAAGTGTGAACTAGGCAATATATGCCACAGATTGACCTCATTGGAAATGAGTTGAGATTTACCTTCATCGCACAACATCTGTTTTTGAATTTGCATGTGGGGTGAGCCAGCTCACGCATGGCACATTGAGCCTGGCCATGAAGCAACAATAACTGGTTTAAAGCATACTATTATGGTTTATAAACCTTTAATTACATTCTAAGCCTTAATTTAACATGCCACATAGGGTATTGTATAAATATGTAATTTTCCTTAAATTATTACATTGAAATTATGACAATCATTAGGTATTCATTAGCCAGCTGTTTCCACATACATGTAAATAAGGTTAATTAAATGTCAATTTTGTCTTTTTTTTTTGCAGGATTGCTCTTCAAGATCAATTGCCATGCTTTCAAATCAAACATCTTACTCTGATATGAACACTGCCCACCTTGAAAATTTTTCTCTGGCAAGGTTAATATTCAAGATTTTTTGATTAATTATCATAATTGCAAACTGAAGATGAGCAATGCACACAGTACAGTGCCTTGTTTCACAAATAAAACATTATAAAGTGCATACAAAAGCATTGTAAGATAGATTAAGTTCATGTATTGGTTTTTTCAGGAACAGAAGTCTTACACTATTGCACCTGCATGCTTAAAACATAATCATAATATGTCTAAAATTGTGTAGTTGTGCCTTTTGGGGGTTTTATGATTGATATTTTCCAAAAACCTTCATATCTCAACTGATATTAGATATAAATTAAGCAACAAATTCTGCTCTAAGTATAACATTTTACAAAAGACCTCTTAACTTTTTAATAGAGATGGGGGGCACAATAGAAAATGTACTGCAATATTATTTTGCAGTGCACCGTAGCATAGACACTAATTAGTCAAGGGGAAGCCATATCTCATCACTACATCTGCCTCTGGTAGCTGGTCATATAAGCTGACTGAGCTTCAGATCCAGATCCAGTAGCATTGAGACATTGACCTGTAGACACATTACAAGTGAAATTTGTTTGAGCCAGCCACTGCTTTTCCCTTTCTCAGGCAGCTGGGTGGTCTAGTGGTAAGACACTAATCTGCTTGGGTTCAATCCCGGGCTCGGGCACCCTTCATGTGCAACATCCCAGCTGGATGTCGTTAGGATGAGACGTTAAATTGGCGGTTCCTTGTACTCGGCGTCTATGCTGAGGCAAGTAAAAGACCCCACCTATGGGGTAAATGTGTAATATAGGTGGACTCCTCACCTCATCAATCAACCCTCGATAGTGGCAAGAACTTGCCTTAGAGGGCTGCACTCTCATCTATCTATCTATACATCTATCTATCAATCTATCTATCTTTCCATCTGTCCATCTATCCACCTATCTCTCTATCCATCTATCTATCTAGTTTCACGAGTTTTGAAATTTTTTTGAAAGTGCAGCTACCGTTATCCATGGTTAATTCTGGTACATGTGATAGTACATGGTATGTGTGAATTGCAGAGGTGGTTCATTAAACGTTTGTGTAAACAAAGAATTCAACATACAGCATCCTGATATTGGGAGATGCATTTACATAATATTTATTGTTCAAATAATTTATTTGACTTTTTACCCGTATTCGACAAAGCATTGTCAACAAAATATTATGTGTCATCCTTCAATTGACCAGCTGTCAGAGACATATAATGATGAGATAATAATGCTTGGAGTCCACACCATATTACACATTTACTCAGGGGTGAGGTCTTTTGCTTGCCACAGCATAAACATCAAGTACAAGGCACCTCTAATTTAATGTCTCATCTGATTGACATCCAGCTGGGATGTAGCTCATGATGAGTGCCCTTTAACTATTAGGCCACCATGCAAGAAGTACGTATTACATTGTACCTTGCTGGATGAATACACATAAAAACAAATAACAAAATGAAAGAAAGTCTGCTTTCCAACTTAAGTTTGGGGTTCAGATTTGCATTGTGAGATAAAGGCCTATACTTCCATATGAATGCAAAACAGTCACAAACTGCAAATTTTATCGACTCAGATTATTTAAAGACAAATGTGGGTATTCAGTTCTACCACTGAGAATGCCATGAAATTGTGTACAAAGTTAAAGCAAGTGTTCTTGTTAAAAATAATGAAAGAAAAATGGGGGGTCACCATAGTTTTATAAAATTTGTCTGACAAATACCAAATGCATGTTAATTCAATGAGAAAATTGAAAATAATATGTTTCCAAGCATAAGAATGGGTTTAAATGCATTTTCACCACTGATTTTTTACCACTATTGTGTGAATACCAAGTTAAGTTATCCCAACATCTTTTAAGAAAAAAAAAAGTATAGGTCACCATCCATAAAATGAAGTTGTATGACATTGAATGTTTGTCCCACCCCCTTCTAAAAAGTCCCAAACACATAAGAAGCATACATTTTGGTGAAATACATGGGGAAGGGGCATGATAATATCATAAGTGGAGCCCTAGAGATAAAGTGGTGATGCTTTTACACTGATTTACCAATTTTGTTATTCGTTTTTTTAAAGTCCCAACAGTTTAAGAGAATAACATTTTCTGAATCAACAGTTTCACTGCATCTGGGCCCCTGGTGGTAAAAACAAGTTGATTTGATGTTAGTTCTTGCATATAAATGATATATGGGACATTTTTACTGTTTAACACTTATTTTCATAAATAAAACATAAAAGTAGACTATATGTGCTAGTTCTGGAACTTAACCCCCAAAATAACAGAAAACAGCAGAGGCGACTGGAGCACCATCTGTGGACAAAATGGCACATTTCGTAATTCTCACAAGAGGGCACTGATGCTACCCGCAATTGTCTTTAAATGTCAACATGGTATGGAAAAAGCGTAAATTTTTCTGATCTGAAAAGGTAGTAGAATATTCTTATTTTGTAAAAAATGTGAGGTCAGTGGTTCATTATACCTTATTTGTAAGATTTAAGTATCAAATAGTAAACACTCATAGTTAGACTTCTATTAACCTGAGATAAATTCCTGTCATTGAAATGTCAAAATTCGTATCACTTGTATGTCAGCAGAATTTATATTGCTTAATTAGCTCTAACAACCTAATATTGGAAATCTCTATTACTATACTATACACGTATATAGATAATTATATGGTGCATCTTAGCATTGACTGGTTTACTGTCATGTCTTGCAGGTAGCGCCCCCAGGTGCTCTGTAAGCGTTGTCATGTTTATCCTGTGGTTTTCACCAGAATAATAGAACTAAATGATTGAATAATCTCCAAAAATATCTTTTCTGCATAATAAAAAAATAACTGAGAGGCAATTTATTATTCTCATAGTTTGTATCAATCCTTTGTTTGTTTTATTTGGGTAATCAAAGTGTTCTCACCAACATATGAGAGATTGGTCCTCACACCAAAGTGAGGCTGGGCAGCAAGGCAGCCATTTTGTCTGTGGAGGAGCTGCACTTTACAAGAAGGTGAGTTTCTTCCTGTCATCAATTGATCAAATGCATTCAGGTCCTTTATATTCAAGTATTTATGATGTCTGGTTCAGTTGAATCATGGTTTTGGTGGCTTGTGAACTAGTTTGTCAGGAATGCGTGAGCTATCACAAATTCTTTTTCACAATGCATTATGGAGGGAAACTTCTCAATTGCCACAAGGTTTGAGTTAGTGTGCCTACTTCATTGAGGACCAAATTCCGTGAAAACCTGCAACCCTAGTCCCCAAGTGCTTAAATTTAAGTTTTTACTTTCATTTTAACATCACAATATGATTAATTTTTTTATGCTCAGTGGGCGCCAATTGTTTTTTTTATGTTTATTGGGGTTGAGCACAGGCGCCATCCAGCAGATGTTGTCAAGACATAATAAGAAGGTACCGCTCTCATGCACTGAGCAGGTTGACATGGCCTCATTCAAATTTCTGGTGCTCTTACTAATGTTAATTTAAATGTCTCATTCTTTGGTATTATCAAGTAAACAATATTTCCTACTGATCTGAGTTGACACAATTTTTGTCTGTTAAAGATTTTTTTTTTAACGTGAATACGATCGCAAGTCATGCGGACAGAATGTAGGTCATTCAGCCCCAGCAGCAGAGGGGCCAACGGGGTTTCACGGAGTAAAACCCTGAGGCCCCGTTTGCTGTAAACAGTTGTGAACCTGATTTAGAGCAGGACGGACGAACATTTCATCTAAAGTAATTACTGCCATTGCAGAATTAGCACTTTGATTTCATTTTATTATGGAAGCAAGGTTTGGAAAAAAATTAATTTTAGTGGGTACCGTGGTATTGCGAACAAGATGCCAGACAAGCACGTGCAAGGTTGTGGGTTCAAACCCAGCTACCTCATGGAGGGACTGAGCAAAAATACTCATTTAACCACTGTTAAACTTGTTCAGGCAGAAAAAACTTAATGAACATAACATGGACTGAGGTTTTGATTCACAAATTAGCAGTTGTTGGTGGAAAAGTTATATAGTGAGTTTGAATGAATCTAAATCCCACATGGGAAATACAAAAGCAAAATAGAAGCATACATAAAGCACCAAAAAATAAAGAGGAGAATAGATTCACAATAAATAGAATTAACTTGACATATGTAGTGGTTTCCTAGTTTAATTTATACACTACTTGCTAGCTACTAAAATATCTTCACAAGAGATGAAATTGCCTTCTCAACAAGCTGTGCATAAACAAGAGAGAGTTCTCAAATGTTGATCCTCAGTATCAGGGGCAGAAATTGTATTTGTCCGTTTGTCAGGATGAGCACCAAATCTTAAATACTCGTACTCAAGATGAGCAACACAGATGTTAACCATTGTTAAAAGTGAATTGAGCAGAATTTGGCATATATTGTATGGCAATGATATGAATATTTATTGGAGAATTTTATTTTGTTTGATATTTTTCGAGGAAATAATTTTAATGGAATAGGATACAATGTTTCTCATTAACTGGTGATTGAGAGTCAACGGGTACCCAAAAGGAATTTAAATACTTGAAGTTAGAAATTGTTTCTTCGTGCAGAGTAAACACAAAATGAGAAATATGTGTAGGAGTTATTTACCTTGTAAGTGATATCCTTAAAACTGGTTTATTAGGGTGGTGAAATATACTTTACTGCAATGTAGTTTGAGAAAATATTCATTTTAACAATTTTCATACTGGCAACCTATAAGAGAGAGTATGAGAGAGTGTCCTCACACTGTGTAAGCACACATGCCAGAAGTTTAGTTATTTACACTTAGGTAGTGTAGAATAAAATGAACTATAAGTATGAATGTTACAGACACACTGCAAGTTTATGACAGGTTCTGGTGTTGTTCTGTTTTAGGCCTATTGACACACATTTTATGAAGGTTTATGACACCTAGATTATAACTGTTACAAATTTGTATAGACCAGGAAATCAGTTGGCTCATTATTTAGAGCAGTTGACATGTGATTTTGCCAGCAATTAAATATAGGACTATATTGATGATATATAATTATTGATTGAGGAAATGTGTGGACAAAAGAGGCATTGTATTTTGTGAGTGAAATATATTTATCTTTGCATATATTTGAATTTATATATTTAGTCTCATATAGGTAAATTTATAATGTGGATAATTCTAAATGGTGTTCATGGTTTATTTAATTGTAGATTCACCTCTTACACTTACTCTTACTCTTACTATAACTCTTAGTGAGTGAATAAACATGCCGAACATCAAATAGATTTGGTCATCATTTCTACACCATTCCCACACAATGAATTCAGGGTCTGTCAAGAAGTTAAGGAAATTGAATGAAAAGGTTTAAGAAATTCAAGTAGAAGTTGCATTCTCCCACACAGTGTGAACACGTGAGACAAGTAGGTAGGAATTAATACATAGAAACACAATACACAAACATTCAAGATGAACACTTGGAGTGATTCTTAACTGGGAAAGGCGAACATAAGTGATATCCTTCTAACTAGTTTATTAGGACATACAAATACACTTTGCCTTCATGTAGTTCGAGAAAATAGACATTTAGACTTTGCAGTCTGAAATAGAATAGAATATATGACAGAAAATTGATTTTTATGAAGTAAAAGACAGTGTCCTCACAATGTGTGAGGACAAGTACGAGAGGTTATTTTAGTTATTTGAACTTTGGTTGTCTGAAATGAAATAAATTAAGCAAATGTATCTCATGAAAATGGCAAAGATAGATGATTTTGCTCTCATTTAAATCGACAAAATTTAACAGATGAGTCAGTAACAAATTGATACTAAGACAGGTTAAATGGAAAATGGTTAAGGTACCTCAAGGATAATGACTTTACAAATGAAAGAACTAATTTTTACAGAACATGGGCAGCTCAGAAGGAAACTTATAAAAAATATTTATTCTTGATATGAGGGATGGTGGCAGAGAGATGGTGCAATTGTAAGCAATTTGTTAGGGAATTAAGTCATTAATTATGGCTTGAGTACCAGGGTTGAATTGAAGGAATGAACTGAGAGATTGTCTCTACAGATAGCACAAATGAGTGATGTAATTGTAATTGTTACATTGAAAATTATAACAATAATGACAGATAAGTGATTGACATATTGATAGTTATACATACTCAGACATGATCAATTAAAAGTTGTTGAATTACTCACACTATGATACCACAAATGAGAGCAGTAATTTTAGCAATTGATGGTACATGGGTATTCTGTGTAGAATATTTTGATTAATGAATAGATTTTATGATATGTAAGGGAGAATTAGTGAGAGAGATAGTGTCCTCACGCTGTGTAGGCATGAGTCAGAGAAGTAATTTACTTATTTGCCCTTTGGTAGCATTCAAACTGCATTATTGTTGAAGGCAAACGCTTCATGCGATCCTTTAAACAAGAAAGGTGGTCACATTAGTGCAATCCGTTCACCTTGGTAAGGTGGCCATAAGTGTGATGCCCTTCCTAGTTGTATTTCAACAGACTAATTGCTCACATAATTTGATAAAAGAGAAAAATGAGACAGTTACTGAGTATGCCATTGTTGGAAGTGAATACTTGGTGCGATCCTATTACCTTCGAAAGATGGTCATAAGGGTGTAATCCTTCAAACTAGTTATGTTAGAACATGGTGAAATGGACTTTGGCAGTTAACGTAGTTATTTTAGAACATGGTGAAATAGACAAAATTTATATTCATAGCTACGTATACTGAGACTTGATAAATTAAAAATGGTTGAATTCACAGAAGGGTAAAGACCTCACACTATGTAATCACAGGTGGGAGCAGTAATTTTATCATTTGATGGTACATGGGTATTCTGGGTAGCCTTGAATGTTTTTTTAGTGAGATATAGTGTCCTCAAACTCTGTAGGAATACGTCAGAGAAGTGATTTACTTATTTGCGCTTTGGTAGCATTCTAACTGCATTATTGTTGAAGGTAAACACTTGGTGCTATCCTTTAACCAGGAAAGGTGGTCACATTAGTGCGATTCTTTCACCTGGAAAGGTGGTCATAGGTGTGATGTCCTTCAACCTAGTTGTGTTTTGACAGACTAATTGCTCACTTAATTTGATAAAAGAAATAGATGAGAGAGTATCAATTTTAGGCTATTTACTCAGACAACCTAGATGAAAAGTAGGTGAGGCATTAAAGAATGAGGGCCTCACACTGAGTACGTACAAGTGAGAGAAATAATTTTAGATTTTTCTACATAACTTATTTAGCCTAGAAAGATCAAGGAGTATTCTATTTTCATGAAGTGAGACAGAATTAGAGAGATAGTGTCCTCATTCTGTTTGAGCACAACTGAGAGGTGTAATTTTAGATTGTAGCACTCAAAAAATCATGGAGAAAAGTGTGTGAAAGTGATTATGGGATTGTCATCTCTGAAGAGAAATGAAAGTTTGGAAAAGCAGATAATAGATATGATTGAAAAATGCCAGATTGTGTCCTCACAGAGAGTGAGCACACATGAGAGACATAGGGTGGACTTGCTCAAAACACACATTATTACTGAAGGCGAAAAATATGTGATCCTTCAAGCCATTAGGCGTTTTATCTGAATACCAGTTTTACGAAATTGGGAATGAGGTGAATTATGGCCAAATCGTGGTCTGGTACCGGGCCAATGGTACGGTTTGTGTTACTCTTGTGAGCTTTTTTAAGGAAAGATAGTCATGTAGGGGTGATTCTTTGACTTGGAAGGATGGTCATAAGTATGAAATCATTCTAATAAGTTAGTTTAGGACATGCTAATCTGTGTAATTCGACAAAATAATATTATCTGATTAGTGGTAAACAACATATTTACACTCAAACAGGATGAGTGAGAAGTAAGTGAAAGATGATTACCTCACACTGTTCAAGCATTAATGTTTTCAATTTTTTATTCCACTTTAAATGAAACTGATGATAGAGATTGAACTATTTTGATGAATTAAGAGAGAAAGAGAGTGTCCTCACACTGTGTGAGCACAAAGGAGAGAAGTAGTTTTTAATTAATTATGAACATTTAGGAAGCATAGAATAACATTTTATGTAGATTTGTGAATGTATTCTCATAAACAGTGAGCATCAGTGAGTTCTGAAAGGAAAATGAAAGATTAAAGGTAAAAAACTGAGAAATTTTGTCCTTACACAAAAGTGGGTAAACGGTAGATTGTCTAGAAACTGAATACCCATTGTTGGAGGTGAATACTTAATATGATCCTATAACCTTGAAAAGATTGTCATAAGTGTGAAATCCTTCAAACTAGTTATGTTAGAACATAGTGAAATGGACTTTGCTAGTTAACAACAATAATGACATATAAGTGAGTAACATATTCATAGTTATGTATACTGAGACTTGATAAGTTAAAAATGGTTGAATTCACAGAATAATGACACGATGATAGCAAAGATGGGAGCAGTAATTTTGTCATTTGATGCATGTTTTGTTGGTGAGAGATAGTGGCCTCAAACTCTGTATATGTCAGAGAAGTAACAAACTGCATTATTGTTGAAGGTAAACACTTGCAATCCTTTAACCAGGAAAGGTGGTCACATTAGTGTGATCCTTTCACCTGCAAAGGTGGTCAGAAGTGTAATGTCCTTCAACCTAGTTGTTTTTAGACAGAGTAATCTCTTACTTAATTTGATGAAAGAAAACGATCAGATAGTAACCATTCAAAAGATATTTACTCAGACAGGCTATGATGAAAAGTAGGTGAGGCAATTGAATGATGAGGGCCTCACACTGAGAACACACAAGTGAGAGAAATAATGTAAAGTTGAAAGAGAATAAATCTATTTTCATGAAGTGAGACAGAATTAGAGAGATAGTGTCCTCACTCTGTATGAGCACAACTGAGTTAAGTAAATTTAGTTTGTACCACTTAACATCTCACAAACTGTGGTTGGCTTGCTCTAAATATGAATGAGTTAGTCTGGTATGTCCAAGAAGACATCTATGAATTAAAACCTCATCTATTGATATTCATGTTAATTGACAAGTTATCCTTAACTGAGATATTGCGTCCTCACACAGAGTGAGCACAAATGAGAGACATAGGGTGGATTTGCTCAAAACAGAACACATTATTAATGAAGGCGAACACTATGTGATCCTTTAAGTTGATGTATTTTTTATCTGAAGACCAGTTAGAGAATGGGGAATGGGGTGAATTATGGTATAATCATGGTCTGGTACCAGGCCAATGGTATGAGTTGTGTAGCTCTTGCGAGCAGGACATTTGACAACGTTGGTGTGTTCATTTGCATTGTAAATTGGTGTTCTGTTTCGAGTATCTAAATGTGTTCCATTAGTGCCATCCTTTACAGTTAGACAGGTTGAGTGAGAAGTGGTAGAAGTTATTAAAATTTTAACCTCAGACTGTGTGAGCCCTAGTGAGTGAAGTCATTTCAGCTTTTTCACTTTACTTATGCAGCCTAAATGAAACTTTTGGTTGAGATTAAATCATTTTCATAAATTGGGAGAGAGAGTGAGAAAGAGATGGTGTCCTCACACTGTGTAAGCACATTAACATTTAGGAAGGATAATATGAAGATTAATAAACTACAATATATGAATGTATTCTCATGATTTTGGAACTATAATTTGTCTGCACTAGATCTTGTTGAATAATCATAAAAAAAATGCATGGATCTCTGAAGAGATAATACAGTTAGTTTTGCTTAGGAATTGTTCATAGGTATTTGTATAAACATATTAAGCGACTGAAAAAATTCATGTCATCTGATTTTATTTAAGTTTGTTAAAATGCATTGCTCTTTATCCAGAGTATACCTGGAATCATGAAGTAAACTGCTCTGAAATGAACATGTAGTTAAAATTGACTCGGTAACAGTTATCATGCCAACATTAACATGAATACTTTAATTATAATATAGACTCAATTTAAATCTGGGTGAAGGTGATAATGGTGAATTATTTCACTGTACCACAGTATAGTGTGACATCTAGTTGTATATTATCTTTGCAGATGGGAAATTTTACATTCGTGGCAGCCATGCATTAGAACAGGTGCTGTCGTCCGTTCCAGATATAAGCCACCCTGAACTTCTTAAATTCCCCTTGCTTCGAAAATACACGGCAACTGTGTGTCAGGTAAACTTTCCAAAACTGTTAAATTTAGCAAACTTGTGCATATCATTATTGATAGTGTTGCAGTATCATATTTAAAAAAAATGGTATAAATGTATCTTTCTTTGAATGACAGTGAACAATTATTTTTCAGATTTTTGACCACGATAATCAATGTTTAGAGGAAGTTGCCCGTCACATGGGCCACGAGCATTCAGTCCATAGGAAGTTCTATCGCATGCAGGATGATGTGATCGAATTGGCAAAAATTTCCAAATTACTCCTGGCATTGGAATCCGGGAAAGCCCATCAGTACAGGAATATGTCTTTAGATGATATTGACTTGGATGGTAATTACGTTGTTTTACATGGCAAAATAGCAACCCTGCAGTTGAATGATAATTGTATGTATAGAGAACATGTGAATTGTTCATGTGATATTAATCTTGCAGGTATAAATGACCCAACACTCTTGGAGAGTATAGACAGTGAGGACAGCCATTATAATGATACTCAAGCTGACTTACTTCCAGGTGTGTAAACAGTCATGTGATTCTTTTGTGAAATTATATTGTTTTACTCGAAATAGTATAGAACTCTGCTATTAATCAACAATGGTAAGTATGGAGAACATGTAGAAGTGTTTCTTGTGAACATTTATGTCGTCTTTATCTTGTAGGCATAAATGAATCAAGAGGAGTCGGACAGTGGACAAACTGATTCGCAGCCAGGTCAGTAAACAGTTAATATCAATCTGTTGTGAAATAACATCACTGACCAGTCATTAATCTAGCTGTAATGGAAAATATCTAAAATGTTTCGTGTGATCTTTACCTTCCAGGCCTAAACTTGAAGAGCATTGACAGTGTTTTGGGGAAGGATGCCCACTTCTCATCCATTGTGGTTGCGTCTTGGCGTAGTTGTCAATTAATGCTCGAAGACAACGAGGGAATGGCAATGCAATGATTTAACTGCCACAACATATGAGAACAGGCAGCTCAGTCTGGATATGTTATCTGTCGCAACAAATGTACATTATTCATATCAGCAAGTTACTGTGCTTCATTATCTACTAACAAATGTTTTTAACACACAGGCCATTATAGGGTATTGCAAAAATTTGGCTTTCAAGACTGATTTCGTCTGTCAGTACATTGACAGTCACACTCATTCTGTCACGTCTGCTGGCTGAGGGTTTTACATGCTTTGCACAAGTATTTTTATTATTATGTGCTCTTGGACTCAAAGTATCATCTATAAGTATGCTGAGTGCAAAGACCATGGCTCAATTCCAGTTTTTCATCTATGTGCACATCGTTTATTTTTACTCTCAACAGGTAAATGTCAGAAGCCAAAGGTTGAGAAGGCAAACACTGCTGCATGTAACAAAGGTGAATGATCAAGAAATTTCTTTTACGCCAATTGTATTTCTGTAATTTCACATTTTCACTGTCAGTATTCAGAGAGTAACATGATTAATTTGTTAATTCCTTGTACAAGTTACCAAATATTGTATCTACATTATCATGATTAAGTGAATATGTCAGTTATATTGGCTGAAGGTAGAGCATACTATGCGTAGGTATTTAGATTAAGATGCAATGTATCATATGTATGCTAAATGTCCTTGGATCAATTTCAGTGCTTCAATTATATGTATCTCACATTGTTATTTCACATTCAACAGGGGAAAGTCTGGAGCCAAAGGTTAAGAATGCTGGTGCGCTTAACAAAGGTGATTGATCTAGAAAAATTTAAGCCAGTTGTATTTCTATAATTTAACCTAGTGAGTGAGCAATACAATTACCTGTATAAGCCACTATGATGGGTGGGCATTCCAGAGAGTTCTTTAAAAAACAAAAATCACAATGGTTTCGGGAAATTGGAAAGTGAGGATATACCAACTCCTTTGCTCCACCATGTCTGTGGCAGCTAGGTGTCGATTGGATAAAAAGGGGTTGGGAAGAGCAGCCACGCATGAGCATGAACAAGTTCTTAGATGTTGTGTCATGTTTCAGAAAAACAACGATGGACACCTGGAGAGAAAGAGGCCCTTCAACCCCTTGTCTCAGAATGTTTCAGGGCTAGAAAGCCCCCGAAAAAAGCAGCTATCATTGGACGTTTGTGGATGTTTGGCGGCAAAATCCTGGTTGTCAATAAAATACACTGTTTGGTCAAGGGTGCAGCAACAACTGGCTTTAGCAAAAAAACTGTAATTCGATTCCATAAAGTCAAAAAGACCATTGCAGGGGAGTTAGATGTACAAAGGAGGCCAATATGACATATAACAATGATTTGTATGTGACAATACCATAGAAGAATAACTTGATCAATTCCCCCCATGCCCTCTGTGAATTACAGCTTGAGTCCCTTGCTACAGCCAGTCGTTGCTGTAGTTTTCACATGCCATTGCATATACCATGCCAAATGGTTCCTTGGTAAAGTTTACATAGACAGAATGAAACATTGGTCATTAAAACATATTTACTATTGAAAATGTAACCATATATATATATATATATATATATATATGCAAGTTCGTTCCATGACTGTGGACTAGAGCAAATTTGTTAGGGCATTATATAATATCATGTAACTCAAGATGATGCCACATGATTGGGCAATTTTTATTTAACATGGTATGCAGTTTTAATAATACAAACTTATTTCATTGAAAGTCACATCTGGAAATGCAAATTACCTCGACTACCAGCAAATGCACACACCTGCTTCTGATTGTGCTTTGCATACAGGTTTTCATGAACTTGATTTAAATACTTCATGAGTTAAATTAAATAATAACTTTTTTTTGGTATTGGATGTACAGAGAAATGTAAGTAAGCGGCATACCAGATTATTCTGATTAACAATGTTGAAACCTGTCCTTCCACTAGTATGTAGTTCTCAGATTGTTGTCTTAGAGATAAGCTGTTTTCTCTGATAATTCAGATTTAACTTCAAGGTTGTTTAATTAGTGTGTTCTGCATACATGTTAACAGAAATGATTCTTTACATTTATATAGAGAATGTTATTTTAGATGCTGATATCATAAATACAGTATTTTTTGATAGTTTGTTTGAAAACCATTTTGAGTAATTTTTGTATTGTATTTGTAAGTGCCATACCACATAATAGCTACAGCCAAAGAGATGGACACATGATGCTTTAAAATATTTTCTGGTACATGAGGTTTTTGACTGGGCCATATAGTTATGATGGCAAATATGGATGTGATTATCGTTGATCTTGACTGTTGGGACTTCTCTTTTAGTAATAAAAGACATTCTCACACGTTATCCTAGTTTTTCCTTATTTTCTATGTTTTTACTGCTATAGTAGATTTTGGGTAGAAAATCAAGAATGGAGTATGCCGGCCTAGATAGCTCAGCTGGAAGAGCTTGACACTGAAGGCAGTTAACCCTTCTGGTGGCTGGCTATATCTATAATTTGTTAGAGGATAAAATGGCAGAGTGGCTAGGGTCTTGTATATCAAGCTGATTTGGTTCAAATCCCTTGGGATGAGTCCTGGTAGTCAGCCATCCTCCTGTCTACCCAAAAAAATGGATACCTGGCATCTTCTGGCTGGCGAAGGTAAAAGGCAATGACTCAAAAACTGGGCACCATACTGCAATATGCCATAGGCCCAGGAAAATGGATGACCCCCCTAACAGGGGAATCGCCCAACAGCCTCTGAGTAGGCTATTTACTTACTAAAAATTGTGATATCAGAGCAAGCTTAGACTAATCAGCAGTCTTGATAATAATAACTGCAATTAATGACCTATTCTGTTAATTTACAACATGATCTTTTATTAACTGATTTACCAATACAATATTACAAAATCTCAATATAAAACTATGAATCGATGTCCGTGTGAAACATTAGTATTTGGTATAACACGTTCACAGATTTGGTAAGTTCTACACTTTGTATGTCCAAGGTGCAACAGCATTCAAAAGTTCAGTGTCTCCCATTTTTTAATATTAACATGGGCTCCCTAGTAATGTTCATTCTTCTCCACAAGAAGTGACCACAGCTCTGATGAATTAAGACTGATATAAAAGTTGACTCCGAAGGAGAGTAGGAATGACAAACAATTTCTGAAGTCCATTACATCATAGAACCACAGTTCAAACTCAGGATGGCAAATATAACTTATATTAGAGGGCACAAAGGTGGTTCAATAACGTCCCAGCAATGAGGACAAAAGAGATGAGTTTATGAGGACAAAAAGAGATAAATTGACTGTTAAAAACGATTAAAATTTTGTAAGGACACGACCGTTGTCCTCGCAGTGTTTCTCACTGAAATCTAGAAAAAAATGTTACTACAGTGTAGAACAAAAGAGAGATTGGGATTAATAATACGAAATATGAGAATGCCCAACAAAATATAGTTAAAATAACTTTGGGAAAGCAGTGTCCCAATAATCCATGTAACTGGACCAACGTCCCCGCAATTATAGTTTGTCTGGCCAGAGAGAGAGAGAGAGAGAGAGAGAGAGAGAGAGAGAGAGAGAGAGAGAGAGAGAGAGAGAGAGAGAGAGAGAGAGAGAGAGAGAGAGAGAGGGAGGGAGGGAGGGAGAGAGAGAGAGAGAGAGAGAGAGAGAGAGAGAGAGAGAGAGAGAGAGAAAGAGAGAGAGAAAACAAATGTACTAGGTTAACAGAAAATGTTTCAAATATATAATAAGATACTACATCATGCTTGTTGGCCTGAAAAAGCACAATATCACAACCATTTTGGTCTCAGCTGTTGGGAAGCATGGTGTCATGGAGCCTAAAGTTTTGACGGAAACATGTTTTACCTGTCAAAATTACCAATGCATTTATTGCCATATATCATGCACCAAACATGATAAAGCATCAATTAAGATGTTAAATGAAAGCCAATAATATCATCCCAGTGCAATACTTCATGTCTTGGGAGATTTTACGGAGGTGCAATATGTCGGCTCTGGCCAATCTTGTATCTCGAAATATTAAGGATTAGATGAAAAAAAAAATGATATAGATTTGGGTTGAAAATAAAAAACCATTGTGTTTTTTAATTTTGCTCCATTCATATAAAAAATATAACGTCTAAAACAATTCTTGTTATTTCAATTCAAATTTTTATTTCACAAAAAAAGTAGGATGTCAAAAAGGCCACAGTCTATCTGTGTTGACACCCTGTGCAAGAATAATAAATACAGTATATATTTACAAGATTAAACAATGTCCATCATACTCAATGCATGCAATCGAATGAACTAATATTTACCTATGTAAAAGACTCTTGTATATTAAACTGTTGAAACTTGGCAGTGATATTAAGATAAATAATAGCTATGTGTATCTATAACATAATGTCCATATATATCAGATTGCCAATTGTGTGATTAAAAATCCTGTAGTATAATATATGCATAACATTTTTATGAGACTTAGTAAATTAATGTTTGAAGAGGGTATTGTGATCACTGATATCTGTCCGACAGGTGGATGGGTGGTTGTCACAGCATGCAGACAGTAATCTGTGAACTATTGAGAGATATTATTCACATTTTGTCCACTATTAAGGCATAAATATAATGTCTTTTATTCCAAGAATAAGAAAATAAAGCTATCAATTTTGCAATTATATGATCATCACTTGATTTACAATGGCATTAATGTGTGTATCTACTTAGATTGTTACCTTGCAATTTCATCACTCATATAATTGCAAATACAGGAACATCTATCTGCATTTTTTATTCTTCAATTCACTGAATGCTGATATGCACTCTTTCAACAGGATTCATTGAACTGTTAACCTGGTGCTGTCCCTAGAAGGAATGTAACTAAAGTACAAGGAATGAAGGTAAATGTTTAGCATGCTTATTGATATACAGTGGGTTGCAAAAGTATTCATTGCCCTGAATTTTGCATGTGAATATGTCAACTATTACGAAAACGTGACATGTCCTACCACGTGTCATGGAGTAAACTTCGTGTAATATCTGCATTGATAATCATATACACTAGGTGGCGCAAAACTGATCGTTAGCTAGACCTCTGATGGTACAATATGTACCTGTGTGAATGGTTGTAAAACTTAAACTTGACATATTGTATTGTGCAGTAGGCTAGTGAAAAAGCTATATGGACTTCTTATGTTATCTGCATCTCAAATTTACGAAGAGTTATACCAGTTAAGGACATTATCTAACATCGCCCAAAATATATTGGTTCTAAATCGATTATGTTATACAGAATTTTGTTTCAAATGTGGAGCATCTGCACACAATAATTAGTGCAATTTTGTAGATTCTTATATAGGCCTAAACGAGCCTGGTGATATTAAGTGACAAAAATAATTTATAAAATGAACATACATGTAAAAGACGTTAAATTTGTAAAATTCAAATGTAGAAAAAAAAAGCTATATTTTTTACATCTTTTCAGAAATACATTTCAAAGCCAAAAAAAAATTAAAATTGATTCAGGCCAAGATTTGGGCAATCATAGTCATTAGAAATTTATTTTTTATTTTTTTTAATGGCAGGACTTAAAAGAGGCTGATGTGCAATGTGCATGATGACTTATATTGGGTAGTCAATATATATATTGCATGGGTTGTCTATCGTCTGCAATTTTACATGCTTTTGGCATATTCATATTATTATCTGCATTTATGTTTATATACACTAGGTGGTGCAAAACTGTTTGTTAGTTAGATTCCTAGTGGTAAGTTGGGAGATTAATTTATTGTGCTCTGTCCATCAGCTGTCTTATTTTTACATTTTTGAGAGAGGAGTGATTTCCCAACATAAAACTTCATGAAACAATTATTTTGCTAGGGTTGTTTTATCAGTAACACAGAAATTCTCTCCAATAATATTTATGTTACAAATTATTTTGTGTTCACCCAAATTTGATTTTCACAATACAGAACTATTTTGAATACCAGATTTATCTTCTGTTTTTCATTTTATTTTTCAACTAAAATATATTCTACACTCAACAACAAGGTCTCTCTCATTTTAAAATGCCTCACATATAAATATTGGCCATGGTACCAATGCTCAAGTGTGACCCCATCCTTTGTCTTAATGTTCTTTATTATCGCATTGGGGTGTGTGCAATAGGCCATAAGTTACATCATACACCAGAAATCCAACTGTCATCTCAAATGCAAACATTTATAATACTGGTTTGTCACACCAGTACATTTCAACTTATGTACACCATAAACCTATAGGGTAAAACAATTGCAATTTTTCGCAAGTTAGTAAGTTTTGTAAAAATGTTTTGGTACAAACATTAACTTAATTGACAATAAACATTTTCAGAAGCTTCTTAATTTACAAACATAGACACTGCGAGGCAGCAAACCCTCAGCAAATGGCTACTTAGTACGTGTGCACCATCAACATTACTCAAGAAGCCTCTGTGTAACGAAAGTAGTTGAGTAATGAGACATTATGCTGTCGTTTATATGTTATTATTTGTCCATCCAAGACAATCACAACTGATTGTGTTAAAAGAATTCCAAATCAACGGAAAGCACACAGGGCATACTCATTTAAATTTTATCCCATTTCTACATTTTAACTGGATAGATTAGGGCTTTATGACCTGTTTTTCTGCACCTGATGGACTAATTAGGACAGGCAGGGACCATGGCAATGAGATAAAGGATGAAACAGCCATCCAACTTAGGCTCGACCGGGAATTGAGCCTGGGACACCACACAATGATTCGAAGTTCAGTGCGCTACCACTGACCTGGACCCCCACCCCCTGAAAACATACCAGATATATATCAATGTGACTATCAAAAGGTGATATATAGTAATGCTATCAAGGTATATGAAATTTCAATAGGGTATGTGCATTAGTGCTAGAGTTCTGCTCCCGAAATACAATTTAAAAATTTTTTTTAGCATTTTTCCAGATTTTTCATTAGTATGAAAAAAGAATGTGAATGTCAAAATGAAACGTAGCCAAGACATGTCAATGTGACTATCTAAATGCACAACCATACGCCATATAGAGTATAACTGTATGAAATTTTGTAAGGTGAAGTGCAGTAGTGTTCAAGTTTTGCTCTGGAAACCAAAGTGTTATGCCTGCCCACCAACCTGCCTGCCTGCCCACCCACCCACAGACAGACATGAAGTTTTCCAAGTTATAGCAATAACCGTCTTCCAGCTTCGTTTGTTAAGGGTTAACAATTTCACCTATGACCTGTATGTAGCCTGCATTCCTGAAGGAACTAGTATCTACTACAGCCAGATACCTGGCTGTAGTAGATACCAGTTCCTTACCTGAAAAAATTCCAAAAAGCAGGGCACTTGACAAAAATTGAACCTTTATACACTGCAACCAAACAATGGACAGTGGAATTCCAAATGACACATCTGGTGCATGATTTTTATGAACTTTCACAAAACCATAGAAATTAACAATATTTAATTTGTGATATATCTTGCATTGCCAATGCCTGTACAACATAAAGATGCCTTCTCCTTGTCATGTAAAGAAAGTTTGTTGTGACTTAATTGTGAGAACCTCAGAGATTTTTACAATCTTTTGTACCTCCTTATGAGCCTGTACAATAAACCGCTTTATTGAGGCCAAAGATCTTGTCAAAAACGTGTTTTAATAAACATTCTCCGAGATCTCAAGCAAAGACGAATTTACCCTTTGATGGATCAATACGTACCCATGAATGGGCAGGAGATAATAAAAATGGTTATCAACATTTGAATTAGTAAAATTATTTTAAAACAATTTTCCCTGTGTGACAACCAGCATGACGGTACCATCCTGTTAGGAAAGCCATGCTATTTTTGACACACATGAAGCTCCAGTCACCATTTTCCAGATTTTAGTGACATTTTGTTCAGGATTTCTTTATTCTGAGCTTGCTTCAGGGAAGATGTGATAAATTCAAGGAATGTGGCAAACAAACTAGAAAACAAATGTATGACAAACTAGCCATAGCTCATAAGGCAATATGCAGCAAACAGTACCCATGCCTTATTTAAGTGTCACAGCCAGCAGCTTACATGCTTTATATCGGAATTTATTTCTCATGTAAGATGAAGCTTACATTATGGGGTGTTGAGTATAGCCTTTAGCTTATGTGATAAATGATTTTTGATGCTGTGTCCACTGTGTCTCCGAAAAGAAGATAGCGAGGTGTCTTCATACCTACAACCCCAGCCACACAAGAACAAGTGTGGATTCCAATTCTCATCTTCAGTGTTTCAGACATCAGATGTTGAATGATGAAGTCACCAATTGCCTTTAGTAGAGCTAATGCCATTTTTGCTATCTCTCGGGCGTGTTTAGTGCCATTTGGGACAGGTACCCCACTTGCAACAAAGTATGCATCACCTATTGTTGCAATTTTGTAAACATCAAACTCAGCACTGATATCGTCAAACAGGGTATACATCAAATTAAACATCCGAACAACATCCATGGGTGACCCTGCCGCAGATATGCGTGTGAATGATACAATATCAGAGAAGAAAATGGTAACTTCTTCATAGGTTTGTGGCTGAAGTGGTTTGCCAACTTTGAAGTCATCAATTATAGACTTTGGCAGCAATTCCTGAAGCAACATTTCTGCTTTAATCTTTTCTTCTTGCAGCTCTTGAGATCTGTAGCATATTATAGAAATGGTATACATATACGGATATATAAATGTTTATAAATAAATAGAATATATATAAAATAGGTTATAAGTTTGTCGTAAGGACCGTTGCCTAACCCAGTGAAGAATTTGAGCTCACAGTTAGCTCATAGGAAAAGCAGCAAGGTCATTCTGTGAGATCACTTTGAGCTAAAAGTGTGACTACGTTTCTGCAACATTCGAATCCCATGGTAGCTTTGTTACAACTTATCTGCTAATGATGAACTACAACAACAAAATCTCCCAACACAGCCTTCATTTATGATTGCCCCATGCTGGGTTTGACTACAACCTACCTACCTAACCTAAGCCTAACAGTCCTACACCCTAACCACTACACCAGCCAGTCACTTAGAAACTGGGTAGCCTCATCTAGGTATAATTAAGCTAATCCAATAAGCTTGGAAAGTGAAGCCATTATTATGTTGTCAGATTTTAAAAAACCTTTTGTTTTCAAGAGTAAAAAGAGTGAGAATCGAACTCGGGTTACCTACACAATAAAGCAGCAGTTCTATTTTTAGTTTCTATTTTTGGCTGGCCTATAATCAATGGTGAAGACAGATAATCTTCTATTTATAGCTTTTCTAAGAGAGTGTGATGTCATCTTTTGATGTAATCCTGTGAGCTTTGAGTGAGGTCACTGAGTGTAAGGTTAGCTCACGTCTTCACTTGGAATAGCAACACGAAAAGGGCACCAAACAGCTGTTGCGACATGAACAAAGATTGGTATAGAGTTAGGTTGAAGTAAAGTTTGGCAGCTTATACCTTGGACAAATTCGAACGGGAGAGAACAGTGAAGTACATCAAAGGTAGATTTGTTGTCTCGCCAAAAGCTTAATGACCAAAGGACTCGCCCCTAATTTGGGGAGCAATAGTGCAACAATATGCATGAAATATGCCTATTTGTCGCTTTTCATGCATATTCATATTCCATGATATACATAATTTTATTATCTTGAGCAATTAAGCACTAAAAAACACATTAGTATGATATTTGGTGGAAAACAACCTTATAGATAAAACACTTTAATTTGAATTCACTTAGATGCATAGTTGTTAAGAAATAGCTTGGTTAATGCCAATAGCATTGTGCGGCAAAAATCTTTACTTCTTCAAAGCACAATATCATTGTGTGGGTTTTTGTGGGTTTTATGTGATAAAAAACATATTCCTAAATCCGTCTCCTTTGTTTTCCTTTAAACATAACTCAGCTAAATATTCTTTGATTTTCACGAGGAAATATCTAATTGTAGAACACACAACCGGCGTGTACATGGAAATAAAATAGATAAATTTAATTTGTCCCTCCAGCCAGGCTGAGCCAGGGCGACATTGATAAAAGCATTGTCAATGTCAATGCTTAATATGAGGATTTTTACAGTATGCTTTATAATTTGTAAAACACTACCTGTAATACCAGAATCCAAAAGACATCCCACCAGTCATTAGGAATAGTATAGCGAGAAGGATGGCATACACATGCACATTGCTTTTCTTGGGTGTCTCACACAGCTGTCCATCCCATCCACAGATTGGTACACCAGTTGGTGGCTTTGTTGCATTGGCTGCCCACAGGATCTTCAGGCTTATAAACCTTCTCCAATACTCCTTTCGTGGCATCCCATCGCATCAGCTGCACATGTTCCCCATGTTGCCAGATAGTAACCTGGAAGAAATAGGCCTTTTGTTACATGTTATGGTGAAACCTGAAGATTACCACAAAAAGTATGACAAAATAATAAAACGATAAACTATTGTTACAATGATTGCTGCAGTAGAAGATGTTACCAGGCAAGCTGTCACCTAATAAGTATTGCGAGACTCAGAATGGCCTGAGCTGGCATCATTCCAACCACAGCAGACTGCTGGATCTGGCAATTGGACTATAAATCAGGACCGATATACCCATGCTACAAATGGAAATGATGCACCAAATGCTGTAAATGGCAGAATAACTTTGAAGGCTGAGTAGAGAGCTGTGGATTCAGAGTGTGGATAGAGACATTGATGATGAAGAATTGCATAGATTTGTAGAGGAAGGCAGGAGCCAGAAGTCTGGCCCATTTAGCCAATTTAGGAGAGATAGCTACAGTTGATGCAAAAGAACCAATTGACAGTGACAAGGAAAGAGTTGATGAGGGTGGAAGTGACTGGCATCAACAACAACGACACCAAGTTAGGCAAAACAGACCGCAGATGAAACAGACCAACCAATCTCAAGTCAACAAGAAAGGAATTGCCTAGATTTGTAGAGGAAAGCAGGAACCAGAAGTGTGGCCCAGTTGTTGTGCGTCTATGAAAAGTACATTGTGAACCTCACTGGACAACTAAGTCGTTTCGTTTAACTATTGGACTAAGGGATTACGATAGAGTTTTCAATTATGATATTGACCCAAGGAGATATGGATACATAAATACTGGGTCAATTGTGCACAAGAAAGAAAGACCTCTGAAGTTGAAATTGCCATAAAGAGGGTGGGGGCCTAGCTCAGAGGTAGCGCTCAGGGCTTCCAACCGCTGGGTCCCGGGTTTGATTCCCGGTCGAGCCTATGTTGGATGGCTGTTTCATCCTTCGTCTCATTGCCATGGTCTCTGCCTGTCCTAATTAGCCCAACTGGTGCAGAAATACAGGACCTAAAGCCCTAATCACACACACTTGGTATGAGTTCTGACTGTTTTAAACATGCACCCCAAAGACTTCATGTGTGGCTGTTTTTCTGATGAACTGTATGCTCGTGCATGGCTTTTGTCTAAGTTCCCCGCTCGTTGGAACCATGACACGCATTCCAAAGACCAGAAATTGTACATTCTCATCAAACAAGTTTGGAGAAATTGCACTCATAACCCGACTGTCATGGCGACTGCTGACATGCACTAGGCAGGAGCTCTGCTAATTTTGGATTGTTTGATATGTCTCTGATGGGCCTACAGTGATTTTTCTGTGTGGATTATATGTGGACTATCGTGTATATCATTGGGAATATCTGAAGGAATCATTTTCTAGTGGGAATATCAAGGAAAATGCCTAATAGGAAACGTGGTAGAGGACACAGTGGGCAGGCAGACCATGATGGCCACGTTGGCAATGGTAGCCATGCTAATGAGAGCCATGCTAATGAGGATCTACCCCCTGAAAAGGAACCTACATGGTTGAAATCCATTTCTGCGCAAGTTGACACTATTTCAAGGCAAGTGAACACTATTGCTACAACTTCTATTCCAAGCCTGGAAAAATCTGTCACTGAAATTTACAAGACATTGGATGACATTAGAATCAGTGCAGAAAATGAGAAGGCTAATGTTAAGAAACTTGATACTAAAGTTGCAAACATTGAAGCTGAAAATTTAATGTTGAAAAGAGAGCTGAATGACACAAAAGCCAGAATGCTGTATTTGGAAAGTCAATCCAGACGAAATAACCTTCTATTTCAAGGCTTTAAGGACAATGCTGAAGAGTCATGGGCACAATCAGAGCAATTAGTGCTTCAATATCTTTCAAAGTATCTATCAATAGAAGTGCAAAACATTGAAAGGGCTCACAGAATAGGAAAATTTAAGATGGGTACAAAAAGACCAATAGTTGCCAAATTTCTACATTATAAAGACAGGCAAAATGTGTGGCTTAATAAATATGTTGATATTAAGGAGGACTTGTCAAAAGAAGAAGAAGTGCCAAACATAAAGATTTATGAGGATTATCCTCCTGAGGTAACAGCAAACCGCAAAAAACTGTGGCCCTACTTCAAAGCTTCAAAGCAGCTTAAGCTTAAAAATGAGTCACTCAAACTTGACAAACTTTGGATCGATGGCAAAGTGATTACTGTTGATAACTTGGACACGGTGCCTGAATGTTTGTTGCCACAAAACAGGTGTCAAAAGCAAACAGATGATGTATTCGTCTTCCTGACCAAATACTCAGTACTGAGTAACTTTCATCCCAAGGAGGTCAAAATTGAGGGGATTACTTACTCATGCAACGAACAGTTCTTCCAGAGGTCAAAGGCCCTATGCTTTGGGGATAATGTAGCATCTGAGAAGATAATGAATGAGTCAGACCCTGTCAAAATGCATGAATTTGGAAAAAGAATTCGTGGTTTTGACAAAGAAATATGGAAAAATCGGGTTTACAGAGTTTTAAAACGTGTCAATGAAGTCAAATTTCAGACATATCCTGAGGCTGCTAGATTCCTGGTCGACACTGGGGATAGGAGAATTGGTGAGGGTTCACCAGACCCTTATTTTGGAATTGGTGTCCACATATCGTCTCCTGTAGCTACGGACCAAAAAAAATGGAATGGAACCAATTTAATGGGAACTATCCTGGAAGAGATTCGTGACTCTTTAAAATAAACTCTCCTTGATTGATCCTCACTTAAAAATGAGAGTCCTTGATAATTATTATGCTAGATTTACTAATAACTTTATTGTGAAAGTTTGAAAACATTCATTTTATGTAAATGTAATGCATTCTGCTGGGTAGTGTCACTGTCAATACTGTACTTCATAGAACATGGCATTTATTCTGTAATATTTAGCATAAGTAATTTGCCAATAATATCTTAAATCCAATAAACAGCAGCTCACGTCTTCTGCTGTCATAATTTTTCTTTTTCTTTATTCTAATCATGTCTACTAATCAGTACTTTCATAATTTTCATGCATTAACTTTGTAACTTTGCTTGATTTCAGTTGTATGTACAGAATGCCAACATTTGAAATTTGGTTTGATATTTTGTTTCATGGTTTATCATTCACTTCACTACTCATCATGGAAGCATCAGTCATGCACTAGGGATTCTGGAGCTAAGTGTCACATGAGATTTGCAAATTATACAATTATGTCTTGCTTTGCATTTTTTTGTGTAGCTTATGATGGTTACTTCTGTTGATTTATTTGATCAGCCAGATTCATATTCTCTGGTTGAATTAATAGGTGATTCTGATTTAAATTTTTCCGATGAATATGAGACTCCAACATTATTTAGCCATTCTCCCTACTATAATGATGATGGTTTTATTAAGTTAATGGCAGACAAAATGCGATCTTTCAAAGTGCTTAGCCTGAATTGCCAGTCTATAAATGCTAAATTCAGTGAACTAAAAATATACTTGGACTTTTATAAAATAAATAATATTACTATAAGTGCCATTTGTTTGCAAGAGACCTGGCTGTCTAATGATTCTGATTTATCCTTGTTGGAAATTGAAAACTACAACTTTATTAGCAAGGGAAAGCACTGCAGTACACATGGTGGCATTGCCATTTACTTGCATAAAGCTTTTAATTATAGTATATTGCCGGTGGATAGCACTGATTTGTGGGATGGCTTATTTTTGGAAGTTACATCAAGTAATACTGACATACTATCACTTCAAAAGAAATTAATTTTGGGCAATATATATAGACCCCCTAGGAACAATGTTGAAAATATTGAAACTTTCATTTTTGAAACAAGTTTTATGTTTGAACAGCTACAGAGGTTTAGAAATGTGTTAATAGCAGGGGATTTTAATTTGGATCTGTTGAAATTTAAAGAAAACCTTAGCATAAGTAAGTACTTTGAGCATTTATTATCACACAGTTATATTCCAAAGATAAGCTTTCCCACACGCTTGACACACCGACACGGTACTCTAATTGAAAATTTCCTAATTAAAATCTCTGATAGTTTCTCTGAGACAACTTCAGGTATTATTCTTAAAGACATTTCTGATCATCTCCCTTATTTCATTTGCCTTGATTATTTAAATTATAACAAAGAGCCTTTCAAATTTGTTAAAGTTGTGTCACATTGCAGTAAAGACTTTCAGAATTATTTGGTTAATACTAATATCATGTACAGACTAGACCAGGATGCATCTGCCAACCCTAATGATAATTATAATATTTTGGGAAACATTCTTAAAACTGGTATGGACAAATATTTTCCTGTTAAAACTTTGAGATTTAATAAGTATAAGCACAAGAAATGCCAGTGGGTTACACATGGTATCTTAAATTCCATAAAGTATAGAGATTCTTTGTACAGTCATTTAAAATCTTTGCCAAGAAATCACCCACAATACAATATTAATAAAATCAATTTACAAACATACAATCGAATTTTAAGAAACAGCATTAGATCAGCAAAAAAGTTATATTACCAGAATTGTTTTGAAAAATTCAAAAATGACATGAAAAACACATGGATAATTATTAAGGATATAATCAACAAATCCAAAGGGAAAAAGGATATTTCGAAATATTTTATTATAAATGGAGAAAAGGTTACTGATTCAAATTTGATTGCTTCTCAGTTTAATAACTTTTTTGCCAATGTAGGCCCATCCCTTGCACAAAAGATTACTCCACCTGTTAATAAAAGTTATAGAAATTATTTGTTTAATGCAATAGAATGTTCTTTTAAGTTTTTGCATGTTGATAAAGAATCAGTTGTTAAAGTAATACAGAATTTAGGCCAAAGGGCAGTTTTGGCAGTGACCGGATATCTAACAAACTGTTAAATTTAATACAAAATGAAATATCTGATGCCCTAACTTTAATTTTTAATCAATGTGTTTCCCAAAATATCTAACCTGATGCTTTAAAAGTTGCTAAAGTGATCCCATTGTACAAGAAAAGTGAAGAATATATTTTGGATAATTATAGACCAGTTTCTATTTTACCGAGCATTTCCAAAGTTTATGAAAAATTATTACACAAGCAGATAAATGATTATTTCAACAATAATAAGCTTTTTTATACAAGTCAATACGGGTTTAGGAAGATGCATTCTACTGAACTGGCTGCTCTAGAACTTGTTGATAGAATTCTGTTTGACTTAGATAAAGGTGAAACTCCTATTAGTATATTTTTGGACTTATCGAAGGCATTCGATACTATAGATCATGAGATTTTAATTGGGAAATTACAATATTATGGTTTTCATGAATCAGCCTTAAACCTTGTTAAAAGTTACTTGAATGATCGGTCTCAGTTTGTTGAATTTGGAAATGTTACGTCAGAACGTGCTTACATATCAACTGGTGTCCCTCAGGGATCAGTGCTGGGACCTCTGTTTTTTATTATCTATGCGAATGATATCTGCAAGGCAAGTACCCTATTCAAGCCCATTATCTATGCCGATGATACCACACTCACTGCCACCTTAAGTACCTTCCAACAAGAAAATAACTCTGTCCAAGATGTAATTAATAAGGAATTGTGTAATATTTGTGATTGGATGAAGCTAAATAAATTGTCGCTGAACTGTCGTAAAACAAAGGCTATGCTTTTTCATATGCCACAAAAATCTGTGTTCTACCCAGATCTTGTTCTTGAAAATGGAAATATTGAATTTGTTGAAGAGTTTAATTTTCTTGGAATTCTATTGGATAAGCATATCAGTTGGAAAAATCATATTAATCTAATAACAAAAAAGATCTCTAAAACTGCAGGTATACTTAACAAGTTGAAGCACTTTCTACCCATTGATGCATTATTGAATATTTACAATGCTGTAATTGTACCTTATTTAAATTATGGTGCATTGCTTTGGCAAAAATGTGCGAATATGTTACTTGTCCTGCAGAAGAAAGCCATAAGAGCAATTTGTAATGCCAAGTATAACGCTCATACAGGAATTTTGTTTAAAAGTTTGGGAATTTTAAGGTGTACTGACATATGTGTGCTGCAGTGCTTTAAATTTTGCTATAAACTGGAAAATAAGCTATTGCCTGCTTATTTTACTTGTGGTAATGTATTTGTCAGGCATTCAAGCGTCCATTCTTATATTACCAGAGGATTGGATAACTTTGCACTTCCAAGAGTTAGCCATGATTTTGCAAAGAATAGTCCCAGATATAAGTTAGCAAAGTTTTTTAATGAAATGACAAATGAATTTAAAAGTAAAATACACTCTCATAGCATGCATGGTTTCAAACTGTATGTCAAGAAATCAATAATTAAGCAATACATTTCTGACTGCAATGATCCTAATTGTTTTTCATGTCGACAGTAATTTGTGACCAGATAAAGAAACTAAGAAATTTATGCAGTCCTTTTGATATTCATGGAGCTTGGATGCCTGATGGAGTCATTACTACTTGTCAAATACATGTATGGCTAAACTTACTGCCATACTGAAGCATACACATCTACTTACTTGTGACATGTGATCTAACATCTTTTCTTAAATTTTGCACTTCTAGTAGTTCTATCCTTCAACTTGGCCTGCCTTGTTCAAATACCCACCATTTTGTTCATCTGTTGGTTCCTTCGGGATTCTACTTCTCCTTATCATTACACCATTTCCAGCTGATTTCAGATCACTTGTGAAAATATGTCATAAATATCATTTGATTGCATACTATTCTTTTCTTTTGCACCTCTTTGACAAAATAAGAAATATACCTATTGATGATTCAATAGTTTCATGTGGTCAAACATGATGTACCAGTGTTCCTGGTGTATGGCTGATGCTCCCTGACCTATATCATGGGTGGCCTCCAAGAAGCGGCAAATTGCCTTGTGGGGGTCTCCCTCCATACTTCATACTTTATCATCCATTTCATTAATGATATACTATAGCAGCAGCAACATTAAGTGTATGTATGGAAAATAAAATAAATTCTGATTCTGATTCTGATTCTCTGATTCTGATTCTGAATCCTGAAAATCTTCAACTACATAGTTCTGGAAAAGCAGGCCATCATTTCAAGACAGACATTCTGTTTGGCTTAAAAAAGGTAGCTCAACAACTTTATGTTCAACCATGATGACTGAGGTAGCCAGAATATTTAATGTATCGGGCAGCAAAGTGTATGCATCTCTATTAGATGCCACGTAAGCATTGAACAGACTGCAATATTTAAAATTATTCCACATATTACTAGACAAAGGAGTCAATTCATTATATGTAAGATGTTCTCTATATGTACACCAACCAGGAACTTCGTGTCCACTGGAATGTAATGAGACATTCATAGTTTAAAATGGAATCAAACAGAGTGGGGTCATGTCACCAGTTCTGTTTGGAATATACATGGATATTCCTATTAGGTTGCAAGAGTCTTGATTAGGATGTTACCTTGGGTCACAGGATTTATGCAGATATGCAAAGGGATGATAAACAAGGAGTTTTTGCAGCGTTTTACAGACAGTTCATTAGCTGTCGAAGTAAATTTGGAAGAAGTGCCTCACATGTGATAATGATGATGAGGAGGAGATTGATTATGATGAAAGCATACTAGACTTTAGCACAGACACCATAGTAAAATCAATAAAGCAGCTGAATACCAACGAAAACGAGATAAGTACACCAAATAAGTTGGATATAAACAAAATAGAGAAAAAGAACCCAGAAGGTACACCTAAAGATAGAGAAGAAAAAAGCCAAAATTTAGATGAACAAGTATCATAAATTAAAAAACCAGACACAAAACCCAACCCCAACCAAACTTAAAATTAATCCATATGATGAAAAACCTAAATCTAATGTATGTTACTTGCAGTTAGCTGGCAAAGAGAAAAAAAGAAAACAGATGCCAAGAACGAAAACCCAACCAAGAAAGACAACAAAGAAAATGAAGAGAATGAACTGGAAGTGAAAAGAAAGCCAAGAAAGAAAAACTAATCAGAACAATACTCCAACCATCAGAAGACAGAATTGCAGAACAAAGGAAAATAGTTAGCCTAAAACAACAAAAACTAGATGAATAAGCAGAAGAGATAGAGGACCTACAAGATCCACTAGAACAAAAGGAAGCAGAGATAAAAAGGTGCATATGCAAGAGAAAAATCAAGAGAGAAACAGCAAATAGAAAACCAAAGAGAAAACCTACTGTAACCAGAAAAAAACAAAGGAAGAAAACAAGTTAAAAGAAGAGATAGAAAAATAAAAAGAAGAAAGCACCAAAGCAGACATAGAACGAATCAAAATAAGACACGCCAGGTAATTCAAGAAATAGAAAACAAATATGCTAAAATGACAGAAGAACTAGAAGAGCTCAAGGAGGAAAATGATGCTAAGAAAAGCAAATGAAGAATACCAAGAATATGTAGAAGATCTAAGGTAAGAAACCAAGCACAGGGAGATAGATTACAAACACTCCAAAGCAAAAAACAAAGAGCTGAGAGCCAGACATGCTGGAAAGTGACGGAAAGAAAGACAAGTAGCCCTACAAGAGGAGAGACCAGCATGCAGACAAGCCCTAAGAAGAACCACCAAAAAGAAGAAATAGAAGAAACTACAGATGAGGAACCAACAATAACCATCAGAGAACGAAAAAACCCTAGCACTAATCACAGAACCGGCCTATGCAAAAGTAACAGAGAACATGAAAATGATATGGATTAGAATAAAAACATCTAAAGGGAACATTGAATAGAATTCTCCACAAACAGCAACCATACAAACTAAATACGGACCAACAAATACAGACATGAAAACAATACTTAATATAGCAATTGGTGGCAGGAAAATACCTTTGGCAGAGAAAAATAATTAAAAATCATGAAAATAGGAAAAAAGTAGAAATTACAACACTGCTAGGGGAAATGAATATAGAATATAGAGTATTTATTTGTTTATTTATATTTATTTAAAAACATATTTTGACTGGATACAAAATCTGTAGAACAGTTTTTCATGTGGTCCAGTTAAGGTAAAATTCACAATAAAAACAATGGTTAAAATAACAATTAACAGAAAACATTTTGGACATGAGTTTTTAAAACATCACAAGAAGCACTCTCCTGAATTTTGGCTGGTAAGTCATTCCACACAACGGAGCCCCTATATATAAATGACTTCTTCATAACATTTGATCGACATTCAAGCATTTGAACTTTAAGAGTATTACTTGCTCGTGTATTAATGTCATTGCATTCATAGACCATAGTGATTGAATAAATAGGTGATCTGGTGCATTGCCATCAATACTATTGTACATTTAAGTTTCTAAATAATAATCAATTCTTTGTGACATAGTTTGCCACTTGAGCTGCTTCACAAGATCTCCACCTCTAACATTTATAATATCAAAGGTGGAACTGATAATTTGAGCAGCTCGTTGTGTAGCCTTTGTATAGCATTAATTTTAACATTACTACAACCCCATATTGTACAAGCATAGTCAAATATAGGTTGAATATACACAAACCTATAAATACCTAGGAATCACCATGAATAACCAATCCAACCTAAAAGATCATTTAAAAAACATCCAATCAAAACAGAAGGAGCTTACCAAGCGATATTGAGTCTACTACACAAGGAGTTTAGCAAAATACATTTTTCAGTAGTATGGAAACTAATTGAAACCTGTGTAACCCCCAATCATAACTTCTGCTAGCGAAACATGGAATCCCAGCAAAAAAGAAATGAATACCTTTAATGGCATACTAGACAACATATTCAAAAGAATACCACAAAGCACACCCAGAGAAGCACTATGCATAGAAACCAACCTAATGGATAATATGGTAAGAATTATAGAGAATAAAAAAAAGAATATGTTCCACAGAATAAATAGGAATAAAAACAAACTAACTGAGCTGCTGAGCTGCTAACACAAGAAACAGAAAAAACAGAGTGTCTACATGATGTAGCTTTATGTAAGTAAACTCAAAGGGGAACTAAAGGAGATTTGTATGTTAATTTTAAAAGTTAAATTTGTTATAAAAAAACATATTGCAGTAAAAGAAAATGTCTTAAAGTCGGGTTTGGTATGGTTTTCAGCCAATTAAAAGTACAATTTTCACGATCTGCCGAAACGCTGGGGGCCACCATTATTGCACACGGCACCAAGACTAGTGACGTCACTTATGTCCTAAGTACTGAATACATGGACATACAAATCAATTTGTCATCCTGCACAGATTGCAATCTGTTTCAGTGTTCATTGCAATTTTAAATGACAAGAACAGATAGCACATACACATGGTGTTTATTGTAATTTGGGATACAGCATGATTGGCATTGCAATTACCAGTTTGTAATCATGAGTATATGCATATTTGCTACCTGCATGGGCAAATAACCCTGATTCTATATTATCTGAAGCCTCTTATCTAATAGTACCCATATTTGACAGATCATTTTGTCCAAAGCAAAATAAAAGTTATTTAATATCTCACTTTATGATGGTATTGCTATAATTCTGAACGGCTTGGAACAGAATTGGAATACTGCTTTGCTATAATTGTTAAGGGGCAGTTTGCAATTTAAGAAAACAAAACATGGGATTCTCTTAATCCACTCTAAATGATAAATCAATTAACCCATGTATACAGTACTAATAGTAATCTTACGACAGAATGTTACCATGTTCAACTGAACAAGCCTGGGCTACTGCACATTACATCTATATGACTTTCAAGGATAGCTTTTGTATTGAATCATATGTTTCTATGGGTATGAATAGGAAATATAGAAGTGGGCTTGCCCAGTTGCGTTGTGGCATTCTGCCTTTAGAAATTGAGATGGGAAGATGGAAAAATTGTGTCATTAAGACTGTGTTGAGGATGAAGCACACTTTCTTTTTAATTGCAAGTTTTATAATCATGAAAGAAAAAGTTTTATAAATGAATATATTAGATCATTACATTTATACACTTGATAATCCCTCCAAATTTAAACTGTTAATGAAAATTTGTAACATCCTAGCAACTGCTATAGATCTCTAATTTCTACTTAACTTTATTATATTAAATAAATTCAACTATTTTTTAATTTTCAATAACACCTATTGTTTGTTAATAACTGCACTTTTATTGTATTATTTTAATTTACTACTCATTTTTATTTCATTTGTTTATAGAAGGAATGACTTGTAAGCCCAGGTGGGCTGGGTGTGACTAAAATATGTTTGTTACTGTTGTTATATAATATGTATCGCAAGTCAATAAACAATACCCATACCAATAGCAATCTGTCCTGATTGAAATAAGGGCCAGTTGAGCATCAATGAATGAATGAATGGATTTTACTGACATGTAGAGGGTAATAAAAAAGATGATTAGAAAATATATGAAAAATATCCACGGCAGTGCATTACATTTTATTTATACATATGTTGAAATCAAATAAATATTCATCTAGTACTATAGTCTAGACTTCAGGCCTACTCAGTATCCAAATGTTGATTGTCTCAACTTGTTCAATGCAATTTACTTCACACTAAGAACCGTGACATGCACTCAACTAAAGTGCAATTAACAGAGTTTCTGAAACTGATATTGACAGTCTTTGTCACCAGTTGGATTGCAGTGCCAAGCCTCTGGAATACTTGGCTCTCATTGGCTGAGACATGTAGTACAACAGTGACGTATTTCGGGCAAGTGCAAAACACCGGGAAAGTCGAAAATGGTGGCCTATACAGTTTACAACACGGAGCTAATAAATGCAGGATATTACATTACTAGTGCACAAATACAAGTTATGGATAACGTGAAAATGTTTCAATAGATCCAAGCTAACTTCTGAGAGGTGAAGTGCTGAAGGGTTTAGTTTCCCTTTAATTAGCGCAGAAATATGAATTTTATTATTTTTATGCCACCAGTGACATATAGGTTTGTAAGCCGGGCAATTATACATGTATTTCTTTGCATTTCACTTAAATAAAATATTGTTGAGCTGAGTTGAGTTGTAGAAAATACTACGAAAAAAAATTAAACCAAAGAAAGCAAAAGCCTATATTATAAAATCTATCCACAAAAAATTCCAAAAGGATTTTTCAAGAATATACAAAATAAGAGTAAACAACTAAATAGACACCTAACATAAGGCCAAACAGAAACAGTTTTCTATTGTTGGAAATAGTATCTAACTGCAATATCCATGAACAGTTACAACAAGCATTTCATTCTTGTTGCTCAAGCCATGGCATCTATAATATATATATATACCAGTTCTGCAATTATAGAACTATCACAAATATGAGATGGCATAAAAACTTAGCCCACTAGACCAAAGAGAAGCTGAATTCTTCTGGACTTTCTTACTAATGCATGCACTTCCAATCAATTTTGCAAAATCATTGTGCTCTATTTTAATTGACACATTATTTAAATTTACTGATATTTTGCTATTCATTGTATACTAGTTAGTATTAACTTGCATGAACAAGCATGATATATATTGGGTTAAATGGTGCAACCTAAACGAAAATTGCTTCATTCTGCATCTTATTTGGTCTTTCTTTCAGGTCTAAAGACTTTATCCACATCACGTGTTATTTGATAACATCCAGAATCCAAGATTAATGCTAAGAACTGCACAGAGTACTTATTGAACTTGCACATTTGAATTATAAGTCAATAAGAAAATAGCAATCAGATTTCCTACAGCATTAAAGATAATGT
This sequence comes from Alitta virens, assembly GCA_932294295.1. Classification (NCBI taxonomy): domain Eukaryota; kingdom Metazoa; phylum Annelida; class Polychaeta; order Phyllodocida; family Nereididae; genus Alitta; species Alitta virens. The sequence goes on along the minus strand of OW028580.1, from coordinate 25,092,502 downwards.
TAAACATTTAGTTCCATAGGAATTAGGGATAACACTGAAACAGTTAAGTTTGGTGAACTTAAAATTGTGAATTATGAATTAGTCTTACATTTAATTCTGGTATATTGAAGCTAAAGCAGTTAAGGATTCAGATGGAATCAGAATGGGGAGTTACACTTTCAATGTAGACCGAAACATTGCTGTCATATTGCAAGCATGCCGACTAACATCGTGAGTCAGTTTGTCTGACTACTTTCAATGCATGTTTTGCACAATATCATGCTTTTATATCAAATACTTGAATGTTACTTACTTTGAAATCATGCAGTCTGTCACCATTTTCATCAATGACAATGTTGCCAGTCACAACTTGAGTTGTAGAGTTGATGATGTTTTGAGTGACCCTTAGGCCATCATTGGGAGCCTAGGATTATGAAAACATGAGATAGAGAAAAGATCAGGAGTTAAAATGCATGATAGAAGACACAGTTATCTGCATTGTTCTACTTCTAATTCCAGAAATCATGTGAACAAAATTGTAACACAGGTCAAAGAAAAGTGTATCTCTTAACTGGTAACCATTTTCACAAAGGTGTATTGAAGCAAGTGTGAGGAATGGAATTTTGAGCTATCCACCAAAAGTAATTGACATAGAAACCTGCCACTGTACCCAATAAGTGCCACTGACCTAAACGCCTAGCACCTAGATCACAGTGTGGAGCTCTTTAAGGTCATGAACCTCCTTGGGGCAGGGGTGGTAACACTTTGGTGAAGACCTCAAACTCCAGTGACCAACCAATACAGGGCTTTGCGCTTGCTCAATCCAGTTGTGCCTGTCCATCTTTCCCATATCAAGCACAGATATTGTTTTGTTCTAGTCGATCAAAAGCTTCTGCTTATGTTAACTGTTCTTGCATACGACTTCAAATAAAATATATCTTATCTTATCTTTAGATGTGAACATGGCTGAATATGTAACCAATAAGAGAGGACTTTGCCCAATGAAAATAAAGTGATTATCACAACAACAATTAGTACCTTATTTGCAACATCTTGTGTATCACGAAACTCTGGCATTTGTTGATGTCATGTCATGTCATTTCTAATTTGATTAGCTTTTTAAACTAGCTAAGAATTTGCCTGGTCAATGACTCACTTTGTAACATATAGTTCAGTGCATCCCACCTGCCATGATTTTGTGGCTGTTCAGTGTTGCTTCTATTGTTTTATTGCTGAAGTTGTTGGCAATCATATTAGATATTAATTCTGCATAGAATGTGTCCCACGCTAGACCAACTGGGTCAGAGTTTGAGACGGCAATTAGTCTTTGATAGAGGAGATCATTATCTGGATAAGGTGTGACATGTCTGTGTGCAGGGTCTAAACCAAAAAAAGGCATGATCACCGTTTACTAGCCCCTTTTGGTAGGCTTGTGTGAAAAAGAGATATCTCCTGAATATAGCAGTTAAAGAGTCACCCTGGTATATTGTCTGACATCGTGGATGACAGTTTTTAGAATGTTCAATTTCACTAGATCTTCACCAATCAGAGCCGACTCGACAGTGTAAAAATATACACTTAGGCCTTTATCCTCTGCTTTTTTTTCAATCCGCTCTGCAGCAATTTTGAACAGAGGAATGACATCAGTTATTATAGCAAATTTTGTTCATTTGAATGTTCTCAAGAGAGCCATTATGGCCCCAATGTATCCATCGTAGGTTCCAATAACTCTTGTAAAAGTTGGGAACATGTTTTTGTTACTGAGTGAAATGCTTGCACAGTAATATGCAATTTGATGGATATTCCAAACTGCTGCTAAGAGACCAACGGGTTTGCAAACAATGCTACAAGCTGATCCAATTATGCCATCAAGATTTTTCACAGCAAGTTTTAGTTGTGTCATTGCTTTCATACCTTCCTTTGGGCTGCATTGTGTGTCTGTAGTATGATACTTAATGTCAAATTCTGGCAATTTCTGCTGTGCATGTTTAATTCCCATGCGAAATGCTGTCGTTACTGAGGGATCCACTGGATTTCTCTGGCCACAAAAATCCTACCATGAGGGGCATAAGTTAATGATCTAAAGAGATCATTTTGTCAGCATCTTCACAGATACTCAAGTTTTGGTTGATGTTTGTATAGTCTTTCTGTGTCTGGTTGGTATATTCTGTGCCTGTACACAACTTGACTAATGTACAAGCCAGCCAAATAACTTGAACTTTGAATGATATGAAAACCATGGCTGTTGCCTCAACAAACTCCGTCGTTCCCACACATGCTTATATATGAATATGCATCATGAGACCTTCGGGATTGCTCTACATGGATGCATGATTGCGAATGTTTTGTTAGGATTTTTGCCAGTATCAATTTACTTTGTGAAATCATAAATTCTGTTTGAGTCGACCAAACGAAACAAATGTGCATAGTGGTGAAAGATAATTAGTTCTTTTTTCTTTTGAAGAATATTTACAACAGTTCATACATAAAAAACACTTGGGTAATTGGATAATCAATCACAAATCATGGCTAAATTTAAATGATAAGGGAATGTTTTTGAACTCAGAACTTTCCCTTTAGTTCCTGTCGGCCAAACTGTATACATGTAATTATTCCAGCTGTTTACCAGTTCATGTAACAAGAGAAAATGTCTTCATGATGTTCATGAGTTAATTAATGAAAGTGTTGTTGAGATGAAGATAATAATTATACTTACTGGCTTGGACAAAAGTGATTTACTTTAAAATACTATGATTTTCGTCTGGTTTTGACTTAGTACTTTTCTTTGAATTATTTTCTGAAGGGATAACATTAGCTGGAAAACATTTTTACAATAGTCGTGTAGGAGCCAGATAGTTTGTAAGAATTTGACCCCTTTGACCTCAAATAGAGAACAAGGTGACCCCATCTGTAAACTCATCCAATGCCTTTCCCATAAGGTGTATTGCCTGTAGCATCAATAGATATGAAGTTATCTTGTCTGTATAGGCCGGTGATGGGCAGGCCGACGAACAGACGAAAAGGAGGGGCAGCTAGACAAATGCCACAGCCATACTCTAGGACATATAAATGGCTGAAGCCAAAGATAGCAAAGATACTAGGTCAAGAAATACTATAAGTACAATCTTTAGCAAGTGTCCAAAAGCTTTCGATCATGCCTGTACTCTAAGACAGAAACCGGTGCTACATCTCCAGTATTCAGTATTGCTTGAAGTCACAAAAATGTAGGCCTAATTACACTACCATCCAGAAAGAAACACCTTTGAACTCAAATAATGTAACTAGGAACTAATATACGCAGTCAAATTCCTTGCTACCCCACCGGGATCATTGCTCCTTCTGAAATCTGGCTATCGCTCTGTGCTAAGTGTGCCCTCCTAGTACGAGAGGGCCTGCGTAGGAGACTGCAACATCTTAATTTCTTACAATGGTCATCTTTCTATTATTACTAACAGATCATGACAGTGTGTTTGTTAAGGTGTCTCCACTTCCTTTGTAGGCATGGCTTGGGCTGAGCTTCTTGTAGTTTTAGGTTGCTGCTCTGGATAGATATAATTGAACGTTATACTCCACTTAAACTGTTTTCCTATTGTTCTGAGCGGGCAATAACCAACAAAAATGTTAGTAAACTCCCTCCTGAGTGCTAATGGAACTTGTCCTGGGTAATAAAGGTAGTAAGAACAAACAAACAATCAAACAACTCAGTAAATATGCCTAATAGAGTATAAGTTATATCCCTCAGAGTCGGGAGTTACCTGACATTTTTGTTGCTTATAGCCAACAAAAATGTTAGTTAAAAAACTCCCTTCTATTCGGAAACCACTATGACTTCTTTATTAGTAGACTAGGTGCAGGAGAAACTTGACAGAAACATTTTGAACAGAGCTAATAGATACACTGTCACTGATACACTGTCCATATAACAGACAGTATTGTGTCACTGACTGGAATTATTGCAATAGAGATAGTTGAATGTTGTATTGTAAAGGTGTCACATTTTTTGTTTTGGTCTTTCCTCATTCAGCCTGATAGATCCATATGATTATGTGATGCCCAGCAGTTATTTAGGTATTTTCTTGTGTGATCTCAAAAGCATGTAAAATTAGTCTGGCAACGTAACGGTGTTAGCAGGTTGTTATGCTTGCACCATGGTGTGACCCTTTGGTGTAATGGCAATGCTCTCACTTCCCATGCGAGAGGTCCCAGGTTCCACTCGTGGCAGATTTGACAGGTGTGACAGGTTTTGACAGATCACAAATGTATAAATATCTCAATAAATATTGACTGTTTTTATAGGGTTCGATTCCCAGGTGGGGCACTTGCCCTCCCGAAAACTTTACACTTTGATAACAGTTTATCTTGTAGCTTCCAGTAGCTCTGAATAGCTTGATTTGACTTGTTGTAGCTTGAAGCTTGCCTGGCTAAGGTTGAACCATTTTGTTGAAATTGCACTTATAGCCCTATTATATGAATCAGACACCCACCCTCAACAAACTCATGCCATCTTACTTGAAGATCCTAACAGTGAAATGAAGTTTACTTGTATTTTTCTGTATAGTTTGGTCAATCGATTACTAGAAAAATAAATTATCAAGAACAACCCTTTGCTTTGTGTTCAGTCCTTAAGATCAGTGCGTCAGCTTCCAGAAAAACGATTGCCGACTTGTGTCTGTTGTGAATACAAAGCATTAGTCAATTTGTGGCTCATGTGTTGCGTGTTTTTCAAGGATCACATTTTATAGATTTCTAAGATTTTTTGTTTGTTTCAAAATGAGCCGAAGCTCTTGAAGTAAAGCCATTACACACATACACACATGTACCTGGACCATGTTTGACTGAACAACATATGAGAAATATGGTGTATTCTCACAGAAATTTTTTTTCTAAGTGTCATCAACATTGCCATGGCTAAATATTAATTACAAAATAAAAAGTACGACTGGCAGATTCTAGCCTAATAGGTTGCCAAGCAGACAGACACAGATACATTGTATGTATTAAAGCACTGAAAGACAAGATAAGATGACAAATAAGAGATGAGATAGGGAGAGATGAGATAAGATAAGATGAGACTAGATATTCATAGGTCCGAAGCAAAAATATTGCCCAACAAGAATATGTTTTGCAAAGTACTGATAAACCAACATATTTCTCTAACAAAAGGACATATTTGTTTTATTGAATGCCTAACCCAGTCAAAAACTTGAGCTCACAGTCAGCTCACGGTGAGGTCACAGAATCCTCACAGAGAGCTAATCTGGTGAAGTCACTGTGAGCTAAAACTGATGCCCAACAGGTACCTCACAATAAACTCACAATTTGAGGTCACAGTGACATGTCTGTAAGCTAACTGTGAGCTGATCATGTTTGATTCCACGTTTGTACGTATCTATCTATTTATTGAAACTGTTACGGACCATTGTCTCCTTTTTAAGACAGTAGATACATTGATCTGATGGTACTCATTGTTCTTAACTTGTATGGGTATTCTCTTCTGGTGTGAATCATTCAACCCTTTCATTTCTCTACCGATGAGGTAGGATGCAGTTTTGGCCACCTGAGTCACTTTTACCCGACAGGCATGACACAAGGTAAACGTCGATTAAAGAGCATTAACATTTTTTCATTGTGACTTCATCAATGTGGAAGACCTTCTGTTGTCTAAGAAGAAACAAGTGTTTCAGCATTTTATGTTTTATTATTATTGTTATTTTTTTTTGATTAGTTGTCTTTTTTTATATGATTGATGCTGATTTTCTTCTCCCCATGCCAAGTTGGGTCGGGATGTCAGACCAATGTTTGCTGATATTGGTTAACTTTGGACCAATTTTGAGTGTATGTGGCATGTTATCTGCTTGGAACATTATTAGTTTTCAGCAAAATTGATCGCACGTGCAGTGCAGGGGCAGATTTAGAGGGAGGTCAAGGGGGTCCTGACCCCCCTTTTTCTCTGGCAAAAATTCCCCCAGACCCCACAAGCAGGACATCGCATCTTCGCTGCTCATACAAGTCAAATGCCTGACCCCTCCTTTCCAAAAATCCTAGATCTGCCCCTGCAGTGTCAATAACTTGTCTTGGGTTGGATGACACAGTACTGTCCAGATGGTATAGCAGTGAACACAACACTGTGACAGCCATTCTTAGATTTGCTTACATTCCTGTAGGTACTAATCACTTGGCAAATTGTATAGAATGCTGAGCAGTAGTCAACTAATAACAATGTAGTTACAATTATTTGTTTTAGCAATTATTTGCAGTGTTTTGGCACATTGCAAGCCCGCATGATTCTGAGCATAAGTTACTGAATACATCTGCTTGTTGCCACAAGCACATTCAGAGGAATTGGTTAACCCAAAAAATTGCCAGATTATGTCCTATGCAGTTTTGACTTATCGAAATTTTGAGATCTTTCACTAACTTTATCATTTTGAATAAAACAAGATTCCCTTAAATGATCTTAAAATTTAGGTTTAGTAAATATTATGTATGTCGTCAGTCATAATGACAAACTTCTTAAATTTACTTTACATACCCAGATAGCATTCCAAATTGTTTCAACGTTGGCGCGATGTCGGTGATGTTGAAACGATGTTGTATGGACGGCAGCCGATATAGATATGACACTGACCCGATTTGGAATGTTAACTGGGATATATGATATCAACTAAACTTGACTGAATGGGAAAAAAAGTAACAAAGCCTACAGGGGTGCTACCACCGTAGTAGATAAAAAGGACAATAAGATGACATCACTACACATTGTAACATGGATGACGTCACAGAATAGATGTCGTCATTAAACAATACTTATTGGTACTTTTACTCCCTATCGTCACCAACCAACATGCAGAATGTTATCTGGATACAGAACGTACACTACAGCCATTTTTGTCTAATAGTTTAGTCTGCCTTAATGCCCCATCTAACAGTTTACTATGTTGAAACGATGTTGAACTGATTTGACAGGCTATCTGCTGGACGGATCTAGGATTTTTGAAAAGGGGGGGTTGGGGGGTGGGGTCAGGTATGGGACTTGTTTGAGCAGCGAAGGTGCGATGTCCGGCTAGGGGGGTCCAGGGGCTTTTTTGCCAGAGAAAAGGGGGGGGGGGTCAGGACCCCTTAACCCCCAGCCCCCCTCAAAATCCATCCCTGATCTGGGTGCAATGCATGTGACTCGTGCACAGATGACCTCCCTCTAACGCTAGCCAATGGCGGCTTACTATAAGTGGCGTGTGGGCAGAGAGCCCTCGAAGGTCCTGGGCCTCCACGCGGCGAGGGTGGAAACACTTGGGGTGAAGCCCTCTATCCCCAGTGGCTAAAACAGGACAGTGCGCATTGCACAAGCTGCTCTAGCTATCCAATGCAGACATTATTGATTTTTTACATGCTTCTGGTTTCTACTACCAACTATAGATAATCAATCTTACCCTAGAGAGCCTCTCCATAGTCCACTCAGGTGCTGCTGAGGCGTTAAACAATAACACTACCTACCTAGGAAGGTATCTCTCAAATTTCACTATTTAATTTTAACAGGGGGTAAAGTAATTTTTATATATCATCTATCAGTATACAAATCCTTGGATAAACAGTGCCATAGCCATGTGAACCTCAGAAGGTCACAAGTTATACTAAATTATTTCAATGCATCAGTTAAATGTCGGACCATAATCATGTTGACTTGGTGGAACCATTTACCCAGTATTTATGCCAGGCCAAGGGAACGACCCAAACTATGGGGTATATGCATAACATCGTGTGGACTATGGGATATCCCTACAAACATTTTTATATTTGTATGATATTATGTCAATATTAGAAATTCCTCGGCCCAATATTATTTGAGAATATTATATAAGGTTAAAATGTGGACAGTTATAAGCTGATTTTGACCTTATCTGTAATATTTTCAACTGTTAGTTTCATGATATCATCTTAATATTTCCTAAAATATTAGAATTTAAGGTTTAACTAACATTTTCACAATGTTTGAATAATATTATTCTGATATTAGACAAATATTATATCATAACATTTGCCTAAGGTTTGACCAAGGTTTCACAAATGTTAGTCAATATATTAGTTACTAACATGATGCCGATATTTACCCAAGCATCTGAAAACATTAGTCCGACCTTATTTATAATATTTTGCATAATGTTGAAAGGAACTTTTTGGAAAGATTACATAACATTATCTTCTTATATCAAACTCATATTTTCAAACATATTTTTCGAAGGTTTAAATTACTATTGATATAATTTGTATGATAAATGATATACTATTCTGCAACAGATCTCATTATGATCAAGTAACAAACAATACAAATCATTTCTCTCTCACAAATTTATTTTGACTGTAAAACAACAAAATAAAAACAGTATAATACAAAATGTAGCAACATTCAAGTGACACAAGATTTAATGACCCTCTTCTTTAATAACATGTAAGAATACATCTTTATGACAAGCATCGATCTAATAACACTAAAGTCTTATATTTTGCTTATTACATGTAATGTAATGTAATGTAGTTTACTGAACCCAGGTTAAAAAACCTCTTAGTTCAGATCGTTGTAGATAGGTTGGTGATATGTGCATGCGTGGAGTGCAGGTTAAAATCAGTACGAATTTGGGGTATGATGAAGACTCAGTATTCTTTGAAAACTAATGAAATGTATAATTGCAACAAAGTCATGTCTGCATATGGGGTTTTACACATTTTTAAAACCAGTCTTCCCGGGTGTAAGGGCTTAATTGTCATATTTCACTGTACAGTCAGAGTTCATGAAGCCAACAAATAGTCTCCAGGGTTATGTCATTAGTCAATGCACTGCAGATGTAGTATTTCTGAAATCTGTTAAACTGTCTGTTGCCTTGCAATTTTCTGAACTACAGTAAAAGATACATTCTGTAAATTTTATAAGTATGCATTGATATGTCCTGTAATTATATAAATTTGGTACTGTGTAAGTGCCCTCCTGAACGATGATTATGACAATTATGTTTGAATATTTACCTTGAAACTTTGATCAGGATGTGCATTTGGATGGCATGGCAACTGATGTTGAAAAGTAACCTGCAAATGATACAATTTGAATTAATATGTGTGTGGCTTTCTCAGATGTTTTCAACTTTGCAAATAAATGGAACATTTACCAAAGAACTCCGTACTCAGAACTCGGAATCAATTTACTCATACCAATGTTTACCCTACCTGGAATCTGGATCTTCACTGGTATTTGGAGGATTGATCGTCATTTTAGACGTAACATCTGAAAAGAGAACAATTTTATAAATCATCTTATCTTTTAATATATATATCCTAAAAAAATTATCTTATACCTTATATTAATTGATCTACATTGATCTGTATTTCTACATCACAAAGTCCTACACCACACAAATCCAAGGCCAGTTGTTTGGGCAGAAAGCATACAGCAGTTATCAGTAGGTGGCAGCATATGCCCTGACATATAAAAGCTATTATTATTACTCAAATTCATGTAAAAGAAATGGAGAAACAATATGATATAGCATTTAATATTCACAAAATTTCCATTGACAGCAATGAAACCATTTAAATTATCATGACATGATACCATGACATATTTAAATCAATTATCACTAGGTGGCAGCACAATGCCATGATCACCACTGATCAAAACTGTAATCCAATCACACAAAGGAATTTGTCAAAATCTACCAATCATATATCACAGATAATTGTTTGATCATGTTTGCACAGAATGTTTGCAGCAATTTTAGGTAAATCGCCGCACATGAGCTGATATTAATTTATTTTAAAACTCATTTTTATATATTATTTAAAAATGGATTGATCAGCATTGAAATTCGGTATTTAAACACTCATTGGCAAAAATGACAGCTGGACACTGATTGAATTATCATGGCATGAGACCATGACATATTTAAATCAATAATCACCAGGTGGCGACACAATGCCATGGCTCCAGGATCTTTGTTGATCAAACTGCATGATTGATCTCATCAAAGAACTTTATAATTATAAAGCATTATTCTTTGTGATTGTCGGCTAATGAGGAGATATGGGTTTTTAATGAAATGATACAAGGCTCGATCATAACACCAATCATACAAAAGCACATGGATCCACAAAATAATTAGTTATCAAAGATTATGTAATGATATAGAATGTCACACAATAAACTATATATGCATTTTGCAGAATGTTGTGCATATGGATCATATAAAAGCAAAATATGGCCAACATAATGTCACTTAGCAATTTATTATATATACTCATTTGAAAGTGGATTATATTTAATATAAATATTCATAGTACTATTCAAATCATAATTTAGAACATTATATGTTTAACCCCCTCTAGTGAGCAATTATCATGCCATAATATATGCTAATGAGTGTTCTGCTTCAGTTAATTTCAAGATATCTGGGTCTAATTGAGGGGGTTATGCAAGTTGCACATGTAATGTAATACCATTGCACAGTCTAATGCAGTTTATTGTTCTTGTATAGTTTCTATCTAATTCTAGAGAAAACAAAGCTATGCATTAGACATGAACTCTAATTGACAACAACCTATGCTTTGCAAAGATATATAATAAATTGTAAATGTCATAATTCACTTTAATAAAGATTTCTTATCCTTATTATAATTACTAAATTGATTTAATTATTTTAGGTTATTCATATTTAAAATTCAAGCTAAACTAATTAATGTTGTTATATTTTTCAAGACTTTTGGTTCTTGAATGTTTATAAAGTATGCAAATTTAGATAGATAGATATAGATATAGATAGATAAATAGATTGTTTGATTGTTTGATTTATTGACTGATTGATTGATTGATTGATTGATAGATAGATAGATAGAAGATAGATTGATATTAGAAATGAAGATAATTATATGCAATCTGAAAAAAAAGGGTAACTTACCTACATTATGTGCATGTTCACTTTGTAGCATGCCAGTCCTTGCAATGTCTGTCCAAGTTCACCTGTGTATAAGCTGTTAACTGCTGTTGTCTCCAGTGCTGACTGCAGAGTGGAGAGGGGTCCAAGGAGGGAGGGGGTCAATAGCCCAGTCTGTGTCTAATTAGTGCATGTTAACCTGCCTGAAGCAGGGAAGCCACTCATGCATGGAGTGATTGAGACTTAATTTATATATTTTGCTACTGGGTTATCCAGTAACAATGCATTACATCAGTGTGGGTAGCTGTTTCTCTTTTAAAAACAAAACACATGTTGAATTTTATTAAGGATAACCTCTACCCACATTTAAGTTAATATAGAAATTAAATAAATTATCACAGGAAAGTGTAATTATGTATTGAAATTAAATCACTTGCATATTAAAAAACTTGATGTGAGCATTATATGCTCTACACTTTTAAAATAGAAAGTATTTTACCTATTAGTGCATGGGCATGTTTAAGTTTTTCACAAAGAGGTAAATATACAATCTCTTCTGTGGCCAAGTAGGTCACAACTTCGTGGGTTCAATCCTAACACATGGTTTTGCTGAAGTCCTACTTTTTTTCCAAATATCTTAGTTTATGATTTGCTGATAAGCTATTTACTGATATTTTAGCAGTCATGCATGTGTTAATTATTTTGACAATGTCTATAATAAATTTTCATAAAAATAGTAAGTGCTCTTTTATTAATAATTACACAATTGCATACGTAAGTATGTCATATATCTTATAAGTTTGAAAATAAATTTTGTACTGAAAAATATTAATCTGAATATCTTTCAAGCTTACTATAGGAAAACATAATTCCCATCTCGAAAAAAACTGCAAAAATGTTGGATTGACAATAAGAAAGAATATTATGGTTGATTAAAATATAAATATTTAAACTATCATGAATATGACCTGAATTTCCAACATGTGGCAAATATTAGAATAAATATTTGCAGAAATACTTTGATATTATTAAATCAGTATTACACCAAATATTTCTCATAATTGTTATGATAATTTTCAGTTAGCATATTTTCATGACATATTTCTCAATATTTAGCAAATATTATAATTTAAACTTTCCTGTAATACCTGGTCAGTATTAAATCGACATTAACATAAATATTTTTCTGAAGTACCCTGGTAATGTTTTCAATTAACATGCCTTTAATAATAACTCATAATATCAAATGAATACTTTGTTTTAATATTTTTTCTTATGTTATCATCGTGTTAAAATAACATCAAAATCGATTGTTTGATATATCATTTCTCTGATGTTTGAAAATCATATCTGTATAATAACTACTCCTAATATGCTATGAACATTAAGTTTAATATTTTCTATGATGTTAATATTATGTCAATACAACATTAAATGTCATGTTATTTAAAGACCTTCTCATAAGATTTAAATATGAGGTATGTTTGACCTTTGAGACTAATGTTAAGGCAATATGTTAGTTAATATTTTCACCATTACCACAGTAACCTTCAAATCATATTTTACTTTGATATTAGAGTCTAACATTAAAATCATCTTGATAATTTTCATCTTGATGAGATTATTAGTAAATATTCAATCAATATTTAAGAATAAGGATATTTTTAAATATTACAGAAATATTAGCAGAACCTTAAATAATAATATTTTCTGCTAATGTCGGCACAACCTTCTCCAGACATTAATGAAATGTTATGGCAATCTTAGCAGCACCTTAGACAATAATATTTCCGTGAAATATTCAACTAAGGTCTGCTAAATATAGTTGGAAATATTTTTGAAATATTATATGTTTGCAGGGATGCTGCTTACCTGTTAAGCTTTAGACCAGTAGCGCTGAAACAATACAAGGAACTTCCTGTCTAAAATAAGGGTATTCGGATTATTTCGCATTTTTGTTGTACTATCAGGCCATGTCGAACTCTTCCCTCAGCTAACCCAAGATACCTTCCTGCCCACACACCACTTATGGTAAGCCGCCATTGGCTAGCGTTTACAAATTTCAGATAATGCTAAGCGAACATCAGATTTCTCCGGCTACCCCTCAGCTTGTCTCAGTACCCTGCCAGTGGGGAACGATGAGACAAATGACTTGCATTGAATAACTCCTATCTTACACAAGGTAGGAATCTGCACAACTACATAACCTACATCTGAGGTAGGAAGTCAGTCATGTCCTGATTTTAGAATATTTTCTACGATTGAAACAAAAGAGTGTATCATTGTTCCTCAATCTCCCCTAGCCCTTTCCATCCTTCTGGAAACTCATGTAAGTCAGATACAAAATAATACAAAACACATATATATTTAACCAATCCAAGAATTAAATAGTTTGTGATGGATAAAATAAGATTTGAAGTATTAATTTCAATTTTCAATGTCATTACCATAGACTGTTATTAATGAAAGAAGTCATCATTAAGGCCATTTGTCAATAAGCAACATCATAATATTAAAACAAGTTTAAGTTAATCAGGTCGACCAGGTTATTTCAGTACTTCATTTTTTTAACCAGCCAACTGAGTAGTCATGTTATTCTTATTGTAGAACAGTTAAAGCTAATAAAGATTTATACATGCACATATAAATACATAATGCATATCAGAATCTTCTTTACATAATCATTTTCATTATTTTTATCTGTGCTCCTAGGTAACATGTCACATAAGGCATTAAGTATGTGATAATTTAACTGTATGAACGTATGTTTTCTTTTTTTCTTTCTTTAAAAAAAAGCAAGACTTTTCAAGTAGGATGTAAAAACGTCGTTTTCCATGTTTTAAGAATTACGTTAAAAACCATTAAATATTTACCTTCTTCAGCAATTTAAAAAAAAGGAGAGGAAAAGTTGTAATATTCAAAATGAGGAATCATTGCTATTCCGTTTTCTTATTGATATTCATACCACATGCAAAATTTTAAGTTTGCCAGTAACTGTTGTATTTTTAATATAATAATCGTTTATTTGATACAGTAACTTTTGTATTAATAACTTTGTTACTGACTCTATTTTTATCATAAACTGTAAACTAACACATACTTTAACCATTGGTAATTATCTCCAACTTTTAGATTATTTATAGATGTTGAGCAGGTATGTTAAAACTTTATTTGCATATGTAAGCCAATATGCTCAATCAACTCAGCCCATATTTTAACATATCAAATTTCTGCATGCCTAACCACCAGTGGCTGTTCTCATGCCAAATGAGAGAGAGATTTTCATCATGAATGACAGCACTCTGTCCTCACTCTTCTTTTTTCTTTGTATGTTTATATCAACCAATATAGTAGCTTGCAATGACAATGAAAGCCTGACAGGTTCAAACAAATCCTTAGTCATAGGGTTTTTATGGCCTGCCCAGCAATTTGGACCAGCATTACCATTCGCATTCCAATTGGGTGTCAAAAGTGCCGAGCGCAAACTATGGAATTATGATATCAAATATTACATTGAGGACACCAAATGTAATCCCAGGGAAGGAATGAAAGCAACCGTGCAGCTGAAACAGACTGCAAAAGCTCTTGATGGCATTATTGGATCTTTGTGTAGCATTGTGTGCGAACCAGTTGGTTTCTTAACCGCAGCATGGAATATTCCTCAGGTTTCGTACTACTGTTCAAGTGCATCACTCACAGACAAAAATAAGTTTCCAACATTTACACGTGTCAAAGGAACTTACGATGGGTATACTGATGGGCTTATAACCTTTTTAAAGACATTCAAATGGACAAAATTAGCTATAGTAACTGACACTACTCCACTATTCAAAATTTCTGCTGAACGTATTAGGCTTGCTGCTGAAAGCAGTGTGATAAACACTTACTTTTATGCTATCGAAACCACAATGATTGGAGAGAAAACTAACCCAGCTAAGTTGGATGTAATGAGAAATGTTATAATTGACATAAAAGACAAAGCAATGGTTATCTTAATGCTATTTTACGTTCCTGATACAAGACATTTTCTAATCCTAGCAGACGAAGAAGGACTCACGAAAGACAACTATGTAATCATTGGAACTGATGCTGCATATTTTGGAAACAGTGGAAGACCAAGATATTTGGAACCCCATTTAGAAGATTCTTATGTTTATCATGGGGTGGTGACAGTCAGTCCTGCCCACCCATCTGGACAAATATGGAATGATTTTTATTCAGACCTGATTGATTTAATGTTGTTTAACAATATAACTCAAGAAACAATTGATGCCAATATGGAAAGATATGCACTAATAGCAGGTAAGGGAATTCATGTAATGAATGAAATGTGGTTATATCCATGCCTTATTTTTACATCTGTGCATGAGTCACATGCATTGCACCCAGATCAGGGATGGATTTAGAGGGGGGGGGGGGTTAAAGGGGTCCTGACCCCCCTTTTCTCTGGCAAAAATGCCCCTGGACCCCCCTAGCAGGACATCGCACCTTCGCTGCTCATACAAGTCCTATGCCTGACCCCCCCCCCCCAACCCCCCCCTTTTCAAAAATCCTAGATCCGTCCTGCAGATAGCCTGTCAAATCAGTTCAACATCGTTTCAACATAGTAAATTGTTAGATGGGGCATTAATTCAGACTAAACTATTAGACAAAAATGGCTGTAGTGTACGTACTGTATCCAGATAACATTCTGCATGTTGGTTGATGACAATGGGGAGAAAAAGTGCCAATAAGTATTGTTTGATGATGACATATATTCTGTGACGCCATCCATGTTACAATGTGTAGTGACGTCATCTTATTGTCCTTTCTATCTGCTACGGTGGTAGTGCCCCCTGTAGGCTCTGTTACTTTTCTCCCCATTCAGTCAAGCTTAGTTGATATCATATATCCCAGATAACATTCCAAATCGGGTCAGTGTCATATCTATATCGGCTGCCATCCATACAACATCGTTTCAACATCACCGACATCGCGCCAACGTTGAAACAATTTGGAATGCAATCTGGGTATGTAAAGTAAATTTAAGAAGTTTTTCATTATGACTAACGACATACATAATATTTACTAAAGCTAAATTTTAAGATCATTCAAGGGGAATCTAGTTTATTCAAAATGATGAAGTTAGTGAAAGATTTCAAAATTTTGATAAGTCAAAACTGCATAGGACATAATCTGGCAATTTTTTGGGTTAACCAATTCCTCTGAATGTGCTCGTGGCAACAAGCAGATGTATTCAGTAACTTATGCTCAGAATCATGCGTGCTTGCAATGTGCCAAAACACTACAAATAATTGCTAAAACAAATAATTGTATACAATTTGCCAAGTGAATAGTACCTACAGGAATGTAAGCAAATCTAAGAATGGCTGTCACAGTGCTGTGTTCGCTGCCTGACCATCTGGACAGTACTGTGTCATCGAACCCAAGACAAGTGATTGACACTGCAGGGGCAGATCTAGGATTTTTGGAAAGGGGGGGTCAGGCATATGACTTGTATGAGCAACGAAGATGCAATGTCCTGCTTGTGGGGTCTAGGGGAACTTTTGCCAATGAAAAGGGGGGGTCAGGACCCCCTTGACCCCCCTCTAAATCTGCCCCTGCACTGCACGTGCAGTCAATTTTTCTGAAAACTCTAATAATGTTCCAAGCAGATAACATGCCACATACACTAAAAAATTGGTCCAAAGTTGACCAATATCAGCCAACATTGGTCTGACATCCTGATCCAACTTGGCATGGGGAGAGGAAAATCAGCATCAATCATATAAAAAAACTCAACTAGTAAAAAAAAAACCAATAATAATAAAACATAAAACGCTGAAACACTTGTTTCTTCTTAAACAACAGAAGGTCTTCCACATTGATGAAGTCACAATGACAAAATTTTAATGCTCTTTAATCCACGTTTACCTAACTTGTGTCATGCCTGTCTGGTAAAAGTGACTCAGGTGGCCAAAACTGCATCCTACCTCATCGGTAGAGAAATGAAAGGGTTGAATGATTCACACCAGAAGAGAATACCCATACAAGTTAAGAACAATGAGTACCATCAGATCAATGTATCTACTGTCTTAAAAAGGAGACAATGGTCCGTTACAGTTTCAATAAATAGATAGATACGTACAAACGTGGAATCAAACATGATCAGCTCACAGTTAGCTCACAGACATGTCACTGTGACCTCACATTGTGAGTTTATTGTGAGGTACCTGTTGGGCATCAGTTTTAGCTCACAGTGACCTCACCAGGTAAGCTCTCTGTGAGGATTCTGTGACCTCCCATGAGCTGACTGTGAGCTCAAGTTTTTGACTGGGTTAGGCATTCAATAAAACAAATATGTCTTTTTGTTAGAGAAATGTGTTGGTTTATCAGTAGTTTGCAAAAATATTCTTGTTGGGCAATATTTTTGCTTCAGACCTATGAATATCTAGTCTCATCTTATCTTATCTCATCTCTCCCTATCTCATCTCTTATTTGTCATCTTGTCTTGTCTTTCAGCGCTTTAATACATACAATGTATCTGTGTCTGTCTGCTTGGCAAGCTGTTAGGCTAGAATCTGCCAGTCGTACTTTTTATTTTGTAATTAATATTTAGCCATGGCAACGTTGATGACACTTAGAAAAAAAAATTCTATGAGAATACACCATATTTCTCATATGGTGTTCAGTCAAACATGGTCCAGGTACATGTGGGTAATGGCTTTACTTTAAGAGCTTCGGTTCGTTTTGAAACAAACAAAAAATCTTAGAAATCTATAAAATGTGATCCTTGAAAAACACGCAACACATGAGCCACAAATTGACTAATGCTTTGTATTCACAACAGACACAAGTCGGCAATCGCTTTTCTGGAAGCTGATGCACTGATCTTAAGGACTGAACACAAAGCAAAGGGTTGTTGTTGATAATTTGTTTTCTAGTAATCTATTGACCGAACTATACAGAAAAATACAAGTAAACTTCATTTCACTGTTAGGATCTTCAAGTTAGATGGCATGAGTTTGTTGAGGGTGGGTGTCTGATCCATATAATAGGGCTATAAGTGCAACTCCAACAAAATGGTTCAACCTTAGCCAAGCAAAGCTTCAAGCTACAACAAGTCAAATCCAGCTATTCAGAGCTACTGGAAGCTACAAGATAAACTGTTATCAAAGTGTAAAGTTTTCGGGAGGGCAAGTGCCCCACCCGGGAATCGAACCCTATAAAAACAGTCAATATTTATTGAGATATTTATACATTTGTGATCTGTCAAAACCTGTCACACCTGTCAAATCTGACACGAGTGGAACCGTGGACCTCTCGCATGGGAAGTGAGAGCATTAGCCATTACACCAAAGGGTCACACCATGGTGCAAGCATAACAACCTGCTAACACCGTTACGTAAGCGCATTGCCAGACTTATTTTACATGCTTTTGAGATCACACAAGAAAATACCTAAATAACTGCTGGGCGTCACATAATCATATGAATCTATCAGGCTGAATGAGGAAAGACCAAAACAAAAAATGTGACACCTTTACAATACGACATTCAACTGTCTCTATTGCAAAAATTCCAGCCAGTGATACAATTCTGTCTGTTATATGGACAGTGTATCAGTGTATCTATTAGCTCTATTCAAAATGTTTCTGTCAAGTTTCTCCTGCACTTAGTCTACTAATAAAGAAGTAATAGTGGTTTCCCGAATAGGAGGGAGTTAACTAACATTTTTGTTGGCTATAAGCAACAAAAATGTCAGTTAACTTCCGACTCTGAGAGATATAACAAACTTATACTCTATTAGGCATATTTACTGAGTTGTTTGATTGTTTGTTTGTTTTTACTGCCTTTATTACCCAAGACAAGTTCCGTAGGACTCAGGAGGGAGTTAACTAACGTTTTCGTTGGTTATTGCCCACTCAGAACAATAGGAAAACAGTCTAAGTGGAGTATAACGTTCAATTATATCTATCCAGAGCAGCAACCTAAAACTACAAGAAGCTCAGCCCAAGCCATGCCTACAAAGGAAGTGGAGATACCTTAACAAACACGCTGTCATGATCTGTTAGTAATAATAGAAAGATGACCATTGTAAGACATTAAGATGTTGCAGTCTCCTACGCAGGCCCTCTCGTGCTAAGAGGGGGCACTTAGCACAGGGCGATAGCCAGATTTCAGACGGAGCAACGATCCCGGTGGGGTAGCAAGGAATTTGACTGCGTATATCAGTTCCTAGTTACACGGTACATTATTTGAGTTCAAAGGTGTAATTAGTGTAATTAGGCCTACATTTTTGTGACTTCAAGCAATACTGAATACTGGAGATGTAGCACCGGTTTCTGTCTTATAGAACAGGCATGATCGAAAGCTTTTGGACACTTGCTAAAGATTGTACTTATAGTATTTCTTGACCTAGTATCGTTGCCACCTTTGGCTTTAGCCATTTATATGTCCTAGAGTATGGCTGTGGCATCTGTCTAGCTGCCCCTCCTTTCCATCTGTTCGCCGGCCTGCCCATCACCGTCCCTTACAGACAAGATAACTTCAGATCTATTGATGCTACAGGCAATACACCTTATGGGAAAGGCATTGGATGAGTTTACAGATGGGGTCACCTTGATCTCTATTTGAGGTCAAAGGGGTCAAATTCTAAGAAACTATCTGGCTCCTACATGACTATTGTAAAAAAATTTTCCAGCTAATGTTGTCCCTTCAGAAAATAATTCAAAGAAAAGTACTAAGTCAAAACCAGACGAAAATCATAGTATTTTAAAGTAAATCACTTTTGTCCAAGCCAGTAAGTATAATTATTATCTCCATCTCAACAACACTTTCTTTAAATAACTCATGAACGTCATGAAGACATTTTCTCTTGTTACATGAACTGGTAAACAGCTGGAATAAAAACATGTATACAGTTTGGCTGACAAGAACTAAAGGGAAAGTTCTGCGTTCAAAAACATTCCCTTATCATTTAATTTTATCCATGATTTGTCATTGATTACCAAGTGTTTTTCATGTATGAACTGTTGTAAATATTCTTCAAAAGAAAAAAGAACTAGTCTTTCATCACTACGCACATTTGTTTCGTTTGGTCGACTCAAACAGAATTTATGATTTCACAAAGTAAATCATTCGCAATCATGCATCCATGCACAGCAATCCCGAAGGTCTCATGATGCATATTCATATATAAGCATGTGTGGGAATGACGGAGTTTATTGAGGCAACAGCCATGGTTTTCACATCATTCAAAGTTCAAGTTATTGGCTGGCATTAGTCAAGTTGTGTACAGGCACAGAATATACCAACCAGACACAGACAGACTACACAAACATCAACCAAAACTTGAGTATCTGTGAAGATGCTGACAAAATGATCTCTTTAGATCATTCACTTATGCCCCTTATGGTAGAATTTTTGTGGCCAGAGAAATCCAGTGGATCCTCAGTAACAACAGCATTTCGCATGGGAATTAAACATGCACAGCAGAAATTGCCAGAATTTGACATTAACTGCAGACACACAATGCAGCCCAAAGGAAGGTATGAAAGCAACGACACAACTGAAAATTGCTGTGAAAAATCTTGATGGCATCATTGGATCAGCTTGTAGCATTGTTTGCGAACCCGTTGGTCTCGTAGCAGCAGCTTGGAATATCCCTCAAATTGCATATTACTGTGCAAGCATTTCACTCAGTAACAAAAACATGTTCCCAACTTTTACAAGAGTTATTGGAACCTACAATGGATACATTGGGGCCATAATGGCTCTCTTGAGAACATTCAAATGGACAAAATTTGCTATAATAACTGATGTCATTCCTCTGTTCAAAATTGCTGCAGAGCTGCTTTTTTTGGTTTAGACCCTGCACACAGACATGTCACACCTCATCCAGATAATGATGATGTCCTCTATCAAGGAATAATTGCCATCTCAAACTCTGACCCAGTTGGTCTAGCGTGGGACACATTCTATGCAGAATTAATATCTAATATGATTGCCAACAATTTCAGCAATGAAACAATAGAAGCAACACTGAACAGCCACAAAATCATGGCAGGTGAGATGCACTGAACTATATGTTACAAAGTGAGTCATGACATGACATCAACAAATGCCAGAGTTTCGTGATACACAAGATGTTGCAAATAAGGTACTAATTGTTGTTGTGATAATCATTGATATGGGATGAGCACTTTATTTTCATTGGGCAAAGTCCTCTCTGATTGGTTACATATTCAACCATGTTCACATCTAAAGATAAGATAAGATAATATTTATTTTATTTAAAGTCGTATGCAAGAACAATTAACATAAGCAGAAGCTTTTGATCGACTAGAACAAAACGATATCTGTGCTTGATATGGGAAAGATGGACAGGCACAACTGGATTGAGCAAGCGCAAAGCCCTGTATTGGTTGGTCACTGGGGTTTGAGGTCTTCACCAAAGTGTTACCACCCCTGCCCCAAGAAGGTCCATGACCTTCAAGAGCTCCACACTGTGGTCTTGGTGCTAGGCATTTAGGTCTGTAGCACTTATTGGGTACAGTGGCAGGCTTCTATGTCAATTACTTTTGGTGGATAGCTCAAAATTCCATTCCTCGCACTGGCTTCAATACACCTTTTTGAAAATGGTTTACCAGTTAAGAGATACACTTTACTTTGACCTGTGTTCCAATTTTGTTCACATGATTTCTGGAATTAGAAGTAGAACAATGGAGATAACTGTGTCTTCTATCATGCAACGTAACTCCTGATCCTTTCTATATCTCATGTTTTCATAATTCTAGGTCTGACACATGATGCAGTACTTCTCTGGGCTCATGGAGTCAACAAGACCATTGAACAAGGCTATGCTCCCAATGATGGCCTAAGGGTCACTCAAAACATCATCAACTCTACAACTCAAGGTGTGACTGGCAACATTGTCATCGATGAAAATGGTGACAGACTGCGTGATTTCAAAGTAAGTAACTTTCAAGTATTTTGATGATTTAAAAAGCATGATATTGTGCAAGACATGCATTGAAAGTAGTCAGACAAACTGACTCACGATGTTAGTCGGCATGCTTGCAATATGACAGCAATATTTCGGTCTACATTGAAAGTATAACTCCCAATTCTGATTCCATCTGAATCCTTAACTGCTTTAGCTTCAATATACCAGAATTAAATGTAAGACTAATTCATAATTCATAATTTTAAGTTCACCAAACTAAACTGTTTCAGTGTTATCCCTAATTCCTATGGAACTAAATGTTTAACATTATCTTTAATGCTGTAGGAAATCTGATTGCTATTTTCTTATTGACTTATAATTCAAATGTGCAAGTTCAATAAGTACTCTGTGCAGTTCTTAGCATTAATCTTGGATTCTTGATGTTATCAAATAACACGTGATGTGGATAAAGTCTTTAGACCAGAAAGAAAGACCAAATAAGATGCAGAATGAAGTATGTTTCTTTTAGGTTGCACCATTTAACCCAATATATATCATGCTTGTTCATGCAAGTTAATACTAACTAGTATGCAATGAATAGCAAAATATTAGTAAATTTAAATAATGTGTAAATTAAAATAGAGCACAATGATTTTGCCAAATTGATTGGAAGTTCATGCATTAGTAAGAAAGTCCGGAAGAATTCAGCTTCTCTTTGGTCTAGTGGGCTAAGTTTTTATGCCATCTCGTATTTGTGATAGTTCTATAATTGTAGAACTGGTATATATATATATATTATAGATGCCATCATGGCTTGAGCAAAGAAAATGAAATACTTTTTGTAACTGTTCATGGATATTGCAGTTGGATACTATTTCCAAACATAGAAAACTGTTTATGTTTGGCCTTATGTTAGGTGTCTATTTAGTTGGTTACTCTTGTTTTGTATATTCTTGAAAAGTTCCTCTTGGAATTTTTTGTGGATAGATTTTCTAATATAGGCTTTTGCTTTCTTTGGTTTAATTTTTTTAGCTGTTCTTTTACTATTCCATATTTTTCATAGTATTTTCTACAACTCAACTCAGCTCAACAATATTTTATTTAAGTGACATACAAAGAAATACATGTATATATAATTGCCCGGCCTAACAACCTATGTGTCACTGGTGGCATAAAAATAATAAAATTCATATTTCTGTGCTAATTAAAGGGGAACTAAACCCTTCAGCACTTCACCTCTCAGAAGTTAGCTTGGATCTATTGAAACATTTTCACGTTATCCATAACTTGTATTTGTGCACTAGTAATGTAATATCCTGCATTTATTAGCTCCGTGTTGTAAACTGTGTAGGCCACCATTTTCGACTTTCCCGGTGTTTTGCACTTGCCCGAAATACGTCACTGTTGTACTACATGTCTCAGCCAATGAGAGCCAAGTATTCCAGAGGCTTGGCACTGCAATCCAACTGGTGACAAAGACTGTCAATATCAGTTTCAGAAACTCTGTTAGTTGCACTTTAGTTGAGCGCATGTCACGGTTCTTAGTGTGAAGTAAATTGCATTGAACAAGTTGAGACAATCAACATTTGGATACTGAGTAGGCCTGAAGTCTAGACTATAGTACTAGATGAATATTTATTTGATTTCAACATTTGTATAAATAAAATGTAATGCACTGCCATGGATATTTTTCCTATATTTTCTAATCATCTTTTTTATTACCCTCTACATGTCAGTAAAATCCATTCATTCATTCATTCTTTGATGCTCAACTGGCCCTTATTTCAATCAGGACAGATTGCTATTGGTATGGGTATTGTTTATTGACCTGCGATACATATTATATAACAACAGTAGCAAACATTTTTTAGTCACACCCAGCCCACCTGGGCTTACAAGTCATTCCTTCTATAAACAAATGAAACAAAAATGAGTAGTAAATTAAAATAATACAATAAAAGTGCAGTTATTAACAAACAATAGGTGTTATGGAAAATTAACAAATAGTTGAATTTATTTAATATAATAAAGTAAAGTAGAAATTAAAGATATTTCTCAAGAACCAAATAAACTATTTCTACGTTTATCATAAATTTGCCAGACATATTTAGCAGTTGCTAGGATGTTACAAATTTTCATTAATAGTTTAAATTTGGGGTGATTATCAAGTGTATAAATGTAATGATCTAATATGTTCATTTATAAAACTTTTTCTTTCATGATTATAAAACTTGCAATTAAAAAGAAAGTGTGCTTCATCCTCTACACAGTCTTCATGACACAATTTTTCCATCTTCCCATCTCAATTTCTAAAGGCAGAATGACAACGCAACTGGGCAAGCCCACTTCTATATTTCCTATTCATACCCATAGAAACATATGATTCAATACAAAAGCTATCCTTGAAAGTCATGTAGGTCCGAAGTTTTGGGTAATCGTTTAAGGTATTTTTCCACTCATTACACTTATGGTAATGTGCAGTAGCCCAAGCTTGTTCAGTTGAACATGGTAACATTCTGTTGTAAGATTGCTATTAGTACTGTATGCATGGGTTAATTGATCTATCATTTAGAGTGGATTAAGAGAATGCCATGTTTTATATTCTTAAATTGCAAACTGTCCCTGAATAATTATAAAGCAGTATTCCAATTCTGTTCCCAGCCATAATCTGTTCAGAATAATAACGATACCATCATAAAGTGAGATATTAAATAATTTTTATTTTGCTTTGGACAAAATAAAATGTCAAATATGGGAACTATTAAATAAGAGGCTTCAGATAATATAGAATCAGGGTTATTTGCATATATGCATATACTCATGATTACAAAACTGGTAATTGCAATGCCAGTCATGCTGTATCCCAAATTACAATAAACACCTTGTGTATGTGCTATCTGTTCTTGTCATTTAAAATTGCAATGAACAGTGAAACGGATTGCAATCTGTGCAGGATGATAAATTGATTTGTATGTCTGATATGTATTCAGTACTTAGGACATAAGTGACGTCACTAGCCTTGGTGCCGTGTGCAATAATATTGGCCCCCAGCGTTTCGGCGGATCGTGAAAATTGCACTTTTAATTGGCTGAAAACCATACCAAACCCGACTTTAAGACATTTTCTTTTACTGCAATATGTTTTGTTTATATCAAATTGAACTTTTAAAATTAACATACAAATCTCCTTTAGTTCCCCTTTAAGTTTACTTACATAAAGCTAGATCCTGTAGACACTCTGTTTTTTCTGTTTCTTGTGTTAGCAGCTCAGCAGCTCAGTTAGTTTGTTTTTATTCCTATTTATTCTGTGGAACATATTTATTTTTTTCTTTATAATTCTTACCATATCCATTAGGTTGGTGTCTATGCATAGTGCTTCTCTGGGGGTGCTCTGTGGTATTCTTTTGAATATGTTGTCTAGTATGCCATTAAGGGTATTCATTTCTTTCTTGTCGGGATTCCATGTTTCACTAGCATAAGTTATGATGGGGGGTTACACAGGTTTCAATTAGTTTCCATACTACTGAAAAATGTATTTTGCTAAACTCTTTGTTGTGTAGTAGACTCAATATCGTTTGGTAAGCTCCTTCTCTTTTTGATTGGACGTTTTTTAAATGATCTTTTAGGTTGGATTGGTTATTCATGGTGATTCCTAGGTATATTTGACTATACCAGCCAAAATTCATGAGTGCTTCTTGTGATGTTTTTAAAATTCATGTCAAAAATGTTTTCTGTTAATTGTTATTTTAACCTTGTTTTTATTGTGAATTTTACCTTAACTGGACCACATGAAAAACTGTTCTACAGATTGTGTATCCAGTTAAAAGATGTTTAAAAATTAAAAATAAATAAATACTCTATATTCTATATTAATTTCCCCTAGCAGTGGTTCAGGCTCTGTTGTAATTTCTACTTTTTTCCTATTTTCATGATTTTTTATTATTTTCTTTGCCAAAGGTATTTTCCTGCCACCTCATTTGCTATATTAAGTATTGTTTTCATGTCCATATTTGTAGGTCCGTATTTGGTTTGTATGGTTGCTGTTTGTGGAGAATTCTATTCTATGTTTCCTTTAGATGTTTTTATTCTAATCCATATCATTTTCATGTTCTCTGTTACTTTTGCATAGGCCGGTTCTGTGATTAGTGCTAGGGTTTTTTCGTTCTCTGATGGTTATTGTTGGTTCCTCATCTGTAGTTTTTTCTATTTCTTCTTTTTGGTGGTTCTTCTTAGGGCTTGTCTGCATGCTGGTCTCTCCTCTTATAGGGCTACTTCTCTTTCTTTCCGTCACTTTCCAGTATGTCTGGCTCTCAGCTCTTTGTTTTTTGCTTTGGAGTGTTTGTAATCTATCTCCCTGTGCTTGGTTTCTTACCTTAGATCTTCTACATATTCTTGGTATTCTTCATTTGCTTTTCTTAGCATCATTTTCCTCCTTGAGCTCTTCTAGTTCTTCTGTCATTTTAGCATATTTGTTTTCTATTTCTTGAATTCCCTGGCGTGTCTTATTTTGATTCGTTCTATGTCTGCTTTGGTGCTTTCTTCTCTTTTTATTTTTCTATCTCTTCTTTTAACCTGTTCTCTTCCTTTGTTTTTTCTGGTTACAGTAGGTTTTCTCTTTGGATTTCTATTTGCTGTTTCTCTCTTGATTTTTCTCTTGCATATGCACCTTTTTATCTCTGCTTCCTTTTGTTCTAGTGGATCTTGTAGGTCCTCTATCTCTTCTGCTTATTCATCTAGTTTTCGTTGTTTTAGGCTAACTATTTTCCTTTGTTCTGCAATTATGTCTTCTGATGGTTGGAGTATTGTTCTGATTAGTTTTTCTTTCTTGGCTTTCTTTTCTTTTCTCTTGCAGTTCATTCTCTTCATTTTCTTTGTTGTCTTTCTTGGTTGGGTTTTTGTTCTTGGCATCTGTTTTCATTTTTTCTCTTTGCCAGCTAACTGCAAGTAACATACATTATATTTAGGTTTTTCATCATATGGATTAATTTTAAGTTTTGTTGGGGTTGGGTTTTTTGTCTGGTTTTTTACTTGATGATACTTGTTTATCTAAATTTTGGTTTTTTCTTCTCTATCTTTAGGTGTACCTTCTAGGTTCTTTTTCAGCGCTTCAGTGATTTTACTATGGTGTCTGTGCTAAAGTCTAGTATGCTTTCATCATAATCAATCTCCTCCTCATCATCATTATCACATGCGAGGCACTTCTTCCAAATTTACTTCGACAGCTATTGACCTGTCTATACATCACTGCAATAATGCATATCAGCATCAATCCTGTGACCCAAGGTAACATCCTAATCCACACTTTTGCAACCTAATAGGAATATCCATGTATATTCCAAACAGAACTGATGACATGACCCCACTCTGTTTGATTCCATTTTAAACTATGAATGTCTCATTACATTCCAGTGGACATGAAGTTCCTGGTGGGTGTACATATAGAGAATATCTTACATATAATGAATTGACTCCTTTGTCTAGTAATATGTGGAATAATTTTAAATATTGCGGTCTCTTCAATGCTTACGTGGCATCTAATAGAGATGCATACACTTTGCTGCCCGATATATTAAATACTCCGGCTACCTCAGTCATCATGGTTGAACATAAAGTTGTTGAGCTACCTTTTTTAAGCCAAACAGAACGTCTGTCTTGAAATGTTGGCCTGCTTTTCCAGAATTCAGCTTATGATTCAGCTTATGAGTGCAATTGCTCTAAACTTGTCTGATGAGAATGTACAATTTCTGGTCTTTGGAATGCGTGTCATAGTTCCAACGAGCAGGGATCTTAGACAAAAGCCATGGACGAGCATACAGTTCATCAGCAAAAACAGCCACAAATGAAGTCTTTGGGGTGCATGTTTAAAACAGTCAGAACTCATACCAAGAAAACCGTCTGATTTGCCAACCTTAAGGCTCTTTATGGCAATGTGTGTGTATGTGATTAGGGCTTTACGTCCTGTATTTCTGCACCAGTTGGGCTAATTAGGACAGGCAGAGACCATGGCAATGAGACGAAGGATGAAACAGCCATCCAACATAGGCTCGACCGGGAATCGAACCCGGGACCCAGCGGTTGGAAGCCCTGAGCGCTACCTCTGAGCTAGGCCCCCGCCCTCTTTATGGCAATCTCAACTTCTGAGGCCTTTCTTTCATGTGCACAATTGACCCAGTATTTATGTATCCATATCTCCTTGGGTCAATATCATAATTGAAAACTCTATCGTAAACCCTTAGTCCAATAGTTAAACGAAAGGACTTAGTAGTCCAGTGAGGTTCACAATGTACTTTTCATAGACGCGCAACAACTGGGCCAGACTTCTGGCTCCTGCTTTCCTCTAAAAATCTAGGCAATTCATCATCATCAATGTCTGTATCCACATTCTGAATCCACAGGTCCCAACTCGGTCCAAGTCCAGCCTTAAACTGTGTCCCAACTGCATCTCCTTGAACCCAGGGAAATTCTTTCTTGTTGTTGACTTGAGATTGGTCAGTCTGTTTCATCTGCGGTCTGTTTTGCCTAACTTGGTGTGGTTGTTGTTGTTGCCAGTCACTTTCACCCTCATCAACTCTTTCCTTGTCACTGTCAATTGGTTCTTTTACATCAACTGTAGCTATCTCTCCTAAATTACTAAATGGGCCAGACTTCTGGCTCCTGCCTTCCTCTACAAATCTAGGCAATTCTTCATCATCAATGTCACTATCCACACTCTGAATCCACAGGTCCCTACTCAGCCTTCAAAGTTATTCTGCCATTTACAGCATTTGGCGCATCATTTACATTTGTAGCATGGGTATGTCGGTCCTGATTTATAGTTCAATTGCTAGATCCAGCAGTCTGCTGTGGTTGGAATGATGCCAGCTCAGGCCATTCTGAGTCTTGCAATACTTGTTAGGTGGCAGCTTCCCCGGCAACATCTTCTACTGCAGCAATCATTGTAACAATAGTTTAACGTTGTAATATTTTTTCATACTTTTAGTGGTAATCTTCAAGTTTCACCATAACATGTAACAAAAGGCCTATTTCTTCCAGGTTACTATCTGGCAACATGGGGAACATGTGCAGCTGATGCGATGGGATGCCACGAAAGGAGTATTGGAGAAGGTTTATAAGCCTGAAGATCCTGACGACTGGTCTGGTATCTTGTGGGCAGGCAATGCAACAAAGCCACCAACTGGTGTACCAATCTGTGGATGGGCTGGACAGCTGTGTGAGACACCCAAGAAAAGCAATGTGCATGTGTATGCCATCCTTCTTGCTATACTATTCCTAATGACTGGTGGGATGTCTTTTGGATTCTGGTATTACAGGTAGTGTTTTACAAATTATAAAGCATACTGTAAATATTTCTTTATTTTTGCATGGTTTTGTACATGTTTATTCATAGTGCATGGAATTTTATGTTATGGTTGATGTTTTAATGTGTTTAAGTTTAACATGGATGACATAAACTTGAATTTCAATACCTAATTTCCTTCTTTTTTTTTAAACTAGGAAGAAGAAAGCTTTTGCAAACATATCAAAATACATTATAAGCAATAGTTTATTAGAAAGGATTGAAAACAGGACCAGAAGTCATGGATCATCTCTGTCCTACTTTTCTGCTCAAGATGGAGCCAATGTTAAAGTTTCACAACTGGTAAAACTAGGCCATGATTTAGCTGTTTTGAAGACCTTGGGAGACAACCCTATGCCATCTGCTATCCTGAATGAGGAGCTTTTAAAGCTCTCTACAATCAAACATGAAAACATCAATGCTTTCCTGGGCGTATGTTTGGATGCCGAGCAACCTTCAATCCTGATGCTTTATGCATCCCGTGGCAGCCTTTATGATATTTTACATTTGGAAATAACAAAGTTGTCTCTGGATATCAAACAGTCCCTCACCTTGGACGTGGCACTAGGGATGAAGTATTTGCACAGCAGTAGCATTGGTAAAAGAAAAACATCTGAAATATGAGTCTTTCATCCATGATGCAAAATCCCAACTTATAATAGGTTCATTGAAATTGTGTGAAAATGTTTATTTTGCAGAACACCATGGTCATTTGTCCAGCCAAACCTGTGTGGTGGACTTTCGCTGGATTTGTAAAGTGACAGACTATGCTCTACATAAATCTGTCTCCATCAGCAAGGGTAGGGCATCAAATGAGAATTCCATCCCAGCAAACAAACTTCTCTGGACGGCTCCTGAACTTCTACAATCACCTGATCATTTTCAAGGGACCCAAGCTGGTGATGTCTATTCATTTGGTGTCATTTTACAAGAAGTCACTCTCCAGGATAAACCTTATGCATTGGGCAACTATCACCATGATCCTGAGGAGATCATTCAAAGAATTAGGAATGGAGATAGGTCTATGAAGCCTCAAGTTCCGGAGTGTATTTTATTCTTTCTTTTATTCAACACATTGTAACTGTTGCATTAATACAAAATTGGCATGGTCAATTATTTTTATGTTTAACTATGTGTTAACCAAATTGGTGAAATCCTTTGAATCTGCGCTATTGGCATTGCATACACATGTATTCTTTTTAACTTTTAACAGCCTTTGAAGATACTTGGAAGCTTGTGGATGATTCCTGCTCGTGGTCTGCAACTGATCGACCATCATTTAAAAGCATTGTCAATGTCCTGAAATCAAATGATTCTGGAACGTCTCACAGTCTTGTGGACAAGATGATCTCGAGGTTGGAAGTTCACACTCAGAATCTGGAGTCAACTGTAGCAGCAAGGTACTATTATAGAACTTCATAACTGATGGGTCTAGGGCAATGAACTTAATGAACCCCACATGTAGTGACTACTGACTTAAACAAGCATTGCTACAACTGTTAAATAGGTTGAAAAGCAAATCCACAGCAATCTATTGTGTATGTATAAGCTTAATGAGATTAGACTGTGTGTGTGTGTGTGTGTGTGTTATTGTTTAACGCCTCATCAGCACCTGAGTGGGCTATGTAGAGGCTCTCTGGGTTAAGATTGATTATCTATATTTGGTAGTAGAAGCCAGAAGCATGTAAAAAATCAATAATTGTCTGCGTTGGATATCTTGTAAAGAGATGTTGTAAGGTAGTAGCTTGAAACACAGGTCTTCTAATGCGTTGTTAGTGGGTGCAATCTAATAAAATATGTTTGATTGTTAGGGGGCACTGACAACTCTGGCATACCGATGCCGCTTCATTGACTAAAAGGTGTAAATGTGTAAGTCTATATTCCTTGATCTTTGCGAGTTTTGAACCTACTAGGTATTTTATTTTGAATGCAAGGTAAGATTGAATGCAATTTGTTGTTATTACATTCATTCCATTGTCCTTGCCAGCAAGACATGATAAAAGATTTTATAGTCATTTTAAAATCAGTGTATGGGATAGTAAAATCAGTTATCTCTTTTGTAAGAGCCCTTTTTGCTGCCAGGTATGCTTTTTCATTCCCTTCAATGCCAGCGTGTCCAGGAATCCAGCAGAATACAATGTCTTTGTATTCGTGAAGATGAAAATACTTAATAAGGACATCTAAGATCCCAGGGTTATCAAGTTGTTTATTTTGGATTGCTTGAAGAGCAGATTTGGAATCAGAACAGATAACATAATGATTTGATTCTGAGTCCTCGATGTTTTTTAAGGCAAGGTAAATAGCCGTTAATTCTGTAGTGTTTATTGAGCAGTGGTTTGGAAGACGACATTCAGCTATAACGGTTTTATAAGAGGTGACTGCACAGCCTACTCGTCTTTCCATTTTTGAGCCATCTGTGTATAGAAATTTGAACGATTCATATTTAAACCTTATAGTTTAAAATAGGTTTTGATAGTCTACAGGATTGGTTTCGCTTTTCTTAAGCTCTGGTGAGATTAGACCAGGAGAGAACACTCAGAATTTGGAACATGAGCATGCTCTAATTAAAGTCTGTATTTATTCAGATTTCACAGGTCTTCGCAGAAAAATCCTCATATTAAGCAATCATGTTCTATGTTGCCCTGGCTCAGCCTGGCTGGAGGGAAAAATTAAATATATCTATTTTATTTCCATGTACACGCCAGTTGTGTGTTCTACAATTAGATACTTCTCTCGTGAAAATCAAAGCATTTTTAGCTAAGTTATGTTTAAAAGAAAACAAAGGAGACTGATTTAGGAATGTGTTTTTCATCACATAAAACCCACAAAAACCCACACAATGATATTGTCCTTTGAAGAAGTAAAGATTTTGGCCACACAATGCAATTGGCATTAATGCAAATGGCAGTAACCAAGCTATTTCTTAACAACTATGCATCTAAGTGAATTAAAATTGAAGTGTTTTATCTATAAGGTTGTTTTCCACCAAATATCATACTAATGTGTTTTTAGTGCTTAATTGCTCAAGATAATAAAATTATGTACATCATAGAATATGAATATGCATGAAAAGCGACAAATAGGCATATTTCATGCATATTGTTGCACTATTGCTCCCCAAATTAGGGGCGAGTCCTTTGGTCATTAAGCTTTTGGCAAGACAGCAAATCTACCTTTGATGTACTTCACTGTTCTCTCCCGTTCTAATTTGTCCAAGGTATAAGCTGCCAAACTTTACTTCAACCTAACTCTATACCAATCTTTGTTCATGTCGCAACAGCTGTTTGGTGCCCTTTTTTTGTTGCTATTCCAAGTGAAGACGTGAGCTAACGTTACACTCAGTGACCTCACTAAAAGCTCACAGGATGACATCAAAAGATGACATCACAGTTAGCTTACCATGAACTCACCTAGTGATCTCATGCTATAAATAGAAGATTATCTGTCTTCACCATTGATTATAGGCCAGCCAAAAACAGAAGCTAAAAAAAGAACTGCTGCTTTATTGTGTAGGTAACCCGAGTTCGATTCTCACTCTTTTTACTCTTGAAAACAAAAGGTTTTTTAAAATCTGACAACATAATAATTGCTTCACTTTCCCAGCTTAGTCGATTAGCTTAATTATACCTAGATGAGGCTACCTAGTTTCTAAGTGACTGGCTGGTGTAGTGGTTAGGGTGTAGGACTGTTAGGCTTAGGTTAGGTAGGTAGGTTGTAGTTCAAACCCAGCATGGAGCAATCATAAATGAAGGCTGTGTTGGGAGATTTTGTTGTTGTAGTTCATCATTAGCAGATTAGTTTATGCAGAAACGTAGAATCACACATGATCACAGTTTGCTCACAGAAGACTGAAGCTGTGACCTCAACTCTGAGTTCACTGAGAGACCACTGTGGCTACACTTTTAGCTTAAAGTGATCTCACAGAATGACCTCTCTGTGCATTTCCTAGGGGCTAACTGTCAGCTCAAATTCTTCACTGGGCTAGGCAACAGTCCGCACGACAAACTTATAACCTTTTGTGAAAAAAAACAAACCTGCAGTTTAGCTGACCTATTTTATGTATTATATTTATTTATAAACATTTATATATCCGTATATGTAAACCATTTCTATAATGCTACAGATCTCAAGAGCTGCAAGAAGAAAAGATTAAAGCAGAAATGTTGCTTCAGGAATTGCTGCCAAAGTCCATAATTGATGACCTCAAAGTTGGAAAACCACTTCAGCCACAAACCTATGAAGAGGTTACCATTTTCTTCTCTGATATTGTATCATTCACACGCATATCTGCTGCAGGGACGCCCATGGATGTTGTTCGGATGCTTAATTTGATGTATACCCTGTTTGACGATATCAGTGCTGAGTTTGATGTTTACAAAATTGCAACAATAGGTGATGCATACTTTGTTGCAAGTGGGGTACCTGTCCCAAATGGCACTAAACACGCCCGAGAGATAGCAAACATGGCATTAGCTCTACTAAAGGCAATTGGTGACTTCATCATTCCACATCTGATGTCTGAAACACTGAAGATGAGAATTGGAATCCACACTGGTTCTTGTGTGGCAGGGGTTGTAGGTATGAAGACACCTCGCTATCTTCTTTTCGGAGATACAGTGGACACAGCATCAAAAATGGAGGCGTCTGGGGCTGCTATGAGAGTCCATGTCAGCGAAACAACTGCTTCATTTCTGGACGGGTTTGAAGACCTTCAGCTGAAAAGCCGTGATGACGATGTTCCTATCAAAGGCCTGGAACATCTTAAAACGTTCTGGTTAGAGTCAAAGTAAAGATAAATCTGTTCAATTTTGGTAAATAATTTCTGTATAACATTTATGTTGTGGTTTAATGTGCATTATAAAGTTCACTTCAGCTTTTTGTTTTTAATACTCATCGTTATTATTGTTAAGCAAGAAGGGAGAGGTTAGTCAGCAGCATTCAGACTGCTGCTGATCTGTCTATGAATCACCTTTGTGTACCTCAGACTTATATATTGTAATTATTGCAGCCCCCTAATTTTGTTAGTGACCATATATATCTACTGTCTCATAAAAGAACATTTTCGGACTGCACTTGTCAATGAACGTGCAATATATCACAAGTAAACAAGAATGTAGCAGTCAGTGGCTTTTTATTTTGTCCATCTCAGACTTATATACTTATATTATACATTGTATTGTAATTATTGCATCCCTATAAATGATTGAACATTTCTGGTATTCTAATGTCTCAGATGGGTGTAAGAATACACTATTATTATTAATAGCCATCATTTTTTGGTTGTATATTGTTATTGTTTTGGTAATCACCTTTGCACACTTGCACTTTGCGGTTTACTTGCACTCAGAAACATCAAGGACCACTTCAATGTTGGTTAGATTGATAATAAATGGTAGATGTTGTGAATAATCTGTTAGTTTGTTTTTCTTTTTTATCTGCTTTTGTGTAAAGAAATTTATTATCAACAAATTTGATTTGCTTGATATACACAAGTTAAACATTACAGTAAGCTACACTATCACCACTTTCAATTGATATAGAAAAATATTATGATGGAATAGATACAAAAAAAATGCAACACCTAAAGCATGTATTTCTTGAAAGTGGTTCAAGTGTTCAATACATCACAAAAATTATTAATCATGAAGTCTAAATAGACTTACCAAAAAAGTCCAATCAAGTGTTATAACTTCTTGTGTCTCTTAATTAGATCTCATTTATCATGGCTTCATGGCTTTCCTAACAGGATGGTACCGTCATGCTGGTTGTCAAACAGGGAAAATGGTTTTAAAATAATTTTACTAATTCAAAGGTTGACAACCATTTTTACGATCTCTTGCCGATTCATGGGTACGTATTGTTCCATCAGATTAGTCTTTGCTTGAGATCTAAGAGAATGTTTATTGAAACACGTTTTTGACAAGATCTTTGGCCTCAATAAAGCGGTTTATTGTACAGGCTCATAAGGAGGTACAAAAGATTGTAAAAACCTCTGAGGTTCTCACAATTAAGTCATGGCAAACTTTCTTTACATGACAAGGAGAAGGCATCTTTATGTTATAGAGCCATTGGCAATGCAAGACACTTTGGTTTTCAGAGCAAGACTTGAACACTACTGCACTTCACCTTACAAAATTTCATACAGTAATACTCTATATGGCGTATGTTTGTGCATTTAGATAGTCACATTGACATGTCTTGGCTACGTTTCATTTTGACATTCATATTCTTTTTGCATACTACTGGAAAATCTGCAAAAGTGCTAAAAAATGTTTAAACTTCGGGAGCTGAACTCTAGCACTAATGCACATACCCTATTGAAATTTCATATACCTTGATAGCATTACTATATATCACCTTTGATAGTCACATTGA